>CM055270.1:36131690-36390296 GCA_029237695.1 Conchocele bisecta
CCAAACAATGTACACGACTAGAAAGAAGTTACAAAACACATTTTGTGGATACAATATAATTATCGTGCTATATAAATTCAGCAAATCATTTTCTACACGGATCCTACACATTGTATTTCACAAAGAAAGACTACAAAATACACATTGTATAAGTTTAATATTATTTAGTTATTTGAATGTGTGACATGAATTTTCTTCGATTGACTTTTCTAATGTTTAAAATGAAATGTGCATTTACGACGTTGTGACAAAATGTGACACCTATTGTAGCATAGCCTCAAATATAAATATATCGATAACGTGTTCAGATTTCCCACTGAATTTTATAACACAAACTATTTATACCCTTATGAAAAGTGTGCATCTAAGCAATATGCATAATATATACCTGAAGTAGTTGTTTAGTCGCTTCGCTTTGCGAATAAAAGTATGTTCCTGCTAAACGTTTTTCATTTGTGACATAATTCTCCAAATTACAAATTTGTCTCTTATTTACTGATTTGGCGACGAAATGACAAACCATTTATAATTTGATAACTTAACACAACACTAATAGTTATGTATGATAAACTGGCCTTGAATTCTTAAGATATTTTGAGTATCAATATATCTTCACTTCAGATGCGGGGTATTTATTTTCTATTTTTCACATGTCTACACTGGTTTACTTCACCGCAAAAACGACGTCATTCCAAAATAACTCACTTGACATAATACTTCACAGACATACGCATTTCACATCTTAACCCTAATCACTAGTACAAAAATAAATGAGTTCCGACGATGAGAAAGGTAAAATAATAACATGAACGTTCACCCGAGTGTTGATTGTTGTTACGCGTCTACACGCAAATTTGGACGTAAATAACGTTCGCTAGTCGGTACCATTTTAAACATGTGCATGGAGCACACTATTGTTTGTGATAATTCAAATAAATATTCAATCAGCTTTCTTTTGATGTATGATATGTGCACATTTACATTACAGGTGTCCAGTTATGCCTTGTTTATACATAATAGTACGATCGAACACGTCATTATCATCAACAACGTACACGACGTCCAAAGGACTATTTATGATGATAATGTCAATAAAGTTTTTCCAAGTTTATCAGGCAAGGCTAGGATACATGAGGAATCCCATATGTTCCGAGCCAAGCCCGATAAACTCAATATCAAAAGACACTAGCCTGGTACTCTATTTATCAAGTCATTCTAGAGGATGAGCAAAATAACGTCATGGTTTTCGTTGAAAAGAACTCAAACTTGTAAAAATGTTAACATTGTCTCATTAGATTGACTATATTCAGTAACATCGTGTGACGCCGTTCATGCAATGTCAGCGAATATGGTGGTGACCCAGATATGCGTGTTTAGTAAATACCAGGGCTTCAGATAAGGAACTAGTAATTGTATCCCCCGGATTCCGTCGGGGGATACTATGGATTTGACAGCGCGCCGCGTCCGCCGCAGACACTTCTTGTCCGGAGCATAACTCGAACACCCTTTGGAATATTTTCATGAAACTTCACACATGCATAGACCACGACGCGAAGGTGTGTCGTGCACAAGAATGACAACTCTTGCATAGCTAATTTTTTAGTTATCTCCCTTGTTTGTTTCTCGCACTGATTTCGTGTCCGGAGCATAACTCCACCACCCTTTGGAATATTTTCATGAAACTTCACACATGCATAGACCACGACCCGAAGGTGTGTCGCGCACAAGAATGACAACTCTTGTATAGCTAATTTTTTAGTTATCTCCCTTTTTTGTTTCGCGCACTGATTGACCATAACTCGACCACCCTTTGGAATATTTTTATGAAATTTCACACATTCAATTAGACCACGAACCGAAGGTGTGTCGTGCACAAGAATGACAACTCTTGCATAGCTAATTTTTTAGTTATCTCCCTTTTTTGTTTTCGCGCACTGATTTCCTGTCCGGAGCATAACTCGACCACCCTTTGGAATATTTTCACATGAACCGCTTGGCCCATGGTAGCCAAACGTAAGAGTTATGGTCCATGGGTGAAGCCTTTTCAGATTTGTTAAAATGGAGGTCATCGCTAATCCAAGATGGCCGCCGTCTAAAAATAGCATAAATTATTAAAAAATCTTCTTCTCATGAACCGCTAGCTGGATTTCGACGAAACTTGGTAGGAATGATCGATTTACAATGCTCTTTCAAAGTTGTTAAAATGGTTACCCCGGGGTCAAAAATGGGCGTGGCCCGTGGGGTCAAATTTTATTTGTGACCGAATATGGCCATGTTATATATCAAATCGAATGTATCAATGAGGCGATCACTCTGGTGCATTTTTTGTCGAAATCGGATGGTTATGTCATCCAAGATGGCTGCCGAAAGGTCAAAAGGTTGTTCTTTTATTAGAGATTTCAAAATTCTTCTTCACATGAACCGCTTGGCCCATGGTGGCCAAACTTAAAAGTTATGGGCCATGGGTGAAGCCTTTTCAGATTTGTTAAAATGGAGGTCGTCGCTATTCCAAGATGTCCGCCATCTAAAAATAGCACAAATTCTTAAATCTTCTTCTCGTGAACCGCTGGCCGGATTTCGATGAAACTTGGTAGGAATGATTGATATACAATGCTCTTTCAAATTTGTGAAAATGGTTACCCCAGGGTCAAAAATGGGCGTGGCCCGTGGGGTCAAATTTTATTTTTGACCTATGCTGATCTTATCAAATTGAAGTATCGTGAGGCGATTGCTGGTGCAATATTTGTCGGAATCGGCTGATTATGTCATCCATGATGGCCGCAAAAGGTAATATCAAGAAATTGAACGTATTTTTCTCAGAAACCCACATGGCGATGATGGCCAAACTGTGTCAAATTTTATTGCCGAATATGCTGATGTCATATAAATAAGGTATCGATGAGCGATTGCTCTGGTGCAATATTTGTCGGAATCGGATGATTATGTCATCCATGATGGCCGCCAAAAGGTAATTTATTCAAGATTTTGAACGTATTTTTCTCAGAAACCACATGGCGATGATGGCAAAACTTCATAGTAAGTTAAGATCCTTGGGTGAAGCATTTTCAGATTTGGTAAAATGAGAGTCATTGCTTAATCCAAGATGACCGCCATCTAAAAATAGCACAATTTTTTTAAAACACATGAACTCAATGTCACATTCTCAGGTGAGCGAATTAGGGCCATCATGGCCCTCTTGTTTCAAATTATTTTTAAATTTGTGTCTAGTAGCATAAGGTCGTAAGTGCTATATACAGACTATTATCATATAATTAAACAATTATTGACTAGTGAGCCATAGAATATAATCTGATATTCCATGGCTCACTATTTTATAATTTTATAATATGTTCGGGCCAGTGAAAATTGCTTTCGGGCCCAGGCTCGAGGTCACGGCGGGACAAGGCGAGGCATTTGATTCCGCGGAATTCTTGTTTACTTATCTCCCTTTGTTGGTTCATGCTCTGATTTCGTATCCAGAGCATAACTCGAACACCCTTTGGAATATTTTTATGCCCCACCACGATAGTGGAGGGGGCATTTAGTGTTACCCTTGTCCGTCCTTCCGCACACACGAATGGGTACTTGTTGTAAGCGTACAGGGATCTTATTGGGTAGGGTTAGGATAGTGTTGGGTACTCTTGTTGGGTATTTTTATACAGTAAAAACCCAACAAGTATTCATTCGTAGGAACGTGCGTCCCGTCCTCCCGTCCTCCCGTCCGTCCGTCCGTCACAAAACTTTAACACTCGGGTAAATGTCTCATAATTTCTTCATCCTTCGACCGATCTGCTTCATATTTCATATACACATTGCTCTAATGGTCCTCTACCGCCCTGTGCCAAATCCACGTTCGTCCTGCCTCCGCCAATCCCAGGGTCAAGGTCATATACTTGGTGTTTCAAAAACTTTAACGCTCAGGTAAATATCTTATAATTTTTCTTTCCATTCACGGATCAACTTCATATTTCATATACGCGTTGCTCTAATGGTCCTCTACCGCCCTGTGCCAAATCCACGTTCGTCCCGCCCCCGCCAAGCCCAGGGTTAACATCACATACTTAGTGCTTCAAAAACTTTAACGCTCAGGTAAATATCTTACTATTTGCTCTAATGGTCCTCTACCACCCTGTGCCAAATCCACGTTCGTCCTGCCCCCGCCAAGCCCAGGGTCAAGGTCACATACTTGGTGCTTCAAAAACTTAAACGCTCAGGTAAAAGAAAATTTGACTTGGAATTTGGCCTCATTTATTATCAAAGCGATATGTGGGACATCCGTGTTCTATGAACACATTTTCTAGTTTATTAAACTTCACACATGCATAGAAGACGACCCAAAGGTGTGTCGCACGTAAGAATGACAACTCTTGCGTCGTTAATTTCTTAGTTATCTCCCTTTGTTGTTTCGTGCACTGATTTCGTGTCCGGAGCATAACTCGAACACCCTTTGGAATATTTTCATGAAACTTCACACATGCATAGACCACAATCCTAAAGGTGTGTCACGCAAGAATGACAACTCTTGCATCACTAATTTTTTAGTTATCTCCCTTTGTTTTTTCCGTCACTGATTTTATCTCCGGAGCATAACTCGAACACCCTTTTTTCAAACTACTTGTTTATCTGGGGAGGGGGATACACATGCGCTTGTCGACAAGCGTCCATTTCTAGTTGAGTATTGTCATTCCATCATTTCTGAGGCAATTGGGTATTTCAAAATTTAAATTGCGTAAAATAAAATCACATTACTGTTTACACATCAACAGACAGCAATTATTGCTTCGAAATGAAACCATATCTTTGCAATTCATTAGAATTGTCTCCTTGGAGACAATTCTAATGAAATACCAAGATGTGTTTTCATGGAAAATAAGAAAAATATGCTATATTTGTGGTCCGTTTATTGTTTCTGCAGCATGATAAAGGTACCACAATTTTTTTATTGCTTTTTGATACTCGCTACTTCTGATTTCAATTGGGTTTTTGACAATTTTAATTGGGTATTTAAGCAAATACGCAGCTTATCTGGAGCTCTGAAATACATTGGCAATGTTTTATTATTCGATCAATGCATCCCCAGTTACCTGATAAATTTGATTTTATTCCAGTGCTTGAGATTTGAATTCGGTTATATCCATTATAAAAGTAGTAAGACTAGTACTAATCCTATTACTTTTTGGGTGTGGGGCTAATATACTAAGTTTTTGGTAAATATTCAGTTCTGATTTTGAGATTTTCCCCCCATCACAACAGGTGAAATATGGGATTCGACCCCGTTTACCCGGCCTAAAATGGCCTTAGCTGTTGACAGGCCGTATAACACCATTAAATAAATAAATCAACCCTGTTAACCCAGCCTAAAATGACCATACCTGTTGACAGGCTGTTTAACACCATTGAAGCAAATAAAATTTATTGCAGCGGTGGTCATAGTGTCCCACGACAAGAGATTGATACGCGATTCCGACTGCCAACTCTGGGTCGTCGAAGACAAGTGTATAAACGAGGCCGATGGACGATTTGACGATTTTAGAAAATAAATCTTACAACAATTGGGGGAGACCGTGAAATCTCCCGGTAACACCGGCATCACGCTAGAATAGCGGCGGTTTTATTATCTCCTCGCCGATAGGCAAGAGGGGATATAGCGTTAGTCCATGTTTGTGTGTACGTTAGTAGCACCTTTCATTTTTATGCCACCGGGTTTCGAAGAAACTGGTGGCATATAGTGTTTGGACCGTCCGTCTGTCCGTCCGGGCACACATCAGGGTACTTATGTGGCTAGCCCCACAGGGTTATGGACTTAGTAAAGGATAGGGTTGGTTACAATTAGCCACCTAAAAAATCCTTTTATGTGGCTAAAAATCGTTTTATGTGGCTAATATTTAACATGTGATAAGCCACATAAGTATCCATTTGTAAGAACGTCCGTCCATCCGTCCGTCCGTCCGGGCCAACGTCCGGGGGTTTGAGAGCTTAGGGGCGGGGTTAGGAACAAAAGATTTCTTTGTAATATTCCGTAAGCTCATAAACTCTATTGTTGTTTAGGGGCTTTTTCATTGTTCTTCAAACAATGGAAATACCCCATAAACCCAAAATGTTGGAACGTCCGTCCGTCCGTCCGTCCGTCCGTCACACTTTTCGGTTAACCACTTTGTCACAGTTTCTCAAACTGGCCATAGCATCTACATAAGTTGCTTAATCGCTTCAATACTTCAACACTTCAGTCATTGGTATGTGTGCCACACCTGCCTTTTCATAATTTATATGACCTTCGCCTTTTGGCCTTCACCAGGTTACTTAAATGACTTAACAATTTTGGTTAACCAGTTTGTCACAGTTTCAAAAACTGGCCATATCATCTACATAAGTTGCTTAATCGCTTCAATACTTCAACACTTCATTCATTGGTATGTGTGCCACACCTGCCTTTTCATAATTTATATGACCTTCACCTTTTGACCTTCACCAGGTTACTTAAATGACTTAACAATTTTGGTTAACCAGTTCGTCACAGTTTCTCAAACTGGCCATATCATCTACATAAGTTGCTTAATCGCTTCAATACTTGACCTTCGCCTTTTGACCTTCACCTGGTTACTTAAATGACTTAACAATTTTGGTTAACCAGTTTGTCACAGTTTCTCAAACTGGCCATATCATCTACATAAGTTGCTTAATTGCTTCAATAGTTCAATACTTTATTTGTTTGCATGTATGCTACACCTACTTTGCCAACACTAATATCACCTTCACCTTTTCACCTTCACAGGGCTACTGAAGACTTAACAATTTTGGTTAACCACTTTGTCACAGTTTCTCAAATATGCTGCAGGTGGCATCCGCGTTCGACAGATGCAGTTCTTGTTCAATATAGGAATGAATGGCCTTTTTGTGGAATTTATTGGGGTATAAACTTGGAAAAGTCGCGGGAATACTGGACGAAGGCCGGAAGGCCTCGTCCAGTATTCCCGCGACTTTTCCAAGTTTATATCCCCGATAAATTCCACAAAAAGGCTATTCATTCCTTATAATTCCAGCATTTGAAATAAATTCATCAAGAAAATGTGTTTATTTTCCGTTTTCTTAAGAATTATTTTAACTGCGCCTGACGGTTACGGAAAGTAGTTCGGCATGGGAGTTTACTGGGATATAAATTTTGGACAGAGACTTGCTACGGACCAATCAAATGTTAGGGAATTGTGTAAATATTTTTGTGCTGGAATTATTTTTCAATAACTCAATAGCTTCACACCGATCATATTTGACCACAATGTATGTCTAGGGATGGTGCTTTGTTTTACATACGACCCACATCCGACAGCCCAAGGTCAAGGTCACTGAGGGCTTATGTTCACCTTGTTTGTAAGGCAAATGCGTTAAAGTTGTTTTGTTGTTTTTTTATCAAGGCTGCCAGTGAGGGGATTACTTAGTGATAACGATGACCTTGCTAAAACCTTCAATTGAGTTTGGTATTTGGCCGAGACCAACTTAAATGCCAGTTGACCAATCGATCAAGAAATCGAAGGTCTGGGCCTTTCAAAACATTGTGTTCGTGTTCTTGAAATTTGTTCCCAAATGAGACAGTTCGACCAATCCAACTTTCTGATTTTGTGCATGAAAACTTTGAAGATTTTACAATTATGCACTGGTAATTAATGCGATTAATGTTTTCAGCAAATTTTTGTTTCACTACCATCCAGTTTTGTACTTGACCTGTGACATAGTTCCAAGCTCATTTGAAGGTTGTTGTAAAATTACCATTTAACATTTCAGAATTGGAATTATTCATGCCAGCATGTTTACAATATTACCGTAATAACCTTAAATATTTGGACACTGTTTGCTTTGGGAAACTCCTATAAAATATGGATTTCCAAAACCAACCTAGGATTAGGACACTCTTTGTTGTGGCAAACCACATATTTATATGTGTTTCCCATAATAAATTGTGTCTGAAAATTTAGGGTTATTGCGGTAGGTTTATTTATATCCAAAATAAGACGTGGCAAAACATTTAAAGGCACTGTGTCTCAGATGACGTCTCAGATATTTAATACATGGTTTTTCGCTTCATGCACTGCAATGGCCTATAAAACCAATCACACCATTTGATCAAATTCCCAAAAATGATCAGAATCTGTGATAAACAGGGGAGATAATTTGGTTATGCATATTCGGTATACACATACCAGTAAGGAAAATTTACAAAGTACTTATGTTACTTGTGTAATGATCCTGCAATACCACATTTACAATGAAGTTTCCATTACAGACTAGTAATATAAATAACAATAAATATTTAAGTTTTTCAGTATTCAACTTTTTTTTTTTGCTAATCCCAAATTATTTTCAGAGTGATATGTACAATTAGGTTCAGAAATATTATGTAAATCTATGATTAACACTTAGACCGCTACTCACAACAATTGTCATCTGCTGTTGCTTTTATATCTTGCCTTGTTTCTCAATAAAAACATGGTTTGATAACACTTCATAATCATTTCCAATGCAAATGATTCTGAAGTGCTTTTAAAGCATGTTGAAAATTATTCTTTAGTGCTGTCAATGTATGTTTTTGATGATAAAAATGGAAAATAGAAAATAAACAGCAGACGATAAAAAAATTAAGATAGCGGTCTAAGTGTTAAACTATTTTTTTCCAATCAGTTTCATCACTTCCAAGGGATTGGGTAGAATATAGGCTGAGGGATAGAAAATAGGATTTCAATACTGAAGGTTGTGAGTTCTAAACCTACCCTAGTGCTTAAAATACTTTCATAGTATTTCTATCCCACTGGTCTGTTGATGAGACTTTAAACTGTGGTCCCGTCCCTATATGACCGTAGCTATGTTTTCCTGAGACACAGTCCCTTTGAAGTAGTGATAGAACTCTGGCCAAGTGATCATAAAACATTCCGTTCAGGTTCTCTAATCATAGCTCAACTTAGCTTGTTCAAAACCAAGCAATTTCATTGGTCAAGCCTCGGCTGTGTTCGTGACTGACCAATGAAACTGTTTGATAGTAAGTACATGTGTGTGGCTGTGACTGGAGAAATGGGGCTTATGGATATTGTGACCAGTGTAGCTCCTGATGAAATAGCACACTCCTTTGGCCTGATAACGATCTATATTCCTTGTTAGAAGCATGCTACATGTTTCATTGATGGAATAGTGACACGAACAGTGCAGATCCTGAACAGACTGTACAGCTGCATAGGCTGATCTGGACCTACACTGGTCACAAAACCCACAAGCCCAATTTCTCCAGTCACTGCGTGGGTGGTGGTCGGCGAATGAGACGGCGTAAATTAACGGTATGTGTTCCTCCATATTGGCCATCAGGTACATGTACGTTATTATCTTTGGCTCTTTAGTTACCTGGGAGTTGAATTGTGTTATTACCCATTATAAAAGTAGTAAGATTATTACTGATCCTACTGCTTTTGGGGGGCCAAGTGATTCTGATGTGGCGAGGACCTGGCATCAGATCAGGATTATTCTGATTTCAGGGCTGAATATATAGTTTTGTGATTGTAAATATTCAGTTCTGATTTTTGGATTTTCCCCCCATTTGTACATGTACTTGAACATGTACATGTACTTGTACAGGTAATATATGGGATTTAGTACTAAACCCATTGACCCGGCCTTAAATGACCTTAGCTGTTGATAGGCCGTTAAACCCCAACAAACAAACAAACATTCTCCAGTCACAGTCACATTTCAAGAACCTTCTCAACGTGTTTTATAATCACTAGACGGAGCTTACTGGGTCACATGTGGTTCACGCGTAAAATCTGTACTAGATCTTGTTATACCCCCCGCAACGAGTTGTGGGGGGGGATGTATACTGGATTCAGGTTGTCCGTCCGTCCGCCCCTAAACTTAACATCAGAGAAATATGTTATAACTTCTATTTCCTGCATCTAAAATGCTTAATATTTCACACATGCATTCCTGTAAGGCTCTACTACCAGGCTGTGCCAAATCCACGACTGGACAACCTCGCTGATCTCAAGGTCAAGGTCAAATACTTAGTCTCTTTACAACACTTAACATCAGAGAAATATGTTATAACTTCTATTTCCTTCATCTGACATTCTTAATATTTCACACATGCATTCCTGTAAGGCTCTACTACCATGCTGCGCCAAATCCACGACATGTCCAACCCACGCTGATCTCTTACATCAGAGAAATATGTTATAATTTATATTTCCTTACATATTTAGGGGCACATGCGCCCATGCGGGCGGGGGGGGAGGAGGGGTGGGGGGTATTCCGTAAGCCTCGCTTACTGACAAATCTAGTTAATATAATGTAAACTGAACCGATTTAAAAGCAACACGGAGGTTGGCATGTTATTGGACACCCTTATTGATTTACACACGTGTGTTGGATAGATACTGAATTACTATTTATCCTCATTATAAAATGTTTGCCAAACTATGTAATGGGTGAATATATAGAGTTTATTCAACTACCATTTTGAAATACCGGATTTATTTCTCGAGACATCTGGAAATCCGATAAAGAAACGAGTGCGGAGCACTAGTTTTTTTGTCAAATTTACAGATGTTAATTTTGAAATTTGCCATTAGACCAGCTTATAACGTTGTCAAAATTAACAATTTTGTCGTCACTGGGTAACATTTAATATATACCAATTTTACCTGCTTGTTGCGTTAAATAGTTTCAGTATACATAACGCATATGTAGTATGTCAGGGGCTATATAGGTTTCGCCATTCCGTCTGTACAGCCGTCCGTCCATCGATTCATAAGATAATAGGTTTTGTGGATGGCAGGTGGGAGCATGTGATGTGTAATTTAACGGTCGGGGTTCATTCTTACTCGAATCCCGACAGGAGACCAAGGGGCCGTTTTCACTAAACTTTGTATGACTAAAATGTTCGTAGGTGCAAAATTATTATTATTTTTTATTTTTTTTTTTTTTTGGAAAATATTTATTTTCCCCGTAATAGGTTTGTGGTGGGTCGGGGCCATCCCCCACAAACCGTACATAATATACATGTCATAGTCAGATACAAATACAAAACATGCAATTACAGATATTCACCCTCTTTTGCTCTTGCAGTACTGGGTAGAAATCACTGTTCTATTAAAACTTCATGGTTGACTGGTACCTGAGAATCGTCATTAATGAGATACCTGAATTTTCAATAAAAAGTTGCACGTGTTATTAAAAAAAAGACAGTAATACTTATAATAAACCCGCAAATAGGTGCAAAATTATGATAGTCTGTAAATTTCACATGAGCAATGTTTTCTTGTAAATAATTATTGGATTTACATTCATACAGCATAGGCTGCGTTTGCAGCCTATGCTCAATAAATGTAAATCCATCAATGTAAATTTCCAGACGATCCTAAATTTACACTTACGAATATCTTAGTCGTACAAAGTTTAGTGAAACGGCCCCTGGTTTGGCCCTCATGTAGTTCATTGACATTCTTGTATGTGACAGTTGAATCTGATTATACGCCTTACGTGAATATTACGATTCTGGATCTGGGATTTTCCCCCAATACAGCAGGTTAAATACGGGATCGAACCCGCTGGCCCGGCCTTAAAGTACCTTAGCTGTTGATAGGCCGTTAAACACCAACAAACAAACATAAGATAATAGGCTTCACATGCATATTATCTCAATAGGCTTCACATGCATAATATCTCTGCAGCTCTAGTCAAATTTGACAAGCGATGCAATTTTGTACCTAAGAACATGTGCGATATATCATGAAAAATTAGTAAATGATGGCGAAAGTTGACAAAATCTTTTGACGTCATTTACAGAAAATATCACAGATTCTGTAAATAAATTTCATGAAAAATCACACATTTTTGTGGGTACAAAGTCACATGGCGTGTCTCAAATGGTCTTGATACTTCATATGCTTTATGTTCTATATATATACACCGATGCGGCCCAATGCCCACGGTCAAGGTCAAATGACACGTAAATTTGTGTTTGTGTTTCTGCTAGTAGCCGGACTCGTGTGTTTCACTGACTGATTGGTGAACAGTGCAGACCCTGGTCAGACTATGAGGATGCGCAGGTTGGTCTGGGTATACACTGTTCGCATCGGCCATAAGGCCTATTTCTCCAGCCACAGCCATATGAGCCGCCAACACACATTTGTGTGCTTTGCAATCATCAACAGACTTTATGAGTTGAGATAAATGACAGTGACACGCCAGCTACAGAAACCCATTGGAATAAACAACAGTTGGGGGGAATTTACCGTGGTTAAATGTTGATTAATTCTCACAAAATGTTTCTTCCATATAATTCCACCCTAATTCTGTATTAACACATGGTCTGATGTAGGTTCTGTATACATGTTTTGTCCTGAAATGTCTCGCTGGATTCATGTAGGGGGCCATCTCTGATGCAGAACATCGAGAGTGGGTATCTTGGAAGCCATCTTGAATCATGGTCAGTGTCCTGGAATTCAAGATGGCGTCCAAAATGGCTGCCATATAAACATATTGGTTTATAAATAGTTGTAACTGCAGTACCAGCAGGTAATATGTAGGATGTTGTGATCATTTATGTCAACTTAATGATATTTCACTAGAAAAAAAATAATTTGGTGTTTAGAAATTAAAGTGTCATGTAAAAATGAATTTATTTCACAAAATTTACAAAAACAAATAAATTGAAAATGGAATTCTTTTACTAGATTACATATTTTCTTTTCATTACACAACAATTATAATTATATTATCCATGCACTCATTTACATGTTCAATAGGTGCTGATTGTAATCAGTTTTCATTGAAATGATAATGAAAAAAAGTTAATGCAGCTATTGGTGGGTGGGGAAAATCACAGTAAAACACACACTAACAGACACATCTTTCATTTTCTTTCATGTACTATAGTTATGTAATTTATAGGTTAGGGTTAGGGTTAACAATTCATTGTATGTCATGTGGATTCATTGAAACATAAATCGATAATCCGTCCGTCAGTCAGTCAACATTTTCTGACCTCTTCTTCTTCTGAACTGCTGGGCTGATGTTGACCAAACTTCACGGGGATGGTCTATGGGTGAAGCCTTTTCAGATTTGTTAAAATGGATGTCATCGCATATCTAAGATGGCCACCGTAGAAAAGTAGCTTAAATTCTTAAAAATCTTCTTCTCACGAACCGCCAGACCGATTCGACGAAACTTGGCAGAAATGACGATAGTCTATGCTCTGTCAGATTTGTTAAAATGATGACCCCGGGATCAAAAATTGGCGGTCAAATATAGGGGTCAAATTTCAAGTTTGACCAAATATGGTTGTGTTGTATATCCAATGTAAGGTATCGAGGAGACAATCACTCTGGAGCTTTTTTATCGAAATCGGATAATTACGTCGTCCATGATGGTTGCCGAAACGTTGTCCTTTTATTATGGATTTCAAACGTCCTCTTCTCGTGAACCGCTCGGCCGATGGTGGTCAAAACTTCACATTTATGGTCCGTGGGTGAAGCCTTTTCATATTTGTTACAATGGTGGTCGTCGCATCATCCAAGATGGCCGCCATAAAAAATTAGGTCAAATTCTTAAAAAAACAACTTCTCATGAACCACCTAACCGATTTTGCCGAAATTGGCAGGAATGGTCGATAGTCAATGCTCTTATATATTTCAAACATCTTCTTTGTGTGAACCGTTTGGCCGATACTGGTCAAACTTCACAATTATGGTCCGTAGGTCATGTGAGCAATACAGGCCCATTTCGGCCTCTTGTTTATTGGGGGGCGTGACCTTCTGTTTTACCCCTGTCTGTTTGTCCGTCCGTCCGTCACACAAATATTCACCTAGTTTAAGTCTGCAAGTTGTATATCGCTTGGCATATATTCATGATACATCCCACATGTATACACCATGACCTAGTGACGTGTTACATGCAAGAAAGACAACTCTGAATTTGTACTTTTGGAGTTATCTCCCTTTGACAAAATGTTCTTGTTAGTTTGGGTCTTTGTCTGGGTTGTACGTCGTGAACCACATGGCGTATCTTCATGATACTTTACACATGTGTACATCACGATTTAGAGGCATGTAGCATGCAACAAAATGATTGGATTTTGTACTTTTTAAGTTATATCCATATTCACGATGTGGTGGTTGGTTGAGAGTATGTGATGGGTAATTTAACGATCGGGATTCAACCTTACTGGAATCCCGACTGGAGACCCTGTTTAACCATCAGATACATCTGGCTTTCTTGTATGTGAGAGTTGAAACTGGTTATACCCTTTAGAAGAGTAATCCTAATCAGAATATTATCGTCATGACACATCACATGTGTGTCCTCTATTCTTAGGGCCTGCTAGTTCTACAGCTTCCGTTGATATAGGCTACCAGTGGGGGCATCCGTATCCCATGGACACATTTCTAGCTTAATATTATTCTCTTTATGGCTAGGCATTACTCTAAACATTACTGCATACTGATAGCAATAAGATAATATGTCAATTTCTAGTAAATACATTTCAATTATCACCAAATATGCTTTAATGTGTTAAAAAATTAAGAAAGTTGCGGATGTTTCTCTTGAAATTCCATCATAACTTCTATGTCCCTTGAAGGATTACGTTAATATTTCAATACATCATACATGTCCACATCAGCTTGTATGTCGGTCGGTCTGTTGGAAATTTTCTTTTGGCATCTTCTAAACCGATCACTGAATTTTCAAATGATTTGCCACAAATGTTTGCCATGATGAGATGATGTGTCATGTTCAATACCGACGTGTCTACCTCCAAGGTCACTTAGAGGTCAAAGGTCACATTTTGTATCCGCACTATATCTTCTAAAACGATGAATGAATTTTCAAATGATTTGGCACAAATGTTTGCCATGATGAGACGATGTGTCGCATCCAATACCCATGTGTCTATGTCCAAGGTCACACTACTAAACCATGAATTAATTTTCACATGATTTGCTACAAATGTTTGCCATGAGACGATGTGTCGCATTCAATACCCATGTGGTTACATCCATGGTCAAGATCACACAAAGAGGTCAAAGGTAAAAAATGTTCATGATATTTCGTTTCCACACTACATGTATATCTTCTAAACCGATAAATGGATTTTGCAATGATTCAACTCGAACGTTTGACATGATGACGATGTGTCACATTCAACAAAAACCCATGTACCTGTTTCCGAGGTCAAGGTGACACTTAAGAGGTCAAACATATGCATGAGATTTCCCTTTGGTACATCTTTTAAACCGGCAAATGGATTTTCAAATGATTTGTCACATATGTTTGCCTTGATGAGATGATGTGTATTGTTCAATACCAATGTGTCCACATGGAATGTCGAGGTCACACTCGGAGGTCAAAGGTCAGAAATGTGCATAAGATTTTGTATATCTTCTAAACCAATGAATGGATTTCAAATGATGTGGCACAAATGTTTGCCATGATGAAATGTGTCACGTTCAATAGCCATATACCAAGTTCAAGGTCACACTTAGAGGTGAAAGGTAAAAATTGTGCATGAAATTTCATTTCTGTATATAATATCGTCTAAACCGATGAATGGAATTTTCGAATAATTCTTTGTCATGATGACACGAAGTGTCGCGTTAAAAAAAAACACGTACCTACGTCCAAGGTCAGACTTGGAGGTCAAACATGTGCATAAGATTTCCTTTCTGTACATCTTCTAAACCGACAAATGGATTTTCAAATGATTCGTCATAAATGTTTGCCATGATGAGACGATGCATCGCCTTCAATACCAATGTGTCCACAAGCAATGTCAAGGTCACACTCGAGGTCAAAGGTAAAAAATGCGCCTAAGATTTTGTATATCTTCTTAACCAATGAATGGATTTCAAATGATGTGGCACAAGTGTTTGCCATGATGAAATGTTGTGTCGCGTTCAATAGCCACAACCAAGGTTAAGGTCACAATTTGAGGTCAAAGGTAAAAAGGGGCATGAAATATACCAACCTATGAAACCATGTCTGATATTAAACCTGTTCATGTGTAAAAACGATATTGGTGGGGGTATTATGGTCGCGCCTGTGATCGCTCTAGTTATACTATATATAACCCTTACTGCAACAATGTTTTAAAAAATTATTTTTTTTAATCCCGATTGACCCAAGATTTTGTGAACTAATTCAGTTTTCCATACTGATCAAACTGTGCAACTTTCGGCTTAATCGGACATAAAAAATGTTTTGTCATAAAAAAACACCAAGGTGTACCCCTTGGTGTTTTTTTCGAGAAATTCATCAACTTTTTCCGATTAAGCTGAAACTTACACATATTGATCAGCATGAAAAACTGAACGAATCCACAAATTTTTAGCCAAATCGGACACAAAATAAGATTTATTTTAGCTTTTAAATAACGATAGTCCACCGATAGTCTGAAAATGGGTTTTAATGTGCTTTAATACTTTTTTCCTCATCATTCTAATGAAAATTGATTGCGATTGGCACCTATTACCCATGCAGTCAGCAGGGAGAGTATAATTATATTTATTTTTAACATAAAAAGAAATGCAATCGTGTAAATGAACATTTTTATTTATATTTTTTGTAAATTTTGCTAAACTCATCTTTATATATATACAGTTACATTTTCTATACACAAAATTCATTGATTTTTCTGGTAAATACATTATTCAGACATAAATGATGATAAAATCCTACATTGTCCCTGTTAGTACTGCAGTTACAACATTTATATACCAATATGTCTGTATGGCAGCCATTTTGGACGCCATCTTGAATTCCAGGACAATGATCACGATTCAAGATGGCTTCCAAGATGGCTACTCTCGATTCAGCAGGTTATATACAGTATCGAATCGTTGGCCCGGCCTTAAATGACCTTAGCTGTTGATAGGCCGTTAAACACCAATGAATCAAATCCAAGATGGCCACTCTCGATGTTTCTGCATCACAGATTGTCCCCTACATGAATCCAGCGAGACATTTAAGGGACATAAACATGGACATAGGACCTACATCAGACCATGTGTGAATAGAATAAGGTTGGAATTATATGGAAACACTTGTTGAGAATTAATCAACATATTAACCCAAATCAATTCTCTACAAATGTTTATTCCAATGTGTTTATGTAGCTGGCGTTTCACTGTCATTTATCTTAACTCCTAATGTCCATTCATGATTACAAAGCACACAAACGTGTATTGGCGGTTCATATGGCTGTGGCTGGAGAAATAGGGCTTATGGCTGATGTGACCAGTGTATACCCATTCCAGCCTGCATATCCTCAGTCTGATCAGGGTCTGCACTGTTCACCACCAATCATTCAGTGAAACGCGAGTGTGGATACTAGCAGAAACACAAACACAAATTTTTGTGTCATTTGACTTTGACCAAAGGCATTGGGACGACATAGGTGGACAATATCTGTATCAATGAATTGGTTTATTATTAATAAACAATGACCAGGAACGTTTCTATTTCAATTATTTGTAACCTGGGAGATATGGGGAGAAGAGAATGGGAGGATACGTATTCATTTAGTGAGATTCACACTTCGAATGGTGACAAGTAATCTCGCATTTGTAAGGGTGCCTGTCGCAAGATCAGTATATTGTCGTCTCGGTGCTGAACATACAGTCACTGTACAGGTGGAAGACTGGAACCCGTGACCAAACATTCTTTAAAAACCACATTACCCCACCCACCTGGTGTCGTACTGTATGTTATGTTTCCTATAAGGAAACATAATGTACAGTACGACAATAGGTGGGTGGGGTAATTGGTTTTTTGTTTATGTCACATGTCAGTCTTGCCTTCCACCTGTGGTGTGGTGTATTCCTGTCTAAATCATGTAAATGACCCTTTTGTTGACCGATTAGGTGTTCAATGTAACGCCTATGAATATCTATTAAAAAGCCTTACTAATAACAATCAGCTACTTACACAAATAAACCATATGAATGTGATCAGCAAGACTATGCCGCAGATAAAAATAGACCTACTACTGTAATCTGCAAATAATACACCAGTGTTGATGTTTCACATGTGTATTTACACTACAGGTGTGTAGAAGCAAAATTATTCATATAAAACATCAACATGTGCTTATTATTGTCCAACTACAGCATATGGTGTAATTTCCTTGCTGGCAGCATCTGTGTGAAGACTTAATGAACACATACATTATAGTTTGTTGGTGAAAGAAGCTATCAGTTTATGAGTAGGGCTTTTAATTAGATTTCCAGACTTTACGTGTGGCCACGAGAAGGGTACGATTACCCGAACAAGCAGGTCATTATTCAGACAGGAATTCACTTGTATGTGGGCGGGCACTGGACATTCAGCACCAAAACTACAATAAAACCTTCCAGCACGGACACAATATCCTGATCTGCTGCCAGGCACCCTTACTACACCAGACCACTTGCCACTAGGTGTGAATCCCAGTAAATATGAATCCTTAAGGATGGATTCATCCAGATACGTGCATCCTCCGATCCTCCTGAAATGTAGAAGAAACAAGAATGTAGAGAACAAGTTTATTACCTCACAGAGGCATCCGAGGTTCGAGGTATATACACACACCGTTACATTAATACAAGCTATCAACAAAATGTACAACAACTACACATACAAATGTCAACATTTGACGGTCAGTGCAGATTCTGATCAAACTGCGGATACGCAAGCTGATCTGGATCTACACTGGTCGTATAGTATGTCTACGTGAGACATGTATAGCACGTTATGACGTTAATGCATTGAAGTTTATGGATACAATACTTTGTCGAGAAAAAAATCTGACTTTGTTTATTTCTCCATAAAAAACATATAATGTCACCACTAATTTCAAATGAGTGGTAACAACATATACTTTCGAAAAGAAATAAAGAAAATGGCAAAAAACCTTCTCAAAAGTTTCATACTGGTACTACTCTAATTGTATCGGGCCTATAATGGGTATCATCATTAGACGGGCTCCAGATAAGCTGCGTATGTGCTTAAATACCCAATTAAAATTGCCAAAAACCCAATTGAAATCAGAAGTACCGGTAGCGAGTATCAAAAAGCAATAAAAGATTTGTGGTACCTTTATCATGCTGCAGAAAACAATAAACAGACCACAAATATAGTATATTTTCCATGAAAACACATCTTGGTATTTCATTCGAATAAGACAATTCTAATGAAATGCCAAGACATTTTTTCATTTCGAAGCAAACTATTCAATAATTGCTGTCTGTTGATGTGTAAACAGTAGTGTGATTTTATTTTACCCAATTATAATTTTTAAATACCCAATTGCTTCAGAAATGATGGGAGTGACAATACTCAATTACTAATATTAGAGATTGATTAAAACGTGTTCAAAGACATATATTATAGGAACAAAAGAGGTTTTGCCATAACACCTGTTGATCAGCAAGTTCCTGCAACCCACATGTTGGAAGACTCGAATCTTGATACCTAAGAATATGGGCGTTATCTGTTACATTTTCTGTGAATGACGTTGGAAGTTGATAATTGTTCAGGGCAATGCTATGAAACTTTTGACATCATTTACAGAAAATATTACAGCTTCTGTTGATATTCGCACATATTCTTAGGTACAAAATCACATGGTTCATCTCAAAAGAACTGTATGCAGGATAATGCTTTTAGATTTTCTTGTAATAACATCCAAAATTTTATAAAAATTGGTAAATTGAATTAATGGCTAGTCAACATTTTAGGTGGGTTAACGGGGTCGAATCCCATATTTCACCTACTGCGATTGTCTGAATAATCCTGATCTGATGCCAGGTCCTCGCCACTCCAGAATCGCTTGGTCCCTCCTAAAAGCAGTAGGATCAGTAATAATCTTACTACTTTTATAATGGGCAATATTCAACTCCCAGGTAACAAAAGAGCCAAATATAAGAACATACCCGAGGGCCAAACCAGGCAAATCGTGATTCCTATAAGGAGGAACCCCTACCGTTAATTTACGCCATCTTGTTCGCAGACGACACATGTAACCAATGTAACTCTTGCAATGTTACCATAACATACAGGGCCGTTACAAACAAACTTGCAGTTTGTCGCGACTGCAACATGAACGTCTTCAATCCCCCATTTCGGATGTCGAGTGATTTCTCTCGACCGACCCAGAAACTCATTTATGGCTGTGACTGGAGAAATCAGGATTATGGGATTTGTCACAAGTGTAGCGCCACATTTCTCACCATAGCACTATAGACGGAGGGTTGTTGCACAAAATTGGCACGATCAGCGCACATTTAAAACCCCTGATTTCGGTTAGGCCATTATAAAATAAATGCTAGATTCTCATCCCCGCCCGCCCCGAGAATTAAGGCCCGCCCCGATTTTTTTTATTTTTTATTGGCAATACTTGATGGTTGGTTGGGAGCATGCGATGGGTAATTACATATTTTCATAGAGAAATAAGAAAGACATTGATGAATTGTCATTTGCTATTAAGTTAGAGCATATAGCCTTTGTTTTCATTCCCAGCATGCAAAGAGTTAACACAAACGATGGTCGATGGTTGGTATTTCCGATATCCTGAAAATATAAAATAAAAAATAAAATTTCACCTTTTGAAAAAAATGGATGAGAATCTAGCATCTATCCAGTCAACACAGTGCGTATGTGCCGTGAAACACGGTGCCGTGAAACATTTTTGATATCCAGTCAATACAATTTTTGCATTTTACAGCCATTTGTAGGTGTTGACGGGATAAATAGAATATAGTGCCGTGAATGGGAAAAAATATTTGGCGCGGCACGGAAACGGGATGTGCTCGGCAGAGCCTCGCCCATCCCGTTTCCTGAGCCTTGCCAGATATTTTTTCCCATTCACGGCACTAACCTACTATTCTCTATCTATGTTCCTTATTTCTGAACCAAAAGTATATGTTGTGACCACTCATTTGAACCGTCTCGGTGAGACGGTTCAAATTGAGTGGTCACAACATATACTTCTGATGAGAAATAAAGAAATTCTTGAGCCTTGCCGGATATTTTTTCCCATTCACGGCACTGACCTACTATTCTCTATCTATGTTCCTTATTTCTGAACCAAAGTATATGTTGTGACCACTCATTTGAACCGTCTCGGTGAGACGGTTCAAATGAGTGGTCACAACATATACTTCTGATGAGAAATAAAGAAATTCTTGAGCCTTGCCGGATATTTTTTTCCCATTCACGGCACTAACCTACTATTCTCTATTTATTTTATAATCGCCTGATAGTCAATTTCGTGCTACTTCGGCTGCTTGAGGGCCGTTACAAGATTGCCATTCACCAAGTTGAGGGAGGGAACGTATCTCCATCAACATGAACATGTATCGAAACCACCGATCTCCGTCGTGGTCAATTTCGTCTTCATCGACCCAGAACCAAGTCTGTTCTCCTGGCTGTCGTGCTATAGTGCTCCTTCAGCTGATTGAGGGCCGTTACGAGTTTTCTGTTTGCGGTGTCGAGGGAGCGTATTCGCCGTACCTGGGCCTCGATAACCTTCTCCTTCCGACAGACGACCTTCTGCATTTCCTCCTGCTCCTGCCGCAGCTCGTCCGCCACGTGGATCAACCTGCAATTAGACAACAAATCAAATTAGTATAAGAATAACAACTTGCTTTTTTATATATAAGTTATTAGATTTATACAATTAAAAGTTCAACAATATTTATGGTTATTACGGTATACAATTTTCCTCGTTCTGTCCTTCAATCCTGGAGTATGAAAACAAGCCGTTTCATAGGCCAGTTTCGGCTTGGAAAACAAGACCTGAGAAAATGCTATAATCACGAATCCTGCTTGAAGAATTCATGCCCGCAGGACTGCCCTATTTCACAGGTGGAAGACCCGGACCCGAGACACACAAAAAAATGCACATAAAAAAATTCCATTACCCCACCAACTTGGTCTCGTACAGTACTATGGTCTATGTAGACTAGCAGTTCAACACCATGTTCTATATAGAACATAGTACTGTACGAGACCAAGTGGGTGGGGGTAATGGAATTGTTTTAATTGCCATTTTTTTTTGTGTCACAGGTCAGGGTCTTCCACCTGTGCTGTATTTCTACACCATCGCTGGGAGCACCGACAGAAAACGTCCGTACTCAATTTGTGGCCAGTGTACACCCTGACCATCATGTGTGCTTGTACAATCAGAGCGACAAAACTCATTTTTCCAAAGCAGAATGGATAGAATGGTGCACAGGCTGATCTGGGACTATGTTTGTCGCATACGTTGTAAGGCAGTTTTTCTCAGCGGTGGGCCATTTATGAAGCTACAAGCTCTATTCGATTCCGGCCAATAACAACTAGATTGGTCAGTAAGCGAGGCTTACGGAATACCCCCCGCGTGGGCCCAGGTACCCCTAAAATATGTACAAATTTCCAAGTGTGTGGGCTTGTGACCTTGACTCTGGGATTAGCGCGAGCGGCATGAACGTGAAAAGCCAGTAAAAAAAAAAGAAAAAAACACAAATAAGGATTTAAGGATTAATTGCGTTTTAAATTGGCGGTCAATGGTAAACAAATTTTTTTTTTTTTATTTGGGGTGTGGGGGCGTTTATTAGCCAGTAAAAAAATTTTTTTTTACCAAGGACCACCAATTTCAAACACAAATAAGGATTTAAGGATTATTTGTGTTTGAAATTGGCGGAAATTTTTTTTTTTTAAAATTTTTTTTTTTATTTGGGGGGGGGGGGGGGGGGGGGGGGGGGGGGGGGGGGTGGGGGGGGGGGGGGGGGGGTTTGGGGGGGGGGGGGGGGGGAGGGGGGGGGGGGGGGGGGGGGGGGGGAGGGGGGGGGGGGGGGGGGGGGGGGGGGTGGGGGTGGGGGGGGGGGGGGGGTTTGGGGGGGGGGGGGGGGGGGGGGCTTTTATTAGGAGGGGTGGGCGTTAATTCGAGGTTATACGGTATGTATGTGACGTTGACCTCGACGAGATCAGCGGGGATTTGTCACAGCATATGAAATATTAAGTATTTTCAATGTAATAAATAGAAGTTATAACATATTTCTCTGATGTTAAGTTTTGTTTTATAAAGAGACTAAGTATGTGAACTTGACCTTGGGATCAGCGGGGGTGGGACAGTCGTAGATTTGTCACAGCATGATAGTACAACCTAGAGGAATGCACAAGTGAAATAATAAGAATTTTCAATGAAGGAAATAGAAGTTATAACTTATTTCTCTGATGTTAAGTTTTGTAAAGAGTATTTTACCTTGACATTGGGATCAGCGGGGGTTGGACGGTCATGGATTTGGCACAGCATGGTAGTAGAGCCTTACAGGAATGCATGTGTGAAATATTAAGCATTTTAGATGAAGGACATAGAAGTTATAACAATATTTCTCTGATGTTAAGTTTTGTAAAGAGACTAAGTATTTGACCTTGACCTTGGTATCAGCGGGGGTTGGACGGTCGTGGATTTGGCACAGCATGGTAGTAGAGCCTTACAGGAATGCATGTGTGAAATATTAAGCACTTTAGATGAAGGAAATAGAAGTTATAACAATATTTCTCTGATGTTAAGTTTTGTAAAGAGACTTAAGTATTTGACCTTGACCTTGGTATCAGCGGGGGTTGGATGGTCGTGGATTTGACACAGCATGGTAGTAGAGCCTTACAGGAATGCATGTGTGAAATATTAAGCATTTTAGATGAAGGAAATAGAAGTTATAACAATATTTCTCTGATGTTAAGTTTACGGACTAAGTATTTGACCTTGACCTTGGGAACTGCGGGAGTTGGACGGTCGTGGATTTAGCACAGCATGGTAGTAGAGCCTTACAGGAATGCATGTGTGAAATATCAAGCATTTTAGATGAAGGAAATAGAAGTTATAACAATATTTCTCTGATGTTAAGTTTACGCGGACGGACGGACGGACAACCTGACTCCAGTATACCCCCCCACAACTCGTTGCGGGGGGTATAAATATACAACAAAGTCCCAGGAGGTCGGGGATGACATTTGGGCCCAAATCTGTTATTTCAGTTGAGCTGCCGGCTGAGAAAAAGAAACCTTAGGGACATTAGATGCGATCATAAATTGTGGCTGTGACTGGAGATATTTGTGACCAGTGTAGATCCAGATCAGCCTGTGCATCCGCACAACCTGATCAGAATCTGCACTGTTCACCATTGCATCAGTGAAACACCCGTCATGCTTCTAACAAGCGATATTGATCGTTATCAGGCTGCAGGAGTGTGCTATTTGTCAGGATACACACTGGTCACAAATCCCATCAGACCCATTTCAGTCACAGCCACAATTAATCAAATATGCTTACTGAACCACAAACACACCGTTTCAACACCACAGGCTTGTATAGTGGTATTGGCAAACAGTGTAGATCCAGATGAGCCGGCTCGTGACAAGCTGTCTCCTCAGGATCTGCACATTTTGCAAGTAATTTTCATATTTTTGAGAACAAAAGCACCCCAGTTTCATAAATGGACTAGCCTGAAGATAATTTTGTGAGGAAGAAAATAAATAATACATTTGTAAAAGTAAAATATGCATTGAATTTGAAATCTGGGGTGGAGCTCTGACAACTAATTTAAAAACTTTAATGCAGATTTCGGATTGTTGTGGTCGGAGCGGTCGGGGGGCATAAAAAGTTCCCACTGGCACTGTTTCCTTCCTTTTTAACAAATACAATGTACCTGCTGAGCCAAACGCGAGGTGATAGCGGCTTTCGGGGTTAAACTTCACACAACACACATTGGCCTTTGCCTCCAGACTCGATATAGAGAGGTCAGCATTGGTTGACCATAACTTCACTGCAATGGACAAATAGAGTGATCAAATAGCGGAGGAGTAATGATTTAAATAGAGGAGCTGACATGTGTGATGATTTAAATAGGGGACGAGTGACGATTTAAATAAGAGATTTTTTTACATGTGATAATTTAAATGGAGAATCTCACAGGAGTGATGATTTAAATAGAGGATCTTACAGGAGTGATGATTTAAATAGAGGATCGTACAGGAGTGGCGATTTAAATAGAGGATATTACAGGAGTGATGATTTAAATAGAGGATATTACAGGAGTGATGATTTAAATAGAGGATCTTACAGGAGTGATGATTTAAATAGAGGATATTACAGGAGTGACAATTTAAATAGAGGATCTTACAGGAGTGACAATTTAAATAGAGGATCTTATAGGAGTGATGATTTAAATAGAGGATCTTACAGGAGTGACAATTTAAATAGAGGATCTTATAGGAGTGATGATTTAAATAGAGGATCTTACAGGAGTGACAATTTAAATAGAGGATCTGACAGGAGTGACAATTTAAATAGAGGATCTTATAGGAGTGATGATTTAAATAGAGGATCTTACCGGAGTGACGATTTAAATAGAGGATCTGACAGGAGTGACAATTTAAATAGAGGATCTTATAGGAGTGATGATTTAAATAGAGGATCTTGCAGGAGTGATGATTTAAATAGAGGATTTTACAGAAGTGACAATTTAAATAGAGGATCCCAAAGGAGTGACAATTTAAATAGAGGATCTTACAGGAGTGATGATTTAAATAGAGGATCTCACAGGAGTGATGATTTAAATAGAGGATCTTACAGGAGTGACAATTTAAATAGCGGATCTCACAGGAGTGACAATTTAAATAGAGATCTCACAGGAGTGAGGATGTAAAATAGAGGATCTTACAGGAGTGATGATTTAAATGCAGGGTCTTATATTACAGTTAAATTTGAGAAGATTTTACATGAGCGATGATTTAAATAGAAAATCTTACACAAACTGTCATTTAAATAGAGGAGCTTACACAAGTGACTGTTTAGTATGGTATTTATCAAACAAGTTTACCAAGTTTATTCAAAATCCAGCTATGCCAATCATTATCAGTACATGTAAATGTAGACGTCCTGAGATCCGCACTAATCTTATTACTTTTTACTGGGGTATAACAGGATTTAGCTATCAAGTATCAGAAGGCCGAACATGTACATGAGGGCAAAATCATGTAAGTCGACATTCCTGTAAGGATGAACCCCGATCGTTGATTAACACGACAGAAATAAAGCTGACATGTGCATTAGTGCCGTACCTTTGGCATCATCAGACCCTGATGTGATCAATTTGGTTGAGTCCGGTTGAATCCGGTTGAGTCGACACTCCAACATCGCTTCTCATGCTCCTACAAACATGTGATGGTCTATTGTTAAAGGTTTATTTCTATTGTTTATGTGATGGCATTTTGTTAACCCTTTCAACACCACACACCTGTCTAGTGGTATTGGCAAACAGTGTAGATACAGATGAGCCGGCTCGTAACATCAGGATCTGCACTTTTTGCAAGAAAATTTCATATTTTTGAGAACAAAACCACCCCCTTTTCATAAATGGACTGGTTTGAAAATAATGTTTGTGAAGATTGGATTGGTTGCAAAATTAACATATCAAAAAATAAATCAAAACTGCTATTTAGACGCATACATCGTGTTTTTAAATTTGTTTTATTTTTTTTATTATTTGTTCCCTATTTTATTAAGGAAGAAAATCAATAATACATTTGTAAAAGTAAAATATGCATTGAATTTGAGATCTGGGGTGGAGCTCCGACTCTAAATAACTAATTTCAAATTGTTAATCATTTCACTTCATGGGGGAGCTAAATACTAATTCATCTAATGTTAAATTTTGAGTGACTACAAGTGACTACATAGAGGATCTTAAATGAACGAGAGGCGGACATTTTCCTACCTTAAAATGTCAATATAGGAATGAATGGCATTTTTGTGGAATTTATCGGGGTATAAACTTGGAAAAGTCGCGGGAATACTGGACGAAGGCCGGAAGACCTCGTCCAGTATTCCCGCGACTTTTCCAAGTTTATATCCCCGATAAATTCCACAAAAAGGCCATTCATTCCTTATAATTCCAGCATTTGAAATACATTCATCAAGAAAATGTGTTTATTTTCCGTTTTCTTAAGAATTATTTTAACTGCGCCTGACTGTTACGGAAAGTAGTTCGGCGTGGGAGTTTACTGGGATATAAATTTTGGACAGAGACTTGCTAAGGACCAATCAATTGTTAGGGAATTGTGTAAATATTTTTGTGCTGGAATTATTGTCCCTTAAAATATAAACGTAACCATTTTGTTTGGCAATGTTTTCAAACAATTCAATATTATTCAGATATATGGTATCAATAAATATAAAACAAACCTGAAAGACTTTGGACTTCTGACCCGTAAATGGTGATGGTGCCTTCGTAGTCCGCACTGGCCAACATGTTCTTGTGGTACGCGGACCATGTCACACAACTGGGGGCGGTAAATAATAACATTGGCGGATATAATTGATAGCAGACAGCAGACATATTCCTTAGAACACAACATATTAAGCCGTCCCAAATGCCAATCAAACTGTATGAAGTAGGTGAACATGGGCCAAAAATGTTATAAGCACATGCTCTAGATTTTGTTCTAAAGGTATCTATCTACCAGGTCACTGTGCTGTCAATTGTGGCTGTGACTGGAGAAATGGAGCTGATGGGTTGTACGACCAGTGTAGATCCAGATCAGCCTGTGCATCCGCACTAGTCGCCGTTCCAACAATGAAACACCCATCATGCTTCCAACAAGCAAAATACATGTACATCGTTATGAGGTTCTAGGAGTGTGACATTTGACAGGCGCTACACAGTTTGCAAATCCCATAAGCCCTATTTTTTCCAGTCACAGCCACAATTGACAGCACCTGGTCAGCAAAACAAGTTAACTGTCAGTAACTTATTACAGCAGCCAGTTTTGTGTTTTGCAATGTGTGGCCAATGTAGATAAGTTTCACCGTACATGATTTTTGAGTTGCAGGAAAGTAATTTATTATAGGAATGAATGGCCTTTTTGTGGAATTTATCGGGGCATAAACTTGGAAAAGTCGCGGGAATACTGGACGAAGGCCGGAAGGCCTCGTCCAGTATTCCCGCGACTTTTCCAAGTTTATATCCCCGATAAATTCAACAAAAAAGCCATTCATTCCATATAATTCCAGCATTTGAAATAAATTCATCAAGAAAATGTGTTTATTTTCCGTTTTCTTAAGAATTATTTTAACTGCGCCTCACGGTTACGGAAAGTACCGTAGTTCGGCGTGGGAGTTTACAGGGATATAAATTTTGGACAGAGACTTGCTACGGACCAATCAAATGTTAGGGAATTGTGTAAATATTTTGGTTCTGGAATTATTAGGTAACTAACTGTGCATAGACTGAATACACGCCGACTGATAACAAATTGCTGAACAATCAAATTGCTATCACTAAGGTAATCCCTGCGCTGGCAGCCTTGATAATAATAATAATAATAAAAACCTTACAAACAAGGTGAACACAAGTACTCGGTGACCTTGACATTGGGTGGTCGGACGTGGCTTGTATGCAAATCAAAGCACCATCTCTAGACACACAGTGTGGCCAAATATTATCACAAGAGCTCTGCGGAGCAAGATGTTCCACCTGGCGCAGTTTGAAAGTACATAAGGAGCAGTAGCAGTAGGATCAGTAATAATCTTTCCAACTCCAAGGTAACAAAAGAGCCAAAGGTAAAAACGTACCTGTGGGTCAAACCAGGCAAATCGTGATTCCTATAAGAAGGAACCCTACCGTTAATATACGCCGTCACGTTCACCCGACCAACCACCCACCATACATGTACGTACATTTTTACTGTCATTGAAGCCATCTTGACTGAAGGCGGTGCTAGTGGAAGCCATCACAGGGTCAAATCCATTCGGCACCGAGTGGTCCTATAAAACATAATACACATGGTTACTTATTACACAATTTGAAAACATTAATTATTGCTTACATACAATTTGAATGGATTTATTATTGCGTATACACAATTTGAATGTATAATTGCATTTATTAACAATTTGAACAGATTTATTATTGCTTACACACAATTTGAATGGATTTATTATTGATTATACACAATTTGAATGGACTTATTATTGCTTAAACACAATTTGAAGGAAATATCAACAATTTGAATTGATTACACACAATTTGAATGGATTTATTATCACTTACACACATTTGAATGGATTTATTAACAATTTGAATGAATTTATTATTACCTACACGTAATTTGAATGGATTTATTACGGCCCACACACACATTTTGAATGGATTTAGTATTGCTTATGCACGGTAAAATGGATATATTATATTGCTTAACGGTGCAACTAGGCGATGAAATCATAAAATTTATACATCGTGAAGTAGTCAGTGGAATAAGATAGCAACATGAAGTTAGCAACCTTATTCCACTTACAGCTTCAATCAGGATAGCTTGTACCAATATGCGATGATATAATAAATACCGGTACTTATTACAACTAGAGAATGTGAGTAGAGAATGTGAGTAGAGAATGTGAGTAGAGAATGTGACTACAGAATGTGAGTAGAGAATGTGACTACAGAATGTGAGTAGAGGTTCACGGATACCCCGGCCACCGCCTGGACCGACAAACAAAAACTTTAATGCAAATTCTGTAAAACATACAATTGTACCATTGTAACAACAAAATCAACTGTCATGCATCATGTGACAGGACAAAATTTACCAAAATAAATTTGTAACCAATGTGACCGTTAGAATTTAACTGCTTTTTACTCCTGGAAATTGCAGCACTGAATTTCCTAGTGTATTTAAAATCCTGAACACAGAAGTAGACTCAGACCTCACAGAACTATCAAGACAGTCATGAAGTATGCTATTTGTTTATTGGATTTTATATTTTTAAATAAAACATATACAGCATCTAACTGCATAAACACTTGGATTGAACCCGAGTTTACATTTACAAACATACACCAGCATTATATTGTTGAATTCAATATCATTTTTTACTAAAAAAAAAACATTATTTTTCTCTCAGATATTCAAGAATTTTGTCAATAATTTTTTATTTTTTTTAAATTTCTATGAACAACCAGATGGCCGTGGCCCGCATGTCGAGCCCGCTGAGGCATTTGATGGCCAAAGTGTATTTATTTGAAGTTTGAATTAAGGTTTGTGGAGATATAAGGTATATAAAAGCTTTAACGCAAATTTTAAAGTCCTTTGACCTTGATCTTGGGCATGTGGGCCGCACAGGTGGGCTATAGAATGAAAATATGGAAGATAATAAATAATTATTTGAAGTTTGAAGTAAATCGGAGTAAGTGTTGTGGAGATATAAGGTATGTAAAAACGTTAACACAAATTTCAAAGTAATTTGACCTTGGGCATGTGGTCCACATGGGCAGGCTATAGAATGAAAATATGGAAGATGAATAAGAAGTATTGGATGTTGGAAGTAAATCAGAGTAAGTGTTGTGGAGATATAAGGTTCATGTATGTAAAAACATTAACACAAGTCATTTGACCTTGGGCATGTGGACCCCATGGGCAGGCTATGGAATGAAAATATGGATGATGAAAAGGAAGTATTGGAAGTTGGAAGTAAATTGGAGTAACAATTGTGGAGATATAAGGTATGTAAAAACTTTAACGTAGATTTTATAATAACGCAAACTTCTAAGTCATTTGGCCTTGACCTTGGGACACAGGGGCCGCATGAGTGGGACACAGAATTAATATATGAATGATGCCAAATAATCATACAAAGTTTCAAGCAAATCTGACTTACGGTTACAGAGATAGTAAGTATGTGAAAACTTTAACGCAAATTTTGACAGAAACTTTAACGCAAACTTCTCAGCCATGTGACATTGACCTAGGGCCACAGGGGCCGCATGAGTGAGACACAGAATGAATAGATGGATGATGACCAATAAGCGTACAAAGTTTCAAGTAAATATCTGAAAACTTTAACGCAAATTTTGACAGAAACTTTAACAAAAACTTCCAAGTCATTTGACCTTGGGCACAGGGGCCGCATGAGTGGGATACAGCCAGGGTTGGCCGGGAAATACCGGGGGCGGGAATTCCCGGTATTTCCCGTCCCCGGAAATACTCCCCAAAGTGGGAAATACCAGGAAATATGAATTAAAGTTATTTAAATTAAGTTTTAAGCTCAGTAATAGTTAATTAAACAATCAACAACTTAATAATTATATATAGGGGTTAATTACAATGTATATATCCGTTTCATTCCCAACTAGGGGTAATCATCAGGTGGAATATTTGGCAACCATGACATTTATATTTTGGTTGTATTATTTTTTTGTATATTACTTCTTCATTTTTTAGGAAGCATCTGAGTGTCTGCTAGATACAATTCACAAAGATAACGTCATCATGATCAGACTAGGCTTAGACAACAGGCTGTTAATTGTCAACCTTCTCCCACACTAATATTCAGTATCAAGAAATGAGAATAAATGATCTTAGCATGCATGCTGTGCATACATAGTCTCTTACAAGTCTTATATGACTGACAATGTACTGTTGTTTTATGCTTTGTATTTGTATTACTTATTTGCATTATTATTATAACATTTATTTAACGTGAAGACTATGGGCCACGATGGTACGTATGAGATACAGTACCTAAAATCATTAAAATTAGCCAAAACGGCCCAAAAGCCTACTAATGTCTACTTATTTGCATGTGCATTGATGAGACTTTAATATACTTTAATAAACCATATCACGACTATGACAACAGGCTGTTAATTGTCAGCCTTCTCTCACACCTTTTGTGTCATACTGTATAATAAGAACCCAGGTGGTCTGTATATGGTCATGTCAAGTTGTAAAACAATTACACTTACACTGTACATGGATTATCCCTGTTATCAACAGGGATTTTCTCAAAATTCCAAAAGCAGCTTTTATTAGTGGCAGGTTACTATAGTAATGAGGGGTGTTCTCATATACAATAAAATAGACAGTTGGCAAATACTACATAGACTTGTATATAGGGAAGAAAATTGTCTAGAAAATAATGTTTTTTTTCTCTAAATAAACTTTTAAAATTTCTTTTTTTTAAATTTGCAGAATTGTTTTATTTATAAACTTTTACCTGTAGGCTTACATGTATCAGTCTACACAGATATAAACCATAGTAGATATCGGGGAATATAGAGACTCATCTTGACATTTTGGAATTAAAAAGACCACCAAGTTTCATATTTCCCGGTATTTCCCAGTATTTCCCGGTAGTTCCCGCCGTCCTGGGAAATACTCCTATTTCCTGGGAAATTGCCAACCCTGGATACAGCATGAATATATGGATGATGACTAATAAGCATATGAAGTTTCAAGTCAATGTAACTTAGAACTGCAGAGATATAAGGTATTTAAATACTTTAACACAGATTTCGGACGGACACACGAACGGACACCCGGACGTCATTGTGATCACTATGTCTCGCTTTCCGCAATAAATAAAAGCTTAAAATATTTCACAACTACTATTTAATGCATATTGAAATAACGCACAAGTAATTTGATTTAAAAATATATAAATTTAATACTTATTCACTGTTTTTGAAAATTCCACAGGAAAATACCACTTAACAAGAGTAAGACTGTATATCAAGACAGTCATGACGTCACGACTAGCCATGAAGTCACGACTAATGGCACGCCCGCCGAGGCTTTGACAGTATACCGAAAAACTTTAACCCGGACGCAACTACAATGGTCAGTAAGCGAGGCTTACGGATTACCCCCCGCGTGGGCCCAGGTACCCCTAAATATGTAAAAACAAGAAACGAGGCAAAGCCACGAAGGCCAGGTTTTTTCCAAGCATGGACACTTGGATAACATAATTATACTCACTTTTTGTAGACTAGATGGCCGTGGCCTGCATGTCGCGCCTTGGGGCGAGGCATGGACACTAAAAAAATAGATATAGTAGATGGAAAAACTTTAACGAAAAAACTTTAACCGGACACACGGACGGACGTATGCCAAAATGCCGACGATATCGCGCTTTCCGCAAGCGGGTGAAGCAGTTGCAGAGATATAGTACACGAAAAAACTTTAACAAATAAATTCAAAGTAATTTGACCTTGACATTGCGCACAGGGGCCGCACGGTTGGGGGTTAGAGTGAAAATATGGACGATGATAAACACCCATGTGAAGTTTCAAGGTAATGGGCGAAGCAGTTGCAGAGATATAGTATAACAAACAAGAGCTGTAGGAGAACAGCATAGCTCGACTACGAGGGTGTCGATGTACACATAGCTTGACAAAGAAGGAGAAGGTGGCTGCGGCCTACATAAAAACCTTAACCAAGGTTGACTAAAAACATTAACCAAGGGAAACTAGAAATGTGGCCTGTCGGCACACGAATACCCCCACTGGCAGCCAAAGAAAACGAGGCATTTTTGATCATAAGCCATTTAGCCGAGCGTTAAGGTTTCAAACGCATCAAGTCTGTGACCTTGACCCTGGGCATAGTGTGATAATCCATGCATCGGTGTAGAAGATATAGAGCGGAAGGGAATTTCAATAGGTTTGACCTTTGACCTTCAACTGTGACCTTGGACGTAGGTGCGTGGTTATTGATTGTGACACACCTTCTCAACATGAGAAACATCTGTGCCAAGCCATTTGATAATCCATGCATCGGTGTAGAAGATATAGAGCGGAAGGGAATTTCCATAGGTTTGACCTTCAACTGTGACCTTGAACGTAGGTGCGTGGTTAGCAATTTGATAATCCATGCATCAGTGTGAGATATAGAGCGGAAGGGAATTTCAATAGGTTTGACCTTTGACCTTCAACTGTGACCTTGACCTGACGTAGGTGCGTGGTTATTGATGGACCACACCTTCTCATCATGAGAAACATTTGTGCCAAGCCATTTGATAATCCATGCATCGGTGTAGAAGATATAGAGCGGAAGGGAATTTCAATAGGTTTGACCTTGACCTTCAACAGTGACCTTGACCTTGGACGTAGATGCGTGGTTTTCCAATTATGGTTGCTGTAGGCCCAGGAGTATTCCATATACAAGCTTGAGTAAAAAACGTAACCAAGGGGAGATAACTAAGTAATCCAAGGATAAAAGTAGGTCAAGGTGAAATATAGGTCAGGGATTATTGATGTACATCACTAGGAGATGAAGTTGTCCAAGTATGGTTGATGTAGGCCCAGAAGTATTCCATATACAAGCTTGACTATAAACATTAACCAAGTAATTGAAGGTTAAATGTAGGTGAAGGTAAAATAAAGGTCAGGGGTTATTGATGTACATCCATATGAGAAAAAGTTATCCAAGTATGGTGTCTGTATGCACAATAGTATTCCATCTACAAGCTTGACTAAAAACCTTAACGAAGGTTGAGTAAAAACCTTAACCAAGGGGAATTAAGTAAGTAATTTAAGGTTAAATGTAGGTCAAGGTCATAGGTCAGGGGTTGTTGATGTACATCACTAGGAGATGAAGTTGTCCAAGTATGGTTGGTGTAGGGCCATGAGTATTCCATCTACAAGCTTGACTAAAAACCTTAACCAAAGAGAATTAAGTAAGTACAAGAGGAAATGTAGGTCAAGGTCAAATATAGATCAGTTATTGATGTACATCACTATGAGAAAAGGTTGTCCAATTATGGTGTCTGTATGCACAATAGTATTCCATGTACAAGCTTGAGTAAAAAGCTTAACCAAGGACGAGTAAAAACCTTAACCAAGGGGAATTAAGTAAGTAATTCAAGGTTAAATGTAGGTCAAGGTGTCAAAATATAGGTCAGGGGTTGTTGATGTACATCACTAGGAGATGAAGTTGTCCAAGTATGGTTGGTGTAGGGCCAGGAGTATTCCATCTACAAGCTTGACTAAAAACGTTAACCAAGGGGAATTAAGCAATTCAAGAGGAAATGTAGGTCAAGGTCAAATATAGATCAGGGGTTTTGTTGATGTACATCACTAGGAGATGAAGTTGTCCAAGTATGGTGGGTGTAGGGCCAGTAGTATTCCATATAGAAGGTTGACTAAAAACCTTAACCAAAAGGAATTAAGTAAGTAATTGAAGAGGAAATGTAGGTGAAGGTCAAATATAGATCAGGGGCTATTGATGTACATACCTATGAGAAAAGGTTGTCGAAGTATGGTGTCTGGATGCACAATAGTATTCAATGTACAAGCTTGAAAAAAAACCTTAACCAAGGTTGACTAAAAACCTTAACCAAGGGGAATTAAGTAAGTAATTCAAGAGGAAATGTAGGTCAAGGTCAAATATAGATCAGGGGTTATTGATGTGCATCACTAGGAGATGAAGTTGTCCAAGTATGGTGGGTGTAGGGCCAGTAGTATTGCATATACAAACTTGACTAAAAACCTTAACCAAGGTTGAATAAAAACCTTAACCAAGGTTGAATAAAAACCTTAACCAAGGGGAATTAACCAAGTAATTCAAGAGGAAATGTAGGTCAAGGTCAAATATAGATCAGGGGTTATTGATGTACATCACTAGGAGATGAAGTTGTCCAAGTATGGTGGGTGTAGGGCCAGTAGTATTCCATATACAAGCTTGACTAAATTCAAGGTTAAATGTAGGTCAAGGTCAAATATAGGTCAGGGGTTGTTGATGTACATCACTAGGAGATGAAGTTGTCCAAGTATGGTTGGTGTAGGGCCAGGAGTATTCCATCTACAAGCTTGACTAAAAACGTTAACCAAGGGGAATTAAGCAATTCAGGAGGAAATGTAGGTCAAGGTCAAATATAGATCAGGGGTTGTTGATGTACATCACTAGGAGATGAAGTTGTCCAAGTATGGTGGGTGTAGGGCCAGTAGTATTCCATATAGAAGGTTGACTAAAAACCTTAACCAAAAGGAATTAAGTAAGTAATTGAAGAGGAAATGTAGGTGAAGGTCAAATATAGATCAGGGGTTATTGATGTACATACCTATGAGAAAAGGTTGTCGAAGTATGGTGTCTGGATGCACAATAGTATTCAATGTACAAGCTTGAAAAAGAAACCTTAACCAAGGTTGACTAAAAAACCTTAACCAAGGGGAATTAAGTAAGTAATTCAAGAGGAAATGTAGGTCAAGGTCAAATATAGATCAGGGGTTATTGATGTGCATCACTAGGAGATGAAGTTGTCCAAGTATGGGTGTGAGGGCCAGTAGTATTGCATATACAAACTTGACTAAAAACCTTAACCAAGGTTGAATAAAAACCTTAACCAAGGGGAATTAACCAAGTAATTCAAGAGGAAATGTAGGTCAAGGTCAAATATAGATCAGGGGTTATTGATGTACATCACTAGGAGATGAAGTTGTCCAAGTATGGTGGGTGTAGGGCCAGTAGTATTCCATATACAAGCTTGACTAAAAACCTTAACCAAGGCGTGACGGTGACGCCGGGGTGACAACATAAGCTCTACTTATTCTTCGAATAGTCGAGCTAAAAAGTTTTAACCAAAGTCAATTACGTAGAAATAATAGGTGAAGGTAAAAAAATGGTCACATGTTGGATACTGTGAAAGTTTGGTGGTCCTAGGTGGTACAGTACCAAAGAAATGGACTTAAACACGAAAACTTAACATTGAAAACGCGAAAACTTAACATTGAAAATGGCTAAGTTGATTGCGCGGAAAAAATGGGTCAAGTTAAAAAAAAAGTAACATGTTGGATAGTGATATGTGGTGGGCACCCCTTGATTATGAAGCTGTGAAAGTTTGGTGGTCCTAGGTGGTACAGTAACAAAGAAATGGACTCAAACACGAAAACTTAACATTGATTGTGGACGCCGCCCGCCCGGCTTTCGCCAATCCAATAGCCTGGATTTCTTTTAAAAAAACCTGGCTAAAAATCCAAGTGTGTCGGGCTTGTCACCTCGTCTCTGGGCACGAACGTGAATTTGTCACACGGTGGTAGAGGTCCATTGGAGCAATGCGTGTGTGAAATGTGAAGCAGATCCGAGCAAGGAAATAAAAGTTATAACCAATTTCTCTGATGTTAAGTTTTGTAAAGAGACCAAGTATGTGACCTTGACCTCGAGATCAGCGGGGACTTGTCACAGCATGATAGTAGAGGAATGCATGCATGAAATATTAAGAATTTTCGATGAAAGAAATAGAAGTTATATGTTTCTCTGATGTTAAGTTTAATTTGTAAAGAGACTAAGTATGTCACCTTGACCTTGAGATCAGCGGGGGTTGGACGGTCGTAGGTTTGTCACAGCATGGTAGTAGAGCCTTACAGGAATGCATGTGTGAAATATTAAGCATTTTAGATGAAGGAAATATAAGTTATAACAATATTTCTCTGATGTTAAGCTTAGTGACCGACGGATGCACGGACAGATGGACAACCAGACTCCAGTATACCCACCCACAACTCGTGACCCACAACTCGTTGCGGGGGGTATAAATACATATGCCAATGTAACTGCACAAATTCCGCTTTATAGGCAACAGGTCATAACTTCATGACTGTCTTGATCTGTGAGGTCCGAGACATGTTTTCATTGACTAACGCCAATGTGCAGACTATATATTGGGCTGTCCGCAAGCGGGCGTGAACCAAAAATATGTATTTTCCCGCTAAAAGTTCACGTCAATAATTACATATTTTCTGTAAAACAAGGGTGCAAAATTAGCACTCGACAACTCACCAACAGAGACTTGAAACTGAATGCGTAATGGTGTCATACTGGGACCGACCCGTTGGCGCATCGGGGATCGACAAGGTGCAAACAGGTAATGACACGACACTGAATGGATGCTGTAATAATCATTACCACAGGTAATCACGATCTTTATCCTCGTGGGATGCATCAACGGCAATAAACACAGTTGGCTGTGTCCTGTTTCTATTGTCACCTGCTGTGTTGTGCGACCAGACATGACCGTGGACGTGGTCGTCACTCACTGTTCAAGGAATTTTATTTTTTTCTTCAAAATTTCTGCAAGCAGCAATTCCTACAGAATTTCAGAAATTATTTGCAAGAAACGTGGGACCAGCCGATCACATGGTCAAACAGCTGGAAAATAAACGAATGCGTCAGTCGTGTAGAGTTATGGCTTATTAGAATGCATCACATGCATGTTTGTCCAAAATTAAGTGACGGTTACAATAAAACAAGAAATGAAAATGTCTTCCAAAATCTTGAACTGTGCCATGAAGTCACTGGTGCGTGCAAGTTCTTGTCGCTTAGAGCAAGGACAAACTTTATATAATAAAATATGATAAGAAGTAAATAAACTAATGCTATGAATAGATGCATCAATAAATTAGCTTTAGAAACATATCATGTCATATTTTTCATATTCTAAGTAAAAATAGCTGTTATATTGATTTTAAATATCAAGGATGTAAGCGGCTGTGTGCAGACTTGATTAGATGTTCCCTGATTGATGGATTGATTGGGATGTTATGTGAAATGGGGTTGATATTTGTAGGAAACAGGCAACCAATTGATTTCCCATAGACCCACATTAACACAAACATGACAATCGCAAACTACCTACGCGATGTCACTAGCATGATGGTCAGTTATTTTTTATGGCCCATATATGGTCAAAACGGCCTCGCAAGATATTTTCCTTAATATGCAACGGATTTTGATGAAATATGGCGCAGCAAACGAGTCTTCATGAGCTGCATTTGGTCGTCCAGGGAGTTCGCAAATCAATTGTGTTACTTTAATTATTGGGGTTAGTGACCTAAGCCGGTTCTAGATCCATGCCAAACAGGGGGTCATGCGGGTTGATTTCCATGAGTTATTTCCCCTTTTTTGACGGAACCGTCTACTTTCACTTTCGAAATCTCTATATCACCCCCACATCAAGTCGCACACAGAAAATGTAACCTTCATGTGAAGAGCATGAAAATAATATAATAAAAATCTTTGTCCTGAGAATTTACTCCTTGTTGATAAGCTGTACCAGCACTGGTTTTTGGTCACATTATCCATTAGTCGACTGGTTCCTGTAGGAGGAGATGCTTTTCCTATTTTGTATTAATTATAACAAGTATTCATCGAACTATGCTTTCACATTGATTGGGTCAGCACAGTGCGAGTCGCGACATATTTCGTATTTCACGACAACCCTCAAACCAGCATAAAAGATTTAACGATTTCATGAATTCCGTTGGTCCACTAATTATGCCCTGTTATACGAATAACTCCATAAATGCTTTACAAGTATCATTGAGTCGAACACTGTTTCACACAACTGATTTGTTTTGCTATTTCCTGTAACAAATGTTATGCAATAATGGGTAAAATTCACAGCCAACCCACAGAATTCAAGGTTATTGAGTACAATTTGGTTTCACACACAGGCATCACTGATTTCAGTATTAAAAAAAAAATTTTCAATGGGTCCAGAAAACACTCTACACAGGCTCTCTATACAAATGTAGCAAAGAAATTACCAAAAGTTGGGCTGGATTTTTGCCAAAAACTATGGTAAATACGGTAATTTGTTTCTTCTGACAGCAGACATTTTCCTTGATACCATCACTTCAGCTAACATTCTAGCAATGACCATAGCTGAAAAGTGGTATTTCTTTGAGAAATTTGCCATATTATGTTTATGGGAAACAAAATTATGTCCCCTTTTCCATTATTAGAAGGATTTTATTTCTCATTTTGACGATTTTCGAAAACAAAATTAAGTCGAAAATTGTCGTGAAATGATGGCGAGTGCCGGAAGACGTAATCGCGCAATACAAACTATACAACTGGTATCATTGCAGACAGCCTGTTGACGCCGTTCTTAATTTTCGTCTATACCCTACACGGCTTTTATCGAGCAAACGGCAGTTACCTCTTTTGTACACAGCCGCCTGTGTTACTCTTGCCCATATGTCAACGTTTCTAAACGTCTATTGGCGATCGCAACTCGCAATAAAACTGTTTGGTTGGCTGAGTCTGAGCTGTAGCACAGCTCAGGCTCAGCCAACCAATCTGCTTGCTTTTGATCAGAATATTCAAGCATTTTGAAAGAAAACGATTTACACCAATTGGCAAGGATTTGAAGTTAACTGTTTTCCCGTCAAGACAGTGCGCATGTGCCGTGAAACACGGTGCCGTGAAACATTGTTGATATCCTGTAAATACGACCTCATAACTGCGTATGAATATGTGCAGTAGTCATACTAGTCGATTCTTTGATTTTGGCTGGGGTTAGTTTTTGCATTTTAAAGCTATTTGTAGGTGTAGACGGGATAAATAGAATATTAGGTTAGTGCCATGAAAGGGAATCTATCTGGCGCGGCACGGAAACGGAATGTGCTCGGCAGAGCCTTGCCAGCTATTTTTTTCCCATTCACGGCACTAACCTACTATTTTCTATTTCCCTCTTCGACCCGGTATATAACGAATAGTTGAAATGTCCCTAACGAGCCACCATATGACGACGGACGCTATCCCATCATGAGGCAGCCAGGTTTGTTGCAGTCTTTCCGGTCCCGATGCCTCCGTGACAGATTTATACGGTCGAAGTGAAATATGATGGATTACAAAATTACGTCATCATGACAAAACGAGGCCTATCGATTTCTTGATACACTGGCGCCTGTGCTAATCTTTCCAATATGTGTTAATTTCGTTGTTTCAAACGATATGCACATTGTGGGCGTGAAATCAATCGGTTTGATTGGCTGAGCATGAGCTGTGCTACAGCTCAGGCTTAGACAATCAAGTTCATTGATTGCGAATTGGCATTGCCAATAGATGTTAACAAACTTTTATACTCTGGACAGGATTAGCACACGTAGTTATGTAGCTTGAATTTCTCATATGTTTACTGACGTAAACCGCTCGTTAAAGGTACATGCCCACTCAGTAGGCACAAACTGTTCTTTATATCAGACACATCATCCGTTGAGACATTTTCTGGCAAAACAAAAATTCATTCACCATTACCCCACGTATTGATTGGCATTATTATACATTTTATATTCTTGTTTCTCGGAAAAGTAGTATATGTTGTTAGCACTCCTTTGAAAACGTCTCGCCGAGACGATTCGTTTGAGTGGCAACACCATAGAAGAAATGCAAACACTGAGAAATGAAAACATTATAAAACAATATTTTCTAACTTTAAATACCGGTTACTCCAGCATGAAATGTGTTAACTATGATAATCCCTGTGTAATAGGATGGTGTAAGTCCTCACCAGACACTGCCTGCCTGAGACTGCACTGATCGAATTCAGAATCATAATGCTTTTACTTATATTTTATTATTTATTATTTTTACAATCAAGTTTATTAATTATGATGAATTATGACACATATTTTGTTGCAGACGCACTAACATGGACATTTTGTTGTTTGTAACACACATTGAGTAGACACCTGGGGGCCGTTTCACTAAACTACGTACGACTAAAATGTTCGTAAGTGCACATTTAGGATCGTCTGAAAATTTCAATTAATGTATTTACATTTATTGAGCACAGGCTGCATATGCAGCCTATGTTCAATAAATGTAAATCTAATAATTGTTTACACGAAAACATTGTTAATGTGAACTTTACAGACTATCATAACAGACTTACGAACATTTTAGTCCTACGAAGTTTAGTGAAACGGCCCCCTGATCGGGCATGTGTATTATCTTTATGCTTTCACAGGACCATTGCCTGTCTGTAGCTTGTCTGAATATGACTGAACTAGTTAACATATACGTTTTCTGGAAAATTCAATTGATGGATTTACATTTATTGAGCATAGGCTGCATATGCAGCCTATGCTCAATAAATGTAAATCCAATAATTATTTACAAGAAAACAACGTTAATGTGAAATTTACAGACTATCATAATGTTGCACTTACGAACATTTTAGTCGTACGAAGTATTGTGAAACGGGCCCCTGGAGTGCTAGTACTCCCGCTTAGATTTGTTTGGACTTTGATTCTCCGAAAAATGGCGATTTCAAATCCGCGTGATGGCACCCTGGCATCCTTGGGCATTTACTATTTATATATTCAAGATGGCCGCTAAAAGTTGACAATGAACTTCAATGAACTGAACTGATGAACTGATGGTCCAGTACGAACACATGTTGTGAATATTTTGATGTAAAATATGCTAAGTGTTTCAGCGATTATCTGAAGGTGAACCATGTAAGGTCACGCCAACGGTTGTGTGAGTAGCAAACATATGTTTACATGCATCAGGTGACCTAACATTAACCGTATCCATCTAGTAGTATTGAAGTTTGATGTAAAATGGCTATGTGTTTCAGCGACCTTGTGAATGTCAGAAAGGTGAAGGTCATGTGAGTGTGTCGTGTCGATATGTCAACATGTATCACGTGCGCGAATAGTAAAGGTATTTACATAGGAAATGTGAAACGTCTCCAACGTTCACCTAACGCCTCTTGAACCTGGGTATAGTCGACCGAAGAACACCATAACTTTATATAACTAAAACGTTGTCACAATGGACTGATGCATGCCAATCGCATGTCAGTCTTGATTATTTTTCATCAGTGACAGTGCACATGCTACTACAGTTTCAATGTATTGATATTTTTCCCACAAACAATATTCTTATTCGAATCCACAATGGTGTTACGTTGAAAAAGTGTCACGTGACCTCATTAGACGGAAACATGTATGTTAAATGTTTACCTTCCTCCAGTCCACTATGAACATCGTACTTGCATTGCTTATTCGCCAAATTATTCGTGCGAGTCGGCCCGTCTCAGAATATACACGGATTATGCATATCAATGGACATACATGTACTTCAAATTTTAGGAATTTGAAAATTGTAGCGTTTCATTTTTTGTTCAGTAGGTTCAGTCCTTTTTTTACCTCCCTGTTAACTTTTCTTGAAACATAAATTAGTTGTAAGTGTGTGATAATGTTTCCATTTACCAATTCACGTCAACTTTCACTTATATAAGGTTTTTGGTTATATTCGACACTACCCACTTTCCGGCTGTGTGAAGTTAGCACTGCAATCGCAGATCGACAATCAACATTCAAATCGAATGTCGAGTTGAATGTAGAGCTGTAAAGTTAGGATATGTAGACAACTTGAATGAACAGCTGGCTAGTTTTCAATGCGCTGCTGGCTCTGCAATGGACATTCGTATTTACAGTACAATGTGAATGTACAGCTGGCTAGTGCCAATGTACAGGTGGCTCTGCAATCGCCATTCAAGTTCGTATTTTCCCTTCAATCTGAATGTAGAGCTGGGTATTTTCAATGTAGACCTGGCTCTGCAATCGACATTCAAACATGTATATTCCGATGAATATGTATGTAGAGCTGAGTACTTCCAATGTACAGCTGGCTCTGCAATCGAAATTCAAACATGTATTGTCAGTTCAATCTGAATGTAGAGCTGAGTACTTCCAATGTACAGCTGGCTCTGCAATCGACATTCAAACTCGTATTGTCAGTTCAATCTGAATGTAGAGCTGAGTACTTCCAATGTACAGTTGGCTCTGCAATCGACATTTAAACATGTACTTTCCATTGATTCTGAATGTAGAGCTGGGTACTTCTAATGTACAGCTGGCTCTGCAATCTACATTGAGATAATTATTGTCCGTTCAATCTGAATGTAGAGCTGGGTACTTCCAATGTACAGCTGGCTCTGCAATCGACATTCAAACTCGTATTGTCAGTTCGATCTGAATGTATAACTGGGTACTTCCAATGTATAACTGGCTTTGCAATCGACGTTCAAACCTCTATTTTCGGTAGAAACTGAATGTAGAGCTGGGCACTTCCAATGTACAGCTGGCTCTGCAATCGACATTCAAACATGTATTTTCGGTAGATTCTGAATGTAGAGCTGGGTACTTCCAATGCATAGCTGGCTCTGCAATCGACATTCAAACCTGTATTTTCGGTAGAATCTGAATGTAGAGCTTGGTACTTCCAACGTACAGCTGGCTCTGCAATCAACATTCAAACATGTATTTTCTGTTCATTCTGATTGTAGAGCTGGGTACTTCCAATGTACAGCTGGCTCTGCAATCTACTTTGAAACAATTATTGTACGTTCAATCTGAATGTAGAGCTGCGTTCTTCCAATGTACAGCTGGCTCGGCAATCGACATTCAAACCTGTATTTTCGGTAGAATCTGAATGTACAGCTGCTGGGTACATCCAATGTACAGCTGGCTCTGCAATCGACATTCAAACTTGTATTTTCCGTTGATTCTGAATGTAGAGCTGGGTACTTCCAATGTACAGCTGGCTCTGCAATCGACATTCAAACTCGCATTTTCTATTCAATCTGAATGTAGAGTTGGGTACTTCCAATGTACAGTTGGCTGTGCAATCGACATTCAAACTCTAATTTTACGATGAATATGAATGTAGTGCTGTGTAGTTCCTATGTACGGCTGGCTCTGCAATCGACATTCAAACATGTACTTTCGAGTGATTCTAAATGTGGAGCTGGGTACTTCCAATGTACAGCTGGCTCTGCAATCGACATTGAAAGTCGCATTTGCTGTTCAATCTGAATGTAGAGCTTGGTTCTTCGAATGTACAGCTGGCTGGGCAATCGACATTCAAACTCATATGTTCTGTTGAATCTGAATGTAGAGCTGGGTACTCGCAATGTACAGCTGGCTCTGCAATCGACATTCAAACTTTCGAGTGAATCTGAATGTAGAGCTGGGTACTTCGAATGCACAGCTGGCTGTGCAATCCACATTTAAACTCGTATTTTCTGTTCAATCTGAATGTAGAGCTCATTACTTCGAATGTACAGCTGGCTCTGCAATCGACATCCAAACATGTACTTTCGAGTGATTCTGAATGTAGATATGGGTACTTCCAATGTACAGCTGGCTCTGCAATCGACATTCAAACTCGCATTTTCTGTTCAATCTGAATGTAGAGCTGGGCACTTCGAATGTACAGCTGGCTGTGCAATCGACATTTAAAATAGTATGTTCTGTTCAATCTGAATGTAGAGCTGGGTACTTCGAATGTACAGCTGGCTCTGCAATCGACATTCAAAATCACATTTTATGTTGAATATGAATGTAGTGCTGGATACTTCCTATGTACAGCTGGCTCTGCAATCGACATTCACACATGTATTTTCGAGTGAATCTGAATGTACAGCTGGGTACTTCGAATGTACAGCTGGCTCTGCAATCGACATTCAAATTCACATTTTCTGAGATCGTTATTCAGAAAATTGTTTTAGTATAAGCCGAATACAGAGCTGGATAGTTTGAATAACGAGCTGGCTGTGATAATATCGTTATTCAAATTTGCTTTGGCAGTATTTGAATACAGAGCTGGTAAGTTTGAATAACGAGCTGGCTGTGAGATTGTATTTTCGCAACATTTGAATACAGTGCTGGGAAGTTTGAATAACGAGCTGGGTCTGAGATCGTTATTCTATATTCAAACTTACAATTGTCTGAATAACGATCTCAGATCCAGCTCGTTATTCAAACTAACCAGCTCTATATTCAAACGTTGCCGAAATAAATATTCAGAATACCGAAAACCGCATGCAAATCGGCCTATTAATTACGAAGTTATCGCCAAAATAATGGAATGCCACTTTCTTTATCGGATTTGCATGATTTTTTCACCGATGCTTTACAGGGGATTGGGACCGACATAGCCTTGGACGCGACTTAGAAAAACGACTTTTAAACAACTTAGGCTGCTTTATCTGTAAAAGGCAGTTCATTTTTCCGCAAAAAAGGCACGCGAGAGCTGAATAACGATCTCAGAGCCAGTTCGTTATTCATACGTGCCAGCTCTGTATTCAGAATATACAGAAAATATAGTACTGAATAACGATCTCAGACCCAGCTCGTTATTCAAACTACCCAACACTGTATTCAAACACACCTGTTTAAATGTCGACTACACAGCCAACTTTACATTCGAAGTAACCAGCTCTACATTCAGATTGAATAGAAAATGCGAGTTTGGATGTCGATTGCAGAGCCAGCTGTATATTCGAAGTAGCCAGCTGTACATTCAGATTGAACAGAAAATAAGAGTTTAAATGTGGATTGCACAGCCAGATGTACATTCGAAGTAGCCAGCTCTACATTCAGATTCACTCGAAAATACATGTGTGAATGTCGATTGCAGAGCCAGCTGTACAAAGGAACTATCGAGCACTACATTCATATTCAACATAAAATGTGATTTTGAATGTCGATTGCAGAGCCAGCTGTACATTCGAAGTACCCAGCTCTACATTCAGATTGAACAGAAAATACGAGTTTGAATGTCGATTGCACAGCCAGCTGTACATTGGAAGTACCCAGCTCTACATTTAGATTGAACATAAAATGCGAGTTTGAATGTCGATTGCAGAGCCAGCTGTACATTGGAAGTACCCAGCTCCACATTCAGAATCACTCGAAAGTACATGTTTGAATGTCGATTGCAGAGCCAGCTGTACATAGGAACTACACAGCACTACATCCATATTCATCGTAAAATAAGAGTTTGAATATCGATTGCAGAGCCAGCTGTACATTGGGAGTACCCAGCTCTACATTCAGATTGAACAGAAAACACGAGTTTGAATGCCGATTGCAGAGCCATCTGTAGATTAGATGTACCCAGATGTACATTCAGATTCAACAGAAAATACGAGATTGATTGTCGATTGCACAGCCAGCTGTACATTCGAAGTACCCAACTCTACATTCAGACTATACCGAAAATACAGGTTTGAATTAATGTCGATTGCAGAGCCAGCTGTACATTGGAAGTACCCAGCTGTACATTCAGATTGAACGGACAATAATTGTTTCAATGCAGATTGCAGAGCCAGCTGTACATTGGAAGTACCCAGCTCTACATTCAGAATCAACGGAAAATACATGTTTGCATGTCCATTGCAGAGCCAGCTGTACATTGGAAGTACCCAGCTCTACATTCAGATTCTACTGAAAATACAGGTTTGAATGTCGATTGCAGAGCCAGCTGTACATAGGAACTACACAGCACTACATCCATATTCATCGTAAAATGAGAGTTTGAATATCGATTGCAGAGCCAGCTGTACATTGGGAGTACCCAGCTCTACATTCAGATTGAACAGAACACACGAGTTTGAATGCCGATTGCAGAGCCATCTGTAGATTAGAAGTACCCAGATGTACATTCAGATTCAACAGAAAATACGAGATTGAATGTCGATTGCACAGCCAGCTGTACATTCGAAGCACCCAACTCTACATTCAGACTATACCGAAAATACAGGTTTGAATGTCGATTGCAGAGCCAGCTGTACATTGGAAAGTACCCAGCTCTACATTCAGATTGAACGGACAATAATTGTTTCAATGTAGATTGCAGAGCCAGCTGTACATTGGAAGTACCCAGCTCTACATTCAGAATCAACGGAAAATACATGTTTGCATGTCCATTGCAGAGCCAGCTGTACATTGGAAGTACCCAGCTCTACATTCAGATTCTACTGAAAATACAGGTTTGAATGTCGATTGCAGAGCCAGCTGTACATTGGAAGTACCCATCTCTACATTCAGATCGAACTGACAATGATCGAGTTGCAGAGCCATGTACGATTGAATACACTACTTGCAGATGAACTGATCGAGTTGAATCATTGCATAGCCAGCTACTTGGAATACAGGTCTACATTCAGATTGAACGGACAATAATTGTCTCAATGTAGGTTGCAGAGCCAGCTGTACATTGCAAGTACCCAGCTCTACATTCAGAATCGACAGAAAATATATGTTTGAATGTCGATTGCAGAGCCAGCTGTACACTGGAAGTACCCAGCTCTACATTCAGATTCTACCGAAAATACAGGTTTGAACGTCGATTGCAGAGCCAGCTGTACATTGGAAGTACCTAGCTCTACATTCAGATTGAACTGACAATACGTGTTTGAATGTCGATTGCAGAGCCAGCTGTACATTGGAAGTACTCAGCTCTACATACAGATTGAACTGAAAATACGAGTTTGAATGTCGATTGCAGAGCCAGCTGTACATTGGAAGTACCCAGCTCTACAATCAGATTCTACCAAAAATAGAGGTTTGAATTTCGATTTCAGAGCCAGCTGTACATTGTAAGTACCCGTCTCTACATTCAGATTGAACTGAAAATACGAGTTTGAATGTCGATTGCAGAGCCAGCTGTACATTGGAAGTACTCAGCTCTACATTCAGATTGAACTGAACATACGAGTTTGAATGTCGATTGCAGAGCCAGCTGTACATTGGAAATACTCAGCTCTACATTCAGAATCAACGGTAAATACATGTTTGAATGTCGATTGCAGAGCCAGCTGTACATTGGAAGTACACAGGTCTACATTCAGATCGAACTGACAATACGAGTTTGAATGTCGATTGCATAGCCAGCTGTACATTGGAAGTACCCAGGTCTACATTCAGATTGAACGGACAATAATTGTCTCAATGTAGGTTGCAGAGCCAGCTGTACATTGCAAGTACCCAGCTCTACATTCAGAATGAACAGAACATATATGTTTGAATGTCGATTGCAGAGCCAGCTGTACACTGGAAATACCCAGCTCTACATTCAGATTCTACCGAAAATACAGGTTTAAACGTCGATTGCAGAGCCAGCTGTACATTGGAAGTACCCAGCTCTACATTCAGATTGAACTGACAATACGAGTTTGAATGTCGATTGCAGAGCCAGCTGTACATTGGAAGTACTCAGCTCTACATACAGATTGAACTGAACATACGAGTTTGAATGTCGATTGCAGAGCCAGCTGTACATTGGAAGTACCCAGCTCTACAATCAGATTCTACCAAAAATAGAGGTTTGAATTTCGATTTCAGAGCCAGCTTTACATTGTAAGTACCAGTCTCTACATTCAAATTGAACTGACAATACGAGTTTGAATGTCGATTGCAGAGCCAGCTGTACATTGGAAGTACTCAGCTCTACATTCAGATTGAACTGAACATACGAGTTTGAATGTCGATTGCAGAGCCAGCTGTACATTGGAAGTACTCAGCTCTACATTCAGAATCAACGGAAAATACATGTTTGAATGTCGATTGCAGAACCAGCTGTACATTGGATGTACCCAGCTCTACATTCAGAATCCACAGAAAATACATGTTTGAATGTCGATTGCAGAGCCAGCTGTACATTGGAAGTACCCAGCTCTACATTCAGATTGAATGGACAATAATTGTTTCAATGTAGATTGCAGAGCCAGCTGTACATTGGAAGTACCCAGCTCTACATGCAGACTTAACGGAAAGTACATGTTTGAATGTTGATTGCAGAGCCAGCTGTACATTGGAGGTACCCAGCTCTACATTCAGATTCTACCGAAAATATAGGTTTGAATGTCGATTGCAGAGCCTGCTGTACATTGGAAGTACTCAGCTCTACATTCAGAATCAACGGAAAATACAAGTTTGAATGTCGATTGCAGAGCCAGCTGTACATTGGAAGTATCCAGCTCTACATTCAGATTATACCGAAAATATAGGTTTGAATGTCAATTGCAGAGCTAGCTGTACATTGGAAGTACCCAGCTCAACATTCAGATTGAACTGACAATACGTGTTTGAATGGCGATTGCAGAGCCAGCTGTACATTGGGAATACCCAGTTCTACATTCAGATTGATCGGAAAACACAAGTTTGAATGTCGATTGCAGAGCCAGCTGTACATTGGGAGTACTCAGCTCTACATTCATATTGAACTGACAATACATGTTTGAATGTCGATTGCAGAGCCAGCTGTACATTGGAAGCACTCAGCTCTACATTCAGATTGAACTGACACTACGAGTTTGAATGTCGATTACAGAGCCAGCTGTACATTGGAAGTACTCAGCTCTACATTCAGAATCAATGGAAAATACATGTTTGAATGTCGATTTCAGAGCCAGCTGTACATTGGAAGTACCCAGCTCTACATTCAGATTGAACTGACAATACGAGTTTGAATGTCGATTGCAGAGCCAGCTGTACATTGGAAGTACTCAGTCACATTCAGATTGAACTTGGGGGAATACAATACGTGTTGAATGTCGATTGCAGAGCCGGCTGTTACATTTGGAAGTAACTCAGCTCTCATTAGATTTGAACTTGACATACATGTTTTGAATGTCGATTGCAGATGCCAGGTGGTACATTGGACTAGTACTCAGCCTCTACATACATATTCATCGGAAAATATATGTTTGAATGTCGATTGCAGAGCCAGGTATACATTGAAAATACCCAGCTCTACATTCAGATTGAACGGAAAATACGAACTTGAATGTCGATTGCATAGCCAGCTGTACATTGGCACTAGCCTGCTGTACATTTACATTGTACTGTAAGTACAAATGTCCATTGCAGAGCCAGCAGCGCATTGGAAACTAGCCAGCTGTTCATTCAAGTTGTCTACATATCCTAACTTTGCAGCTCTACATTCAACTCGACATTCGATTTGAATGTTGATTGTCGATCTGCGATGGCAGTGCTAACTTCACACTGTAGTCTTTATTTTCGTGTGATAATTGTTCGAGTCAGGCCCGTACGCAGAGGGGGTGCGACCGTTGCGTTCGCACCCCCGTAACCCTTTCAACACCACACACCTGTATAATAGTGGTATTGGCAAAAAATGTAGATCCAGATGAGCCGGCTCGTGACGAGCCGTCTCATCAGGATCTGCACTTTTTGCAAGTAATTTATATAATTTTGAGAACAAAAACACCCCATGTTCATAAATGGACTGGTCTGAACATCATTTTGTGATGATTGGATTGGTTGCAAAATTAACATATCAAAATCCATTCCAGTTACTTAGGGGTGAAAGTGCTAATATGCCGAGGTCTATCCGTGGATGTGCAAAAAACATGTTTGTCTCTTCGCGCCGTCGATACCGCACCCCCTCCCCCCCAAATTAATTCTTGCTTACGAAAAGTAAACACATTTTCTTGATGAATTATTTCAAATGCTGGAATTATAAGGAATGAATGGCATTTTCGTGGAATTTATCGGGGATATAAACTTGGAAAAGTCGCGGGAATACTGGACGAAGGCCTTCCAAAGGCCATTCATTGGAAAAGTCGCGGGAATACTGGACGAGGCTTTCCGGCCTTCGTCCAGTATTCCCGCGACTTTTCCAAGTTTATACCCCGATACATTCCACAAAAAAGGCCATTCATTCCTATAACCTCTCTAAACAGGACACGCTGGGGACATCCCCGTGTATAGGTAGGTGTTCAACGATATCATACAACTTCCAATTCCAATCGAATGCATAACCTTGACATATTTGTGGCTATGACTGGAGAAAATGACGCTTGTGGGTTTTGCGAGCAGCATAGATCCAGGTCAGTCTGATCAGGATCTGCATTGTTCGCCATTCCATCAATGAAACACCCGCCCTGCTTCTAACAAGCAATATCAGCTACGGGAGTGCGCTATTTGATCTGGATCTACACTGGTCACATGTCTCATAAGCGCAATTTCTCCAGTTACAGCCACATTTATTTAAAGCTTAATAATGGCTTTACGTAACACGACGTAATATGTAGCCTCTAATGAATGAAAATTATATGTTGCAAAATTATAGAAAATGACTAGATACAAGCTTGCCATCTATGCATTCAATATGCCAGGATTTGAATTAAAATGCAAACAGGAATATCACTTTTCTTCTTTTCTCCTCAGAATTACCTAATTGGTCCTAAATTATAGGCTACAGGTTCAGTTACAACAACAACAACAAGTACTGAAACTTCCAGAAGCAATCAGATTCAAAGTACGTAGTCTTTTATTTTGACCTTATTATGTAACGGGTTTTTATGAAATATGGCGCATCAAGCGCGTCTTGTTACGCTGCATTTGGTGGTCTCGGTACTTTGGCCTAAACTTATGTCGTTTTTGCGAAGAATCAATTTCCGTGTCTACATACACGGAAATCGATTCTTCGCAAAAACGACTTAAGTATATGCCGACCATGTTCTTTCGTTTGAGCCGACGGTCCTCTGCATAGCACATCATTCAGTGCAAATAACCAGCAAGTTGACGTACTGTCCCAAACCGACTGACAAAACCGGTCTTACGAGTACTAAATATTGCCTTCCATTAACTCTTTAAGGTATTCAGTTATCACAATGCACATATTATTTACAATGAGGTTAAATACCAAAGAAAATTGGAAAATTAATGGCTGCTTTGCTCTAAATTTATAATTATATAACGCCAGCCTTACCGAATGGCAGGCAGAATGCAGCGATATACTACTAAGACTGGGGATCCATGAAAATCGACTAACACGACTGCCAGAACAGATACCAATGAATGTGTGGCTTTAATTCAATTACGCATTAGTTGCACGTAAAGGGATGTCTATGTATCCCGTCAACACAGTGCGTATGTGCCGTGAAACACGGTGCCGTGAAACATTTTTGATATCCTGTCAATACGTTTTGGAGATGCGGCTGGGGTTATTTTCTGCATTTGAAAGCTATTTGTAATGTTGACGGGATAAATAGAATAGTAGGTCAGTGCCGTAAATGGGGAAATAAGCCTTGCCAGATATTTTTCCCATTCACGGCACTAACCTACTATACTCTATGTAGGGCCACATTAAATGACAAAAATGCCTAAAGTAAATTGTTAAATTGAGGCAACGAATTGTCATTTGGTGGGAACGAATTGTTAATTCGAGGGAACGAATTGTTATATCATGGGAACGAATTGTTAATTCGAGGGAACGAATTGTTATATCCTGGGAACGAATTGTTAATGCGAGTGAACGAATTGTTAAATTGAGGGAACGAATTGTTATTTCGTGTGAACGAATTAACCCTTTGAACCCGAAAGCCCGCTATATCGGTTTATGCAAACAGTGCAGATCCAGATGAGCCGGCTCGAAACGAGCCGTCTCATCAGGATCTGCACTGTTTGAAAGTAATTTTCATATTTTTGAGAAAAGCAAATACACCCTTTTTTATAAATGGAATAGTCTGAAAATCATTTTGCGATGATTGGATTGGTTGCAAAACGAACATATCGCAGCCCATTCAGTTACTTAGGGGTGAAATGGTTAATACAAATTATGCAGCCGCCCCACTGAATTGAACTTCGATGAACGACAATGCGCAGTCGTAGTACTAATATGTGGATGTGACTGAAGAAATAGGGTGTATGCTGTTTGTAACCAGTGTATCTCATAATCCAATAGCACACTCATGTAGCCAGTAGCCGATTTCACCAAAATTACAAAGTATACATACTTATCTAGCAAAGTATACTTTGAAGGAGTAATCATTTATTTTTCCCGAAATGCATTATTTCATATACAGGTAGAACTAACGACTGCATATATTTGATGATTATAAGTATGCAGAATTATTATACTGAATTTATTACTGTGATAATGTAATAAATTCAGTTTAATAAACATTAATAAATGTATCCTTCAATTGAAAATTTCTCCCTCAAAGTATACTTTGCTAGATAAGTATACTTTGCAATGTTGGTGAAATATGCCACTGATAGCGATCTATATTGCTCGTTTGAAGCATACCGGGTCTTTCATTGATAGAATGACGAACAGTGCAGATCCTGATTAACAACCAGTGCAAATCCAGATCAGCCTGTGCATCCGCACAGTCTGATCTGGATTTGCACTGGTTGTTAACCCCATAAGTCCCATTTATCCAGTCACAGCCCCAACATAAGCCATTCTGAGACTAAGCATTTCTATTTCCCATATTTGTTTTCCATTTGGAATAACAGATTCAATAGAACCTCTCTGGACACCATGGAGCCTAGAAACAAAATTGCTACCCAGCTCCATACCTCTCGCGAGGGTAGCAATTTAACCCCATCTCTTTAATGTAACACATGCAAGAGTGATTTTTGCAATCGGTTATCCGGCGTGTTTGATATGTTAGCGATATAAAACTGTCAAAACCGTATCAATAAATTATTAATAAAGAACATACACAAGCAGAAATTGGTTATTTTACAGTGTTAATGTGTTTATCTGACATTTACATGTATATCTTGTACATTTGAAAGCTTCGTTTCGTTATGTTGAATGTTGAACAACAACAAACAAGAGAAGAGATGGCTTCCACTGTGTTTCAGACATAACAGCACTCCAAAATATATATGTATGCTTTGCAATCGTGAACATACATTTTCAGTTAAACCCATCACATGTAAACAGTCTCAGATATTTTAGACGTTCTGTTTAGAAAGTGATTACTATACAAACGAGATATAACCACTATAATACATGCGTGTATATTGAACTACATTTAGATGGCACCATTTACGCCCAATGCATATATGAGATATAATCAGTACTGGAAGTGTTCAATCTATTTCCGATTAGCCTAATAAAAATGCTAATGAATTTCTCCATGCATTGACTCCTCGTATATAATCGGGATTCAAGTGCAAACGAGTCAACGATCTCTATATAACGGATGACCCCTTGACACATATTGAAATAATTATAATTCATTATAGGAATGAATGGCCTTTTTGTGGAATTTATCGGGGTACAAACTTGGAAAAGTCGCGGGAATACTGGACGAAGGTCGGAAGGCCTCGTCCAGTATTCCCGCGACTTTTCCAAGTTTATATCCCCGATAAATTCCACAAAAAGGCCATTCATTCCTTATAATTCCAGCATTTGAAATAAATTCATCAAGAAAATGTGTTTATTTTCCGTTTTCTTAAGAATTATTTTAACTGCGCCTCACGGTTACGGAAAGTAGTTCGGCATGGGAGTTTACTGGGATATAAATTTTGGACAGAGACTTGCTACGGACCAATCAAATATTAGGGAATTGTGTAAATATTTTTGTGCTGGAATTATATAATTGTATTATACATGTACCAACAAAAGTAACGGCCAGGAAGGAGCTGACTTATTAATGGTATATATACATGAACTACATGTATGTATTTCCCGTACTGTTAACTTAATCATGAATCTTCGGTTGAGTTTTTCTTGTCGGCTAGATCTCGTTTGATAATATTTTATCAGCCGATGCACACATTTCTATATATTTTTCAGCAATTGTTCTCATCAACATTGTATGTTGTTACCACTCAGTTGAACCGTCTCGGTGAGACGGTTCAACTGAGTGGTAACACAATACCCTTTTGGTGGTGGTGGGGGTGTGTGGGGTGTAGTCTTTGACACCCCCTGCCTTCGCCGGACCAATCATATTCACGACGCTTCCGACGCCACTACCATTTCCGGAATGTGCTCCCTCAGGGGTTGTGGAGATTTCCCGCCCTACCAGGTGGTTCTACCCAGGTGTGCCATATGGCGGTTTGGTCCGCGGGTATTCAAGGCATGCGAGCCGATTGGGACCCTTAAATCAAACAAATAAACATACATTCCTGGAGTTGACTCCTATATCGACGATATTGTGCATTTTTATTTCATAACAAATATTTGTTATAATGTTCTTCAATTCTATTGTACTCAAAGTGTATCCCAAGTTCTATTGTATGGTGGTTAGTAAGGGATATTTTATATCTTCTTTTCTTCGTCACGTAGAGACAAGAATTACATTTCCTTTCTTTGTGTCTACACCACATTGGAACGAAACTTAAGTCTTAATTTTCGTGTCTATGCGCCGTAGAAAGTATGAAACCCAAACTCCGTCTCTATGTGGCGTAACGACGAAGGAACGAACATTAAATGGCAAAATTGACGATTTGTGACCTTTGATCAAATACGAAGCAAAAATAATACAGCTGCGTTATTGACAGCATGTTTCTACGCTGTCTTCGATTTTCCAAACGGCTCATTTAACGTTCATAAAACAAACTAGAAAAAGTCGATGGCGCGCCATCGCAATATACCCACTTTCCCCAAATGCTAAGTCCGAAAGGGGGAAGTAATCCATGATGGAGGGTCGGGTAAAAAATCCGAATTCACTTTGCGCATCAGCACATCAAAACGAAGCTACGAACCAAATATCAGACGCGTAGGTATTAAGGTGAAAAAGTTTTTCGACCTACGAGGAAAAATAGTGAAATTCTAAGTCCGAAAGGGGGAGATAATCCATGATGGAAGGTCCGATCAAAAATCGGAATTCACTTTGCACATCATAACGAAGCTACATATCAAATATCAGAAATGTAGGTATTAAGGTGAGAAAGTTTTTCGACTTACAATGAAAAATAGGGAAATTCTGAGTCCGAAAGGGGGAGATAATCCATGATGGAGGGTCGGATCAAAAATCCGAATTCACTTTGCGCATCTGCACATGATAACGAAGCTACATACCAAATATCAGGCGCGTAGGTGAAGGTGAAAAAGTTTTTCGAGTTACAAGGAAAAAATGGGAATTGTGAGTCCGAAAGGGGGAGATAATCCATGATGGAGGGTCGGATCCAAAATCCGAATTCACTTTGCGCATCTGCACATGATAACGAAGCTACATACCAAATATCAGGAGCGTAGGTATGAAGGTGAAAAAGTTTTTCGAGTTACAAGGAAAAAATGGGAAATTGTGATCCGAGAATAATCCATGATGGAGGGTCGGATCAAAAATCCGAATTCACTTGCGCATCAGCACATCAAAACGAAGCTACGAACCAAATATCAGACGCGTAGGTATGAAGGTGAAAACGTTTTTCGAGTTACAAGGAAAAAATGGGAAATTGTGAGTCCGAAAGGGGGAGATAATCCATGATGGAGGGTCGGATCAAAAATCCAAATTCACTTTGCGCATCTGCACATGATAACGAAGCTACATACCAAATATCAGGCGCGTAGGTATGAAGGTGAAAAAGTTTTTCGAGTTACGAGGAAAAAATGGGAAATTGTGAGTCCGAAAGGGGGAGATAATCCATGATGGAGGGTCGGATCAAAAATCCAAATTCACTTTGCGCATCAGCACATCAAAACGAAGCTACGAACCAAATATCAGACGCGTAGGTATGAAGGTGAAAAAGTTTTTCGAGTTACAAGGAAAAAATGGGAAATTGTGAGTCCGAAAGGGGAAGATAATCCATGATGGAGGGTCGGATCAAAAATCCAAATTCACTTTGCGCATCTGCACATGATAACGAAGCTACATACCAAATATCAGGCGCGTAGGTATGAAGGTGAAAAAGTTTTTCGAGTTACGAGGAAAAAATGGGAAATTGTGAGTCCGAAAGGGGGAGATAATCCATGATGGAGGGTCGGATCAAAATCCAAATTCACTTTGCGCATCTGCACATGATAACGAAGCTACATACCAAATATCAGGCGCGTAGGTATGAAGGTGAAAAAGTTTTTCGAGTTACGAGGAAAAAATGGGAAATTCTGAGTCCGAAAGGGGGAGATAATCCATGATGGAGGGTCGGATCAAAAATCCAAATTCACTTTGCGCATCTGCACATGATAACGAAGCTACATACCAAATATCAGGCGCGTAGGTATGAAGGTGAAAAAGTTTTTCGAGTTACAAGAAACGTGACGGACGTACGGACGGACGTACGGACGTACGGACGGACGGACACCCGTGACGAAAACAATATACCCGTTTTTTTTACAAAAAAAGTGGGTATAATTAGACAAAGGCTTACGCGAGTAACTTAATAATAAGTTATTCGTGATTGTCCTAGTTATGTAGCCAATTTATAAGACTTGCAGTTCCGTATCGTGTAATGTCGGCGGCGTAGACCAGAAGTGAGTGACGACAAAGACGACCACGAGGCACAGAAGGACACACGTGACAAGCAGGGCGCCCAATCCGAACATGAATACACTCCAGGGGAAATAAACCGTGGTGTCATTCGGGTCTTCCGTCTTGGATACGCTCCAGTTGGCAGCACCAGAAATGATTGGCCACTGCAGTGTGTCTGTAAGGTAACGTGTCAGTAATCAGTCAAGGTGTATGATCACGTGGCTACAGCAACAATAACAAGTGCTGAAACTTCCAGAAGCCCTCCGATTCAAAGTACGTATTCCGTTATTTTGTCCTTATTATGTAACGGAGTTTTATGAAATATGGCGCATCAAACACACGCTGTTAGTATGCATGTGGTGGTCTCGGTACTTTGCACCAAACTTCTGTCGTTTTTGCGACAAATCGATTTCCGTGTCTACTGACACGGAAATCGATTCTTCGCAAAAACGACACACTTATGTGCCGAACACCCGGGAAAACCAACATTCAGCTCATGAAGACGCGTTTGCTGCTCCATATTTCATCAAAATCCGTTGCCTATTAAGGAAAATATCAAATAATACTTACTTTGGACTGAGTGCGCTTTCAACACGTCTTGTGGTGGTTGTAACCACGTGAACATGCACCTTGTCAGTTGTCCATTGATAAGTTGTGGAAACATAAGTCCCGCGATATAACAATTCGTTCCCACGACATAACAATTCGTTCCCACGAAATAACAATTCGTTCCCTCAATGTAACAATTCGTTCCCTCGAATTAACAATTTGTTCCCACGAATTGTTTTGGCGCCTATCTGCGAGCGCACAAAGGTGTTGCGCGCGCAGCTGGACCCCAAAACAATTCGAGGGAACGGATTGTTAAATTGAGGGAACGAATTGTTAAATTGAGGGAACGTTATTTGTTATTTCGTGGGAGCGAATTAATTAACAAGAGGGCCCTAATTCTCTCACCTGACTCCATGAACACCAGAGGAGAATGTGACAAATATTCCGACAAATATTGCACCAGAGCAATCGCCTCATCGATACCTTAAATTTTATATATAACATGAGCATATTTGGTCAAAAATAAAATTTGACCCCACGGGCCACGCCCATTTTTTACCCCGGGGTCGCCATTTTAACACCTTTGAAAGAGCATTCTACGTTGATCATTCCTACCAAGTTTTGTCGAAATCCGGCTGGCGGTCCATGAAAAGAAGATTTTTTTAAGAATTTGTGCTATTTTTAGAGAAGAAGTTTGGCCACCATGGGCTAAGCGGTTCGTGTGAAGAAGACTTTTGAAGAATTTGTGCTATTTTTAGACGGCGGCCATCTTGGATTACGTAATGACGTCATTTTAACAACTTTGTAATCCCCGTACCTAAGGACAATGCTCATAAAGTTTGGTGACTATAGGCCCAATGGTTACCGAGGAGAAGACGTTTGGAAATGTTCACGGACGGACGACGGTGAGCTAAAAAGAATTATACGTCCCCTGCGGGGCTCCGTAGCTTGTAACGTTTATGAAACGATGCATAAAACCACATGCTACATGCACACCACACGTGTAATGGTATGCGAGTCTAACCTCAGTACGTCATTAATTATTCACACGTTTGGTCGCATTTGTTGATGTTTTAATATCATCCGTGGCTTAAAGGGAACGAAAGTTATACAAGCGTGTCGCGGACACATTGTTTGCGCTGAACCGCAATACGTGACAAACTAGAATTATTCTATTTGGCGGTACCATTCTATCAGAAAGCTGATCACCGTAGTTACGGACCAGGGCGCCGTTTCACTAAACTTCGTACGCCTAAAATGTTCGTAAGTGGAAAATTATAATACTCTGTAAATTTCACATTAACACTTTTTTTCTTGTAAAGGTAAACAATTATTGGATTTACATTTATTGAGCATAGGCTGCATATGCAGCCTATGCTCAATAAATGTAAATCCATCAATTGAAATTTCCAGATGATCATAAATTTGCACTTACGAACATTTTAATTTATAGCAAACACACTGGTGCTGCTGCACTCCGCGGCGGTGTAAAACGTTTCATGTCGAACCAGGCGCCGGATTCCTGACAAATTGCCATTCAGCAACATGCAGGAGATACTGCATACACATATTTTCGTCATATACATATACAAATATCTTGCGCCGGTTACTAGATGAAAAATGCCGGCGCTGAGTGCAGTATCAGAAAACATATAATCACAAGATTTATTTATGCCTTGGCTAACCCTCTAAAACATTATGATCCTGTGTCAATGCATGATGCTGTGCTTACGCAATACATATAATTTGGTTTAATATGGTACTTATTAATTCGTTGACCGATTCATAAGAATCGAGTCATACAGATATTTATATGTACATACTTGCAATAGCCAGGAGCATCATACATATTGCCGTAATAAATTGTGTCCATTTCCGTCGCTTAGCAACGAGCACGATCTTCACTGTGGCGACCAACGCTGTAATCACTATGGCGACCAACACCTTGACGAGCTGGGACACATATGAGTACAGTACGGCTGTGAAGTAGATAAATGGATCGGGATCTGAGAAAACTCGGCGTATTTGATTTCTGGTCAGTGTATACCCTGATTAGTTGCGAACAGTAACTCTTGCAATCTACTCCCGTACCGTCCGTCTGTCTACGAACGGTACGGGAGTAGATTGCAAGAGTTACTGTTCGCAACTATATCATGATTAGCTATCGCCCGAAATAAGCCAGCCCACTGTTTAATTTCTTCGTTTGGTACGTATAGCACTAGTGTTCTCACCCGCCCTCCCCCACAAAATTTCGTCGAAATCGACAGCCCTTGAAACTATTAAACATGTATAGGCAGGTATTTCGCGGTAAGTCTCCCAGAGCACTATCCAGACTATATCTGTATCAACTACAGTGAAACCTCTTTAAATCGGACACCCTGGTGCAGAGGCCCCCAGGGTGTCCGGTTTAGAGATGTTCCACTGAAAAATTGGCAGATGTGTTCTTCAGGATACACGTATGTGTTGTGTGATCATGAACAGACATTATTATCGGCGATAATGGGCAATGAACACTATCAAAATTAATCACAACTAACCTGTCTCTGTGTTCGGTTTAGAGACGTTCCACTGCATGTAAATAATTGTGACTAAATCTGCGAATTACCCTGTAATTTCGAAACCAATTTGGCTATCATTGTTACAGCAAAATTCGCATGACGTGACGTCATTTACAGAAAGAACCAATCGGAACGCGTTTCGCAGTTCTAGGATCCATCGATTTCGATGACGTTTTGTGTTGAAGACTATGAACAAAATAGTGCTATATCACAGACATCAAGCGACTTTTAACCCGCTAAACGGCATTGTGATGTTAAACGATGCCTTTTTTACAAATATTCAACATCAAATGTTATGGTAAGGTGAAGTTCTATTATTTTAACGGGTAAAAAAGGACATTTTGTTATTTATATTACATATTATAAACTAGATCACTAGGTTGTTTTCTGGCAGCTGGGGTGTTTACGTATACAGTCAAACCTGTGAATAAAGGCCAACCATGGGAAGTGAACAATCTGGCCTTTGTTCACAGGTGGTCTTTATTCGCAGGGTCATTTATATAGTAATTGTGCCATTGGGACAACAAAATGTTGGACTTTACAGCCATGTGATTGCTATTCGGAGGTGGTCTTTAGCACAGGTTCGACTGTACACTACAATGATTATTTCCATTGCGATTTAGAAAAGAACGCCATTTGCTTTATTATTAATTTGTATAGCAGTACCAAAGGCGAGAGACTCGATTCAAAAAACAAAGTTACCCCATCGACCTATTTCTATAGTATATATCTCGCTATGACTGGAGAAATGGGTCTTATGGGTTTTACGACCAAATGTAGATCTAGATGAGCCTGTGCATCCGCACAGTCTGATCAGGATCTACACTGCTCGCTATTTTATCAATGAAACCACGCCGTTCATGCTTCTAGCAAGCAATGTAGATCGTTATCATGCTACAGGCGTGTACTATTTGATCAGGAGCTACACTGGTGACAAATCATATAAGCCCCATTTTTCCAGTAACAGCCACATATACGTGAGTAGGTGGGTGGTGGTGTAATATTAAATGGGACATTTCTTTACGTCCTACGTCGAATACTTCACCTGTGAGAATCACCGAAGCAAGCCCACTCTGTCTGCAACCGATGCATAATTGAGCGAATGGCGACCAGTCTATCAGACCCACACGAATACTTTCAAGGTGCATGATCACGTGGTTACAACAACAACAGCTGAAAGTGTTGAAAGCTCGCCCACACCAAAGTAAGTATTATTTGATATTTTCCTTAATATGCAACGGATTTTCATGAAATATGGAGCAGCAAAGGCGTCTTCATGAGCTGCATTTGGTGATCCAGGGAGTTTGACGCAGACTTATGTCGTTTTTGCGAAGAACCGATTTCCGTGTCGGAAATCGATTCTTCGCAAAAACGACAGAGACCACCAAATGTAACTTAACAAGACGCGTTTGGTGCGCCATATTTCATCAAAATCCGTTACGTAATAAGGACAATATAAAAGATTACGTAATTTGAATCGATGTATTCTGGAAGTTTCAGTATTTGTTGTTGTTGTTAGTATCACGTGATCATACACATTGACTTTGTAAACGTACATGTGTATTAATTATGGTCCTGTATCAACTTTCGACATCATTTACGAAAATATCGCTTTTTATTTCGCTGTCAATACAGACGAATTTTGTTTTAAAGATACTTGCCCACTCAGTAGGCACATGTTCTTTATAGGAATTCCACCAGTTATTTATTTTACTGATAGTGACACGCGGTGGTATCAGGCTATTTTCATATGCAAATGCGGCATTATATTTTTTAACTATTTATACTAATTAAATGCGTCACCTGAAGAAACACTATGTTCGACAGATTATAAAGTATGATCATTGCACATAAAACATAAATACAGATACTACATAGTAATGTCCGTTAACATTTTAAGGAAACACGGTTATCGCCCTGATATCAGTGTGGAAATTTACGTCTGATATAAAATATATAAATGCCAATCAATACGTGGGGTAATGGTGAATGAATGTTTATTTTGTCAGAACATGTCTCAGATGATGTTTCTGATCTTAAGAGCAGTATGTGCCTACTGAGTGGGCATGCACCTGTAATGATTACAGCGAAGATAGAACCTGAATACCAACATTTTAGTCGTACGAAGTGAAACGGCCCCCCCCCCCCCGGTTCTTTGGTTTATTTTAGAAATTGAGTGCAAAATAATGACTGTTAACATGGTAGACCCAGGTCAGACTGCACATGTGCAGTCAGTAGCCGATTTCACCAACATTGCAAAGTATACTTTGAGGGAGAAATTTTCAATTTTAGGATAAATTTATTAATTTTTATTATACTGAATTTATTACATTATCACAGCCATTTTGGCTGTGATAATGTAATACATTCAGTATAATAATTCTGCATACTTTTAATCATCAAATATATATAGTCGTTAGTTCAAAATGAAACAATGCATTTCGGGAAAAATTAATGATTTCTCCCTCAAAGTATACTTTGCTGGGAAAGTATACATTGCAATTTTGATGAAATAGGCTACTGATCTGGGTCTACACTGATTGCAATACAATTAATAGGTGCGAACATATGCATCTGACAAATAATGCAGTTTCGGATGAGATTGCGCAAATATGTAGGATGACCTGGATCAACACTAATAGAACACTATACATGTAATGGCTCCTTTTCACAACAAAGCATGCGACATTCGCCCATTTTACAAACAATAAGGCCTTAAAGTACACAATTTGGGATTTCTATAAATAAATTCAACGTCAGATAACTACTGTCTGTTCCACGTTTTGCTGCCGACGAACTTTTGGCTATTAAACACATTAAATTTCAAAAAGATTTAAATGTAAGTACTTTTTTTATCAATTGCGAACAAAAAATTGATTTTCCTATGGGAATTTAACATGGGAGAAAAGGAGGTGGAGAACCTGGAGGATGAGTCAAAGAACGAAAAAAAAATGGAAATGGACTCCGAAACCCAGTTAGATAGCTTGGAAATGATATAAGTTAGATTTTGAAAATCGGTCCATGAATAAAAAAATGTATAAATAAAATTAATTTTAGCTATAAAACAAATATTTGATGAATTTCATAAAATAACAAGAAATGTGGCCTGTCGGCACACGAATGCCCCCGCTGGCAGCCAAAGAAAACAAGGCATATTTGAATGTGGATTTGTCACAGGGTTGCAGAGGACCATTGGAGCAATGTGTGTGTGAAATGTGAAGCAGATCCGAGCAAGGAAACATAAATTATAAGCCATTTACCCGAGCGTTAAGGTTTCGAACGCACCAAGTCTGTGACCTTGTCCCTGGGCTTAGCGGGGGCGGGACGAATGTGGATTTGTCACAGGGTGGCAGAGGACCATTGGAGCAATGCGTGTGTGAAATGTGAAGCTGATCAGAGCAAGGCAACAGAAATTATAAGCAATTTACCCGAGCGTTAAGGTTTCGAACGCACCAAGTCTGTGACCTTGTCCCTGGGCTTAGCGGGGGCGGGACGAATGTGGATTTGTCACAGGGTGGCAGAGGACCATTGGAGCAATGCGTGTGTGAAATGTGAAGCAGATCCGAGCAAGGAAACAGAAATTATAAGGCATTTACCCGAGCGTTAAGGTTTCGAATGCACCAAGTCTGTGACCTTGACCATGGGCTTAGCGGGGGCGGGACGAATGTGGATTTGTCACAGGGTGGCAGAGGACCATTGGAGCAATGCGTGTGTGAAATGTGAAGCAGATCCGAGCAAGGAAACAGAAATTATAAGCCATTTCGGGACGTACGTACGTACGTTACGTACGTACGGACGCCGGTAACACTATATGCCCCCCTCACCATTCGGTGGCGGGGGCATAAAAACAATTGGAGAGGGTGAATGTTTTGTTATTGATAACAGAGTACTTACATTTAAGTATTTTCAGGTTTAATGTGTTTAATAGCCAAAAGTTCGTCGGCAGCAAAACGTGGAACAGACAGTACAGTGGGGTCAGCGTGTAAGTGCACACACGAACGAACACGACAGGTTGGAACAAACCTGTCGTGTTCGTCCGTGTGTGCACTTACACGCTGACCCCACTGTAGTTACGATCCCCCATTGCTTACATCCTTGATAGAAAGCATCGATTGACACCACCGTGTCGGTGATACAAGTCTCGTCTCGGCAAACCACGAAGTACAACAGACCCATCGACGTCTTAGTCTCCGTCCACACCGTGCTGCTGTTATTAAACCATTCAGTAATTCTATACATGGTATGCTTCTCTTTGTAGAATCTCCACCATGGCGTCACAAATGCCACCAATTGCAGCAGCAACGACGCCACCAAAGGCAAGAGTAACGTCTGTATCCAACGTTCCTTCATGATTATAGGTTTATCAGCTGTACCAACAGCAGAACAAACATTGCTTACATGTTTAAGAAACACGCATTAATTTTATGCAACGATCAGTGATATTAACACGATACAGGGTGACGTTTTATTTATCCAAATGTCCGCCATATTGTATAATGTATTTATAAGTTCACTGCGGTGTAAATAAATTATTATGCAATTTACATAATAATTATATGCATGACCGCGTTACAAGGTGCATAATCACGTCGCCCACTCCGAAGTAAGTATTATTTGATAGTTTCCTTAATATGCAACGGATTATGATGAAATATGTCGCAGCAAACGCGTCTTCATGAGCTGCATTTGGTGGTCCAGAGAGTTTGACACAGACTTATGTCGTTTTTGCGAAGAATCGATTTCCGTGTCGGAGACACGGAAATCGATTCCTCGCAAAAACGACAGAAGTTTGCGTGAAAATACAGAGACCACCAAATGCAGCTTAACAAGACGCGTTTGATGCGCCATATTTCATCAAAATCCGTTTCGTAATAAGGACAATATAAAAGAATACGTACTTTCAATCGGATGGATTCTGGAAGTTTCAGTACTTGTTGTTGTTGTTGGTACCACGTGATCATACACCTTGGTATATAGTGTAGTGGTTTAGGGAAATAATCGTGACACACTGGCAGAAATTATCACATTTGGCACGGTTATACCTTAGGTGAATGCATTTTGCAATCTGGAGGGGGTTACCCGATTTTAAAGATAAAGGTCAATGTCAAGTCTTGTCAAATGTCAAGCATTTGTATAATTTATTTTTTAATTATCTCTACACTAACATACTGTGTTTGAATGTTGTAACGTACTAGAATATATCATGAAATGAATAAAGTATATTAATTGCTCCATGTCTAACTTTCATTTTAATGTCCAGGTCAGGCCAAGGTCAACATGTAAAAAGTGAAATATAGTTGTCTACATAAGCATATCTAGACATGGAAATGAAATATTTCGATGTTGGTAAATGATAAATAGAGAATACCAGGCTGGTATCGTTGATATCAAGTTTATAAGGCAAGGACAGGAAACGCGTAGGAACTCCAAGGCTTGCCGATGAATTCCTACCGTTTCCGAGCCAAGCCTGATAAATTTGATATCAAAATACACTAGCCTGGTCCCAGTTGCTGCTGAAAGCTTCTGTTAGCTTAACAGACTGTTAAATCCTTAGCATTGCTAAGGATTTAACAGTCTATTAAGCTGACAGAGGTTTTGAGCAACCGGGCCCCGGTATTCTATTTATCAGGTAACGTTGCGTCATTACAATGACGTCATTCAGTGACGTCACATGGCGTCATCCGACCAATGAAACGTCAGTTTTCACTTCGTTGTAAACCGGATGTTTGTATCAGGTCAATGCCTGATACAACAGTATGTTATCAGTCAGTACGAATTCGGTTAATACAGGGCAGGTTACCTGATAAAATCCATTATATTAGCAAGTGATTATGGTTTAAAGGTACATACCCACTCAGTAGACACAAACTGTTATTTATATCAGAGACATAATCGGAGACATTTTCTGGCAAAATAAACATTCATTCACTATTACCCCGCGTATTGATTGAAATTATTATACATTTTATATCTGACGTAAATTTCTACACTCATATTAGGGGTGATAACTGCGTTTCCTTAAAATGTTAACGGACATTACTATTTATTCTCTGCATTTATTTTTTGATGTGCAATGATCATACTTTATAATCTGACGAACATATACTTTTTTTCAGGTGACGCATTTAAGTAGCATAAATAATTAAAAAATAATATGCCTTATTTGCATATGAAAATAGCCTGATAGCACCGCGAGTCATTACCAGTAAAATAAATATTACTAAATGATTATATCTGTCTAGCGGGCACTTGTACTTTTTAGAACTGGTGGAATAATTACACAATTATACACTTATTTAATTACTATAAAGAACATTTTGGTGCCGACTGAGTGGGCATGTACCTTTAACTTATTTGAGCTTATGTGTTCTTGCCAATGTCACACTAGAACAAACGTCAAAAGTGAAATAATTTTGCGGACATCTTGTATTTAGAATAAACGTCCTCTATGTTCATTTAATTCATTGCGACATAAGCTGCAGGTTGTAAAGTGATAATTTAATTTTAACTATCATTTACAAACCAAAATGGCCGCCATTTCAACATTTTTGGGTGAAAAAGAAAACACACATACTGCCTTTGGCGTGAAATATAAATTTCAATGGCGGCCATTTTGGATTTCAAAATGGCCGCTACACGGCTCACGAAGAATGGATCCGACTCCAGTTTCCTTTTATGTCGTCTATACATGATAACAAAAAACAATACTTTGAAGTGGTGGTGTATATGACTTATTTTCGGCGGCCATTTTGAAGATAAAGATTGCTGGTACCATCCTGTGTGCTAGCAATGATCACAGCAGTCTGTGTTCAAAGACATATGAGTATCACCAGCAGGACTATTCAAAATGTACAATCAATATTGGATATCAAAGTTTAAAATAGTGGCCATTTTGTAAACCAAAATAGCATCCATCTCGAAATATATTCAATTAATTCTACCTTTATTACTTGTCCATAATAATGTGTTTTGGCTACAAAAACACCACACATAATGGCTTTGACGTGAACAAATAAATGCAAATGGCGGCCATTTTGAATTTCAATATGGCGGACATACGGCTTATAGAATTTTTTTAACCAACCCCAGTTTTATTGTATGTGGTGTGGTCTATAGATGGAAAAATAATCCTTGGCTCAAACAATGTAGCAACAATTTTCACAAAACCTCAACAAATGACATAAAACTATATATACTAATTTTACTTGTGACTTTAAATGGCCAGATTGATATTTGTTCAACCAATTTCAAGACATTGCCAATATTTGTACACATGACGTCACGCTGACGATAACATGTTCTTTACCAAGCCGGGTGCCTAATTTGAATATGGTACCCGCTTGAATAGCAAGGTCAATGAAATTACCACTTGTGTCATCCTTCGCTATTAACCCATTCATTTCGGAATACACCTTTACGCGTAAGAAATTCATTAAATACATGTATTTTATTTTTACTTTTGTTATTTCTCAATGAAAGTATATGTTGTGACCACTCAGAAGGTTCAAATGGTGGTCGTGACGTATACTTCTGAGCTCATATAGAGAAAATATTTAGGATTTTCCACAAACAAAATGGCGTATCCCCAGCATAAAATGGATTAACCCATTCGTTTCGGAACACACCTTTACGGGTATGAACTTTATTATTAGCCGATCTATTTATAGATCGGCTAATATATTGGTTATCCATCGAATTCTGAAAAAGTTTGTAGCAACCCTTTTCTCCGCTATTCGGTAATCTACGAACGCGAATTTTTCTGTATCACTTCCAAATTGCATCAACCGATAAAGTTTGCATTTTTGGCAATTATCTCCGTTTAAAACTTTACTTATAGCCAAATAACACAATTTTGAATACGTAATGAGCTGAACGCCGGAAGAGATTTAACCCGGAAGTTATTGTTGTTGAAGTCCATAGTTGGCTCTAATGGCCATATACGCCAACATACGCCGATTATTGGGCTAATTTAAAGCTTTTATTTATTAAACAGAACAAGTTTCAGCCACGTATAATCGCGTAAAATGTGTTTATTCGGCTAATGTATAATCGACCTCTGCTCAAAATCTCCTTACTAGCAACCCCAGCATTTTCGGGTTTATCCCAGCATCTCGGGTTTATCCCATTGGATCGCGTATGCGCGTCATTTGACGCTAGTTAATATTCACAAAAATTTCCACCAATCAAAACAAAGAATTGCCCTTCATAGCCAATTTTGATTTGTTTACGTATCATGCAGGGATGGCAGGGATGCATCCAGCACGCGCGATTGCGGCAATCCCCCTTAATTATTGTCAATGCCGCAAATTATTGATTGTCTTGCGCCCGACATCGCGCAAAAAATCACGGATGGGGCACATTAGGCCAATCTGGGCATGTGCCTGAATACGCAGGAGCTTGCGTCTATTTTTAGATGACACTGTAACCGCTAGATATAAGCCCTGGTAGCTCCGCCCACTCGAGTGCTGCCACAGAATTCGGACAAACACACAATGACTACAACTTTGTGTATTGCGGAGTGTAATTTGTAGATAAATAGAGCATACAGTACAGGTGTTACGCTGGAATATTTCGCAACATAATGGTGACAACAAAACATTGCTGCTATGGCATTGCTGCTATTGGATGGATTTGGGAACGGGTTTCCAAAACCTGCACAAAATCGAGAAAAATGTCAACGCTGGGTACAGAACTGTGGTCGAAAATAGTTTACCATTGACAATGTTACCAGAGACACCTACATATGTTCGATGCGCTTTACCATGATTTGATCGGCTAATAACATCATGCTCTGCATGACTTTTCATTAAATATTTTATTTTTGTTATTTCTCAATGAAAGTATATGTTGTGACCACTCATTTGAACCGTCTCGAAGAGTGATGGTCGCGACATATACTTCTGAGCGCATAGCAGGAATATATTTAGAATTTTCCCGCAAACATAATGAGGTGTCCTCAACATGAACAAGTTCAAGCCGACACCATATGAGACCATATGAGACACGCCATGTGATTGTGTACCTAAGCAGATGCACTATAGCTCATGAAACATACTTACAATATTTTCCCAAAGTGACCTTGAACTGTTCCGAGAAAATGTGGTACTCTGAAAATTCGTCAACTGTCGTCGTCGTTTACAGAAAAAATCATATATTTCAGGAAACTTTCGCACATGTTCTTAGGTTCAAAAACAATCACATGGTTTGTCACATATGTGACGCGCCCTGCCAGAAATAGGGAAATTAGTTTCGGATTCCGTATGTAGTAGGTTAACGGGATTAAACAAAAAGTATATTCACATTACGCTAATATGGTAGATTTATATTAGATGCATTTAATACTTCATTACCTCCACTGTCTGTTTCACGAAACCTGCCCAAATTTTACGGCCATATAAACAATGCAAAAACAATATTATTTTTGGATAATATTAAATTAAAGCAAAATTTAATAATGAGCCTTCTTTTTATTTCGTGAACTTTGGTCAAATATTGATTTTATTGCGAAATAACAATTTCCCCATGTTAAATCCCCATAGACATCTTCACAGACATTTTCAGAAATAATGAACCGATTTTCAAAATATAACTTTTGTTTTCTTAGTTAGATCATTTCCAAGCTATCTAGCCAGGTTTCGGAGGCAATTTCCATTTTTTTGACTGCCCCCCCCCACCCCACCACCCACATCCCCCCTTACTTCTTATCTCCCATGGTAAATTTCCATAGACAAATCATTTTTTTCGTAATAAAATTGAAATTTTGCTAAAATTTAATATTATCGAAAAAATTGAATTGTTTATATGGCCGTAAAATTTGGGCAGGTTTTGTGAAACAGACAGTAAGTAATATATTGAGCAATATTAATGTCATGGTTCCATAGACTGACCGAGTGCAGTAGTGTGTTCCTTGAGATGGAACTGCGTAGAGACAGTATTTTTCGCTAATATTTCTTTTCAACAATATGGTCAAATATTGATTTTTAACGATCAAACAATTTCCCAATGTTAAAGGTACATGCCCACTCAGTAGGCACAACATGTTCTTTATATCAGAGACACCATCTGAGACATTTTCTGGCAAAATAAATATGAATTCACCATTATCCCATGTATTGATTGACATTATTATACATTTTAAATCAGACATAAATTTCCACATTGATATCAGGGGCGATAACCATGTTTCCTTAAATTATTCTCCGTTTTTATGTTTTGATGTGCAATGATCATACTTGTACTTTATAATCTGTCGAAAATATTATATTTGCAGGTGAAACATTTATTTAGTATAAATAATTTAAAAAAATCACGCCTCATTTGCATATGAAAATAACCTGATACCACCGCGCGTCACTATCAGTACAATATATATTAATAACTGCTTATATTTGTGTAGCGGGCACTCGTAAAATAGTGACACAACTATACACTTATTTAATTCCTATAAAGAACATGTTGTGCCTACTGAGTGGGCATGTACCTTTAATTATCCCGTCAACACAGTGCGTATGTGCCGTGAAACACGGTGCCGTGAAACATTTTTGTTATCCAGTCAATACAATTTTTGCATTTTACAGCCATTTGTACGTGTTGACGGGATAAATAGAATAGTAGATTAGTGCCGTGAATGGGAAAAAATATCTGGCGCGGCACGGAAACGGGATGTGCTCGGTAGAGCCTCGCCCATCCCGTTTCCTGAGCCTTGCCAGATATTTTTTCCCATTCATGGCACTAACCTACTATTCTCTATATCCCCATATACATTGGTGAAGATGTCTGGTGATTTATAATGGGGAACTTGTCATAACATATGTGTGGCTGTAACTGGAGAAAATGGGGCCTATGTGATTTGTGACCAGTGTAGCTCAGACAGTACACTCATGTAGCCTGAGGATTATCTATGTTGCTTGTTAGAAGTATAATGGAATGGCGAACAGTGCAGATCCTGATCAGACTGTGCGGAAGCACAGTCTGATCTGGATCTACACTGTTCGCAGAACCCGTAAGCCCCATTTCTCCAGTCACAGCCACAGCCACGTTTTTCTAATTTCAGAAACAGTGGACCAATTATCAAAATTTAACTTGTGTGTTTTCTTAGATAATGTTAACGTTATTTAGCCAGGTTTCGGAGTTCATTACCAACATTTTCTTTTTTCGACGCCTCCTGCAGCTGCTCCAGCTCCTTCAGCTCCTGTCCTCCATGTTAAATTAGCATAGAGACATATCATGTGCCGTAATAAAATCAATATTTGACAACATTTCACCTAATAACAAACGACTGTTTCTCTAATTTCGCTGAAATGTAATATTATCGAAAACGTATTGCTTTTGCATTGTGGAGATTGCCGTACGACAGGTTTCGAAAAACAGACAGTAGTGATCGGTAGTAACCAGGGGGGCGCTTAACTAAACTTCGTACGAATACAATGTTCGTAAGTGCAAACTTATGATATTCTGTAAATTTCATATTCACGTTTTCTTGTAAACAATTACTGGATTTAATTTATTGACCATAGGCTGCAAGTGTAAATGTAAATGTAAATCCATAAATTAAAATTTCCAGACGATCCTAATTTTGCACTTACGAACATTTTATTCGTACGAAGTTTGGTGAATCGCACCGCAGGATCTAGACTAGACATACACGACATAAGCCCATTTCCTCCAGTCACGTTAACATATTTTATCCCGTCAACACAGTGCGTATGTGCCGTGAAACACGGTGCCGTGAAACATTTTTGATATCCAGTTAATACTATTTTTGCATTTCACAGCCATTTGTAGGTGTTGACGGGATAAATAGAATAGTAGGTTAGTGCCGTGAATGGGAAAAAATATCTGGCGCGGCACGGAAACGGGATGTGCTCGGCAGAGCCTCGCCCATCCCGTTTCCTGAGCCTTGCCAGATATTTTTTCCCATTCACGGAACTAACCTACTATTCTCTATCTATATTCCTTATTTCTGAACCAAAAGATATGTTGTGACCACTCATTTGAACCGTCTCGGCGAGACGGTTCAAATGAGTGGTCACAACATATACTTCTGATGAGAAATAAAGAAATTCTTGATCCTTGCCGGATATTTTTTCCCATTCACGGCACTAACCTACTATTCTCTATAACCCGCTTGGACAGAGCTAGTCATATTTCCTGTTGGACTAGTTAGCGGATACGATTATTACGACAAAAAAGGCTTATGTAGGCATTAGTTACTATTTAACAGTAGATCTTAACACCGGTTGAAGTAACGGATCCAGGTCTATATATACATTAAATATACCTAAAAGTATCATTAAGTGGGAAAAAATCAGTTGAAAAAAAAAACAACAGAAGTTTACTCCCTGTTAAAACACAATAATGTGTTATAACAGGGAGTAAAAAAAAAGAGTTTAACTTACCTTTTTTCACTTATTGATACTTTTAGGTATATTTAATGTATTTATAGGCCTTGGTCCGTTACTTCAACCTGTGGATCTTAACTGTATACTTATATTCATTGGCCAAATACGTTATGACCAATACCAAACATATTTGTTGATGTGTTTGTGATCGAGCAACATAGCATGACATGCAAATGTGGCTATAACTGGAGAAATGGGACTTATGTGATTTGTGACTACTGTGTCTTCCACGTTTTGTTGCCAACGAACTTTTAGATATTAAACACACTAAATCTAAACAATATTTAATTGTAAGTACTTTTTCATCAATAATACAAAAGTCACCCTCCCTAACTTTTTTTCCAATACAATCATTATTTGATGGAATTTCATCAAATAAAAACAATTATTGATGAAAAAGTACTTACATTTAAATACTTTTTAGATTTGATGTGTGTAATAACCAAAGGTTTCTTGGCAGCAAAACGTGGAAGAGACAGTGGGGTCAGCGTGTAAGTGCACACACGAACGAGCACGACAGGTTGGTTCCAACCTGTCGTGTTCGTTCGTGTGTGCACTTACACGCTGACCTCACTGTAGCTCGTTGCTTGTTACAAGCACGACGGTTGCTTCATTGGACTTACTATCAATATACACTATCTCCACAATTCTCTGAAAATGATGTCGCGTTCAACTAATTACCCTGATAGAGTCACATAGCTATGCTGTACATGCGTATTTTGTAATCAGGCTTAACGTGTTTATTTCACCTTTGTAATCTGAAATCAGTCCGCCATTTGAAACCAGAAATATCTCTCATGAGCTTTAAGTCTAATTGCTGTGGCATTTGTATCGTGTGTATCGTCTCATGATAAACCAATGCTTATTATGACACGTTCAAAAAACTTATTACAACCAAGGTGCATGATCACGTGGTTACAACAACAACAACAATGGCTGAAAGTGTTGAAAGCGCGCCCACTCCAAAGTAAGTATTATTTGATATTGTCCTCAATAGGCAACGGATTATGATGAAGTATGGCGCAGCAAACGCGTCTTCGTGAGCTGCATTTCGTGGTCCCGAGAGTTCGGCACAACCTTATGTCGTTTTTGCGAATATTCGATATCCGAAATCGATTCTTCGCAAAAACGACAGAAGTTTGACCCAACGTACCGAGACCACCAAAATGCATAATAAGGACCAAATAAAAGAATACGTACTTTGAATCGGAGGTCTTCTGAAAGTTTCAGTACTTGTTGTTGTTGTTGTAACCACGTGATCATACACCTTGTAACACTCTCTGCGGCTGTTTGATAGCGATCTACTTTTTATTTTATATTGTGTTCAATCACTGCGGGCAACGAACACTTAATTGTTTTTGTTACATACGACACTGCCTCATTACGACCACAGGGATTCAGCAGGATTCGGTTTTCTGGGGTATTGCTATGTAAGTTAGTACTAAAGAGAACCGATGCACAGGGGTTCGGATTGCCTCGTCTTTCTCTGGTACATGCACTAGTATCGGCATATAACTAGTTTACATAGCAATACCACAGAAAGCCGAAGCGAGCCGAATCAGTTTAAATATTAATACCAAAGAAAGCATTGCCCTGATCGATATGAATGCATATGTAAAGTTTGGTAGACACAGGCCGTATACTATTGGGGTTATCGTGCGGAAACGACACAATTTAGGAAGTTATAAAAAATATTTTAGCTGCCATGTTTGTTTGTTTATTGGTGTTTAACGGCCTATCAACAGCTAAGGTCATGTAAGGCCGGGCAAACGGGTTCGATCCCGTTTTAACCTGCTGCATTGGGGGGGGGGGGGGGGGATTCCAAAATCAGAACTGAATATTTACATCGAGAAACAATATATTCAGCCCTGAAATTAGAATAACCTGACCTGGTGGCAGGTCCATACCACACCAAAGTCACTTGGCCCCTTCCCCTAAAATAGGATGCCCAGCATAGCATGACCAGACAAAACCCCACTGTCAATAAGTGTATTTCCCTGTTCGATACCAATGCACATTTGACGTTCAGTAGATATCGGCCATACTATTGGAGTTAATCAGTTATCGTGTTGAAACGAAAATACATGTGGACGGACAGAGTGAACATTATACGGTAGCTACAACTATCGTTGTTGTGGTAATAATTCCAGCAAAAAAATATTTACACAATTCTCTAACATTTGATTGGCCCGTAGCAAGTCTCTATCCAAAATTTATATCCCAGTAAACTCACACGCCGAACTACTTTCTACAGGTGCGCTGTCAGTGCTGTCAATGTAAACAAATGGCTGCCGTCTGTCAAAATAAACACATTTTCTTGATGAATTTATGCTGGAATTATAGGGAATGAATGGCCTTTTTGTGGAAATTACTGGGGATATAAACTTGGAAAAGTCGCGGGAATATTGGACGAGGCCTTCCGGCCTTCGTCCAGTATTCCCGCGACTTTTCCAAGTTTATACCCCGATAAATTCAACAAAAAGGCCATTCATTCCTATATTAAATTGCAGACTGTGCATAATGCTGACACATATTATACATAACTGTATGTATGATGGAAATCACGGCTAATGGTAACAATCGTCTATTGGTCGTTATAGAAGATAACACAACGGGAATGCCCAAAAACAGGTAAACACAAATACCAGTTATCGCGAATACTTGTTTTTATTTATTCTTCTACAAGTGGCAACAGTTCCGATTTCTAAGTCAATTATCGCTCGTTTTACTTCTGAAATGGGGACCACGTGCCAGCTTTGCGCCATTTTGTTCTTGTTTGTTTTGGTAATAGGGCCGCTTAGCGCGTACAACAAAACAAATAGTGAGTGCATTGGTCATAGCGTTTACCGCAGTAAACCGAATCCCTGTACTTGCGACTATAGGAACCAGTCAGGTTATAGATAATATAGACGGCAAACCTAGTCCTGTAGCCGATTTCACCCCAATTGCAATGCATACTTCTTTAGCAAAGTAATCGTTTATTTTTCCCCGAAATGGATTATTTCATATAGAACTAACGACTGCATATATTTGATGATTAAACGTATGCAGATTTATTATTCTGAATTTATTACATTAGCACAGCCAAACTGGCTGTGATAATGTAATACATTCACTATAATAATACAAATTAATATATTTATCCTTAAAAGTGTATGGTCGTGACGCCAGTTTTCGGGGTAGTCGGAGTTTTCGGGGTATTCACATATTTTGTAATTTGTAGACCTGTGTGCAGCCGCGATGTGCTTTACGTCATGTGATTAAAATAAGCATGACATTACATATAGGAAGTTCTTAAAAATACCACCAAATCCAGTGTTTGGACTAAATACTGGTAATTTTTGCCATTTAGGTCATTTTGTTCACGAACCTACCATGATTTTAGTGATTTTCTGCGTCCACCATTAATCTGCTCTTTAATATTGTTAAAACCATAATCAATATAAACATTTCAAGTTTTCCTTCACTGTGCCTCATTCATCTGCGAGATGATCTTATAGCAAATGAAAACTCGGGACGAATTAGCAAATGTATTGACACTTTCGGAATATACCCCGAAAACTCCAACCATAAGTCAAGATTCAAGATGGTTGACTCATGTGTTGCTAAACGCGCTAACACGAATTTTAATCTAACACCAATCTTATTTTGAAGGCAAGAAACATTGAAAGAAATGTTTATCATTCTATTGAACTGACAATTTAGCTAACCGCTAGTTGATGAACTTGTTAATACCCCGAAAACTAGACCCACCATCATACTTAGAAAGATAAGTATACTTTGCAATGTTGGTGAAATTTGGTACACGGAGTAAATTCTCAGGACAGTTTGTTATTATTATGACAGAGAGATAAATACAATGTAGGCGACAACAAATGTACGTCGTACTACGGTGGCATAGAGGTGACATTTGCAACATTTATTTTATCTCTTGGCCACGACTTAGTATCTCGTGGCCACGACTTAGTATCTCGTGGCCACGACTTAGCTTAGCCACGACTTAACTTTCAAATGAATTGTATAACACTAACTACATATTCCATTGGTAGTTTAATGTTGTCAACACATAGTGGGTGGGGTAATTATGATGTAAAATTGCCGAATGTTTAGCAGCGGTACCGGTTGTGTTGTTTTTTTCGCGTGCCCATATAAAAACATAAACAAATTAAAAGTATAATAAATTTCGGCAGGCATATCGCACAAGATTACACGGCGCACCATACTACCGGAAGGCCTCGTCCAGTATTCCCGCGACTTTTCCAAGTTTATATCCCCGATAAATTCCACAAAAAGGCCATTCATTCCTTATAATTCCAGCATTTGAAATAAATTCATCAATAAAATGTGTTTATTTTCCGTTTTCTTAAGAATTATTTTAACTGCACCTGACGGTTACGGAAAGTAGTTCGGCATGGAGTTTACTGGGATATAAATTTTGGACGGAGACTTGCAACGGACCAATCAAATGTTAGGGAATTGTGTAAATATTTTTGTGCTGGAATTATTACAGTGTAACCTCTATACAACAACCACTCATGGGAAGACGCAGAACTGGCTGTTGTAGATAGGTGGCTGTTGTAGGGAGGTAAACGCTGAATTAAATTCTGTCGTCTGCTGTTTATTATTTTCTTCGATATTTCTCATCAAATACATGCTTTGACAGCTTTTTAGATTCATTTCCGATGGAAATGATTCTAAAGTGCTGTCAAAACATGTTTTTGTTGAGAAAGAAGGCAAAAGCAATAGCAGACGACAATTTTCGTGCTCAGTAGTCTAAGGGTTAGATATAGAGGAAATCATCCATTTGGGATATAAAATATCGACCGTTACAGAGAGGGTGTTGTTGTAGAGAGGTGGCCGTTCGGGGAGGTTCGACTGTACTAGACAGCTGTATGTGCCAATGTGATGGAATATGTTCACTATTTGGTATTATTGCTATTTCTGCAGGCACACGCAAGACAAGTACGTAAAGGACGCCTTAAGCACATGAAAGATCGAAAATGAACATTTTTGATTATTTTTTGAACTGCCAAAAAAGTCTAGCGTCCGCAGCATATTCATAGGTAAGGACGGGTTGCCCGTACTAGAATACTTTATTCTTTAGGCCTTAATAAATAGAGGATATTCATATTTTTGCAACGAATATGACATATATATATGTTCATCGAGTGGTGTGAAATATGGACATTTCACACCACTCGATGAACATATATGTCATATTCGTAGCAAAAATATGAATATTCTATTTATTATATAACGCTCCATGGAAATTAGCAGTTATGTTAGACTGTATACGGTAATGAATGTGTATTTGCAGCCTATTTGCGCTGTTTTCTTTCAGGTGCGCGTTATGAATATAGATAGCGGAAGTAGTCGTATTTTCACCGGAAGTTGTTTATTTCATCGATGAGAACATACGACTTTTATTTACATCGTATAACTGTGTATTTCATGGGTAGGTATATAATAAAGTGTCTTATTCCAGGAAGAGAATGCACGATTCATCCGTCATCCGAGAAACAGACCACTCTGCCAATGAGATAGTACACGTGATAATATGAAATTCTTCCAGGAATCGGAAGTCTTTAAAGTGGCTGTGTCTAAATAGAGGTCGCAGATTTTAAAAGATGTACCTTTGGGCTTTAAATTGTGAGATGAAAACTATCATCAGCTATATTTGTTGATCTTATCTCTTGTTAAAGACACATTTTAACAGAACAAGAGAATCATCATCACAAGTACTACGCGATATGATTTAAATGCAACAGAACCCAAATCAGTGATATAAGGTATATTGTGTCTTAATTTAATTAAAGGTACATGCCCACTCAGTAGACACATGTTCTTTATATCAGAGACATCATCTGAAACATTTTCTGGCAAAATAAACATTCATTCACCATTACCCCACGTATTGATTGGCAGTATTATACATTTCATATCAGACCTAAATTTTCACACTGATACCAGGAGCGATAACCGTGTTTCCTTAAAATGTTAACGATCATTACTATTTATTCTGTGTATTTATTTTTTGATGTGCAATGATCATACTTTATAATCTGTCGAAAATATATTTTTTTTCAGGTGACGCATTTAATTAGTATAAATAATCAAAATATAGCTTGCCTCACTTTGCATATGAAAATAGCATGATACCACCTCGAGTCACTAGCAGTACAATACATATTACTAAATGATTATAGCTCTGTATAGCGGGCACTCATAATGTGTAGAACTGGTGGCATGTACATTTAACCCTTAGCCTGCTGATCGCGAAAACTGTCGTCTGCTGTTGCTTTATATTTTGCCCTGTTTCTCAATAAAAACATGGTTTGACAGCAATTTAGAATCATTTCCATTGGAAATGATTCTAAAGTGCTGTCAAACCATGTTTTTGACGAGAAAAATCGAAAATAAAACATAAACAGCAGACGACAACATTTCATTCAGCAGGCTAAGGGTTAGAATCGGAACTACAGAGATACGCTGTAGTTCCAAATTTAATAAAACAATTTGCACTGGTGAAAGACTCGACATATCTGAAGTTTGGTCCACGTACAGGAAAATCAACGTACTACACGTGCATGTGAAGGGGACATGGGGCTTATTACTTTTTGCGACCAGTGTAGATCCAGATCAGCCTGTGCATCCGCACAGTCTGATCAGGATCTGCACTGTTCGCCATTCCGTCAATGAAACGCCTGGCATGGTTCTAACAAGCGATATAGATCGTTATCATCAAGGTGTATGATCACGTGGTACTAACAACAACAACAACAAGTACAGATATTTTCCAGAATCCATCTGATTCAAAGTATGTATTCTTTTATTACGTAGCGGATTTTGATGAAATATGGCGCATCAAACGCGTCTTGTTAAGCTGCATTTGGTGGTCTCTGTATTTTCGCCCAAACTTCTGTCGTTTTTGCGAAGAATAGATTTCCGTGCATATTAAGGAAAATATAAAATACTACTTACTTTGTAGTGGGCGACGTTGTAGTTGTTGTAACCACGTGATCATGCACCTTGATCATGCTACAGGAGTGATTTGAGCAGGAGCTACGCTGGCTACAAATCTCACAAGTCACATTTCTCCAGTCACATCCACATATGCTACAGTTCCAACTTTAAGAAGACAACACAAAATGTCATCTCTTGTTGCACAGGCGACACACGTGTCGGAAATTAAAGTATCACATATGCAATATCAAATATTGCTACTGATTTAAAGGGGCATATCATGATTTATTTTAAGAAAAAAAAATAGTATAAAAAATAAAAAATGTTTTTCATCATGGCCCTGTGTAAAGTGGTTTAATTGAAGATATATGACGACACTAGGACCGCTGGTTTCTATTTTCACCCATATAGGTACATAAATATCGGAGTTCCTATCTTGTTGCGTTCAACAAGATAGAAAATCTGATACGTATGTACCGATATCGGCGAAAATTGAAAGAACCCAGCGCTCCTAGTATCGTCATATATCTTCATTTAAACCATTTTACACAGGGCCATGATGAAAACACGTTTTATATTTTATAGTATTTTTTAAAAAAATATCATAATATGCCCTTTTAAAGGGTTAACGGCAACGGATCATATCATTTAGCAAACTATGGAGTTTCCAGGACCTCCTTCAGTCGACAAGATAAATATTTTAGTTAGAAAACCCGATTTTTCTGCCATGCGCAGTACTACTTTCATATCTGCAAGTGATAGTGAAACAAGAGTTGTCAGAGGACAACGAAGCGCGTCCGGTGGCAGCAAAGGCAAAGGAACCGAGGGCACATTTGAACATGGATTTGCCACAGCGCAGTAGAGGACCCTTGGAGCAATGCGTGTTTGAAATATGAAGCAAATCCAAGCAAGGAAACAGAAAATATAGGCCATTATTTACTCGAGAGACTGAGCGTTAAGGTTTCGAGATTCACAAAGTATGTGACCTTGACCCTGGGCTTAGAAGGGGCGGCACGGACGTGGATTTGCCACATCGCAGTAGAGGACCCTTAGAGCAATGTGTGTGTGAAATATGAAGCAAATCCAAGCAATGAAATAGACCGACGGACGCCTACGACGCCTACGACGCCGAGGGTATGCCCATAAGCACGGCTTCCTTCGGAAGGCGCGCTAAAAATGACTCCAAAACTCCATGGGGTTAACTAGTTATGGGTGATATTTCATAAGTCTAACACTTTAGCAGTTCTCGCGCCGACTGTTGTTGTGGCAGCAACTGCAGACGGGACAGCACGTGGTACGGTCGGTGTGTCATATTTTCATTAACGTTCGTGGAAAATTTAAAACAAAATCAGAGCTGATGTGGAATTCAACTCCACACGAGCCGTGAATTTTGTGCCAACTTTCGATGCCATTTACTGAAATTATGAGTAAATCAATATCGGCGTGAAACAACTATGCGATAAGGGAGGTAATAACATACCAAGGTCAAATTATGAGACGCGAATTAATCTCCTCTAATCACTTTCAATTTTTCAGCTCATATTCTTTTATTCAATGTAGCAAATGTAATTCATAATTGATTGTAAAACAGATTTATATTACATTAATGTTACTGTGACTGGAGAAATGGGGCTTATGCAACTTGTGGATATTCAAACTTCTCATCTTTTAGCGTAGTCCTGACGTCTGATAAGGATCAAAACCAAGGTGTATGATCACGTGGTACTAACAACAAAAATAAGTACCGATTCAAAGTACGTATTCTTCTATAGTGTCCTTATTACGTAACGGATTTTGATGAAATATAGCGCATCAAACGAGTCTTGTTAAGCTGCATTTGGTCTCTGTATTTTCGCCCAAACTTCTGTCGTTTTTGCGAAGAATCGATTTCCGTGTCTCCGACACGGAAATCGATTCTTCGCAAAAACGACATACGTTTGTGCCAAACTCACTAGACCACCAAATGCAGCTCACAAAACGCGTTTGCTGCGCCATATTTCATCAAAATCCGTTCCATATTAAGGAAAATATCAAAGAATACTTACTTTGGAGTGGGCGACGTTGTTGTTGTTGTTGTAACCACGTGATCATGCACTTTTAAAACTATATGTTAGAAGCATTTTCAAGCTGTTTCATTAACTGAATTGCGAACAGTGTATACCCTGATCAGACTGCGCGGACGCGCAGGCTGATCTGGCGCTACGCTGGTCGAATATGCCACGAGCCCAACTTATCCAGCCACAACCACAAATAACATTTATAGGTCATCTTTTATTATTTCCGGGAAAATAGGTTAGTGTACAAGAGGCATTATATATCACTTGATGAATAAACATTTAACTATACTCAGCGACAAAAGAAACTGTACAGTTTTTAAAGGAGCACATTCAACTATATTTCTAAGCGATTTGTAAGATCTTTTTCTATCAAATCTATCTTTAAAGCAAAACGTGAACCGATACAATACATATTATGCCGATTGATATTGCGTAATCACGTGTAAGTCTGCAAAGTCTGCAAAACGATTTTACAATTTCCAGCCCTTGCAAAGTTATGGTTGAATGAGTTCGTGCAAAATGTCGTTTGTGTACCGCCTCGAGATAACCGAATAAGGTAACATGGTAATCCAACATGCAGTGCCGATATAATGACCAACGGAAACAGGGGTGCGTTTCACTAAGCTTCGTACGACTAAAATGTTCGTAAGTGCAAATTTAGGATCGTCTGTAAATTGCAATTGATGGATTTACATTTATTGAGCATAGGCTGCATATTCAGCCTATGCTCAATAAATGTAAACCCAATAACTTTTTACAAGAAAATATTGTTAATGTGAAATTTACAGACTATCATAATTTTGCACTTACGAACATTTTAGTCGTAAGAGGTTTAGTCAAACGGGCCCCAGGTAACTGACGGCAAACACCTGTATTCAGTCTCTACATCACATGCTTATGTTCTATGACATGCCCAATTGATGTGAATTAAATATGGTTATTGCCTGAACATTTGTCGGTGTTATTATATATCTCTCCTCTTCACCCAGATACGCGAGTCTTATTTTGGACTGTACGATTTATTTTATCGTTGAGTATATATCTACTGTCTGTTTCACGAAATGTTACGGCTATACACAATGCAAAAACAATATTTATTTCGATAATGTTAAATTTTATCAAAATTTAAGAATTAGCCTTATTTTGTGAAATTTGGTCACGGCACTATTGATTTAAAATAAATATAACAATATAAAACTAGATTGGTCAGTAAGGGAGGCTTACGGACCCCCCCACCCCCCCCCCGCGTGGGCCCAGGTACCCCTAAATATGTAAAACGTTTCCAAGAGTGTGGGCTTGTGACCTTGACTCTGGGCTTAGCGGGGCGACACGAACGTGAATTTGTCACAGGGTGGTAGACGTCCATTGAATCAATGCGTGTGTTAAATGTGAAGCAGATCCGAGCAAGGAAATATAAGTTATAACCGATTTCTCTGATGTTAAGTTGTGTAAGGAGACTAAGTATGTGACGTTGACCTCGAGATCAGCGGGGATTTGTCACAGCATGATAGTAGAGCCTTAGAGGAATGCATGCATGAACTATTAAGAATTTTCGATGACAGAAATAGAAGTTATATAACATATTTCTCTGATGTTAAGTTTTGTAAAGAGACTAAGTATGTGACCTTGACCTTGGGATCAGCGGGGGTTGGACAGTCGTGGATTTGTCACAGCATGATAGTACAACCTTAGAGGAGTGCACGAGTGAAATATGAATACATTTCAATGAAGGAAATAGAAGTTATAACTTATTTCTCTGATGTTAAGTTTTGTAAAGAGACCAACTATTTGACATTGACCTTGTCATCAACGGGGGTTGGTCGTGGATTTGGCACAGCATGATAGTAGAGCCTTAGAGGAATGCATGTATGGAATATTAAGAATTTTAGATGAAGAAAATAGAAGTTATAACATATTTCTCTGATGTTAAGTTTAGTGACGGACGGACGGACGGACGGACGGAAGCACAGACAATCTGACTGCAATATAACCCTACCACACAACTCGTTGCGGGGGGTATACAGAGAATGCTCATTCTTAAATTTTGATATACATGTACTTTAATATTATCAAAAGAAAATATTGTTTTTGCATTGTTTATATAGCCGTACAATTTGGGCAGCTTTCGTGAAACAGACAGTAGAATACTTTAGTAAAATCGGTTCCATTACCGTTTGAAAGGCACCGCGCCTCAGATGATGAATTATATATCAAAATATGCATTTATTGTGGATTTATGGACTGCAAATAAACTATATCAACAAAACGCACCATTTTATTCGACCAAGTTGCAATGAGTTTATGCCGTTATACGGCGGTGACTGGAGAAATGTGGCTTACGGGTTTCGCGACCAGTGTAGATCCAGATCAGGCTGTGCATTCACACAGTCTGGTTAGGATCTGCACTGTTCGCCATTAGTGCAGATCCGGATCACGAAACCAATAAGCCCTATCTTTCCAGTTACATCCACAAATAAACGTGAGTGATTCAACAACTTACTCAGACGTCCAACGCTGGTTCTTTCGAATTGTGAACACAATACTACGTAGCGGGGAATATAGAGAATAGTAGGTTAGTGCCGTGAATGGGAAAACATATCTGGCAAGGCTTAGGAAACGGGATGGGCGAGGCTCTGCCGAGCACATCCCGTTTCCGTGCCGCGCCAGATATTTTTTCCCATTCACGGCACTAACCTACTATTCTATGTATCCCGTCAACACCTACAAATGGCTTTAAATGCAAAAAATAACCCCATCCACCGCACATATTCATACGCAGTGATGAGGTCGTATTGACAGGATATCAACAATGTTTCACGGCACCGTGTTTCACGGCTCATACGCACTGTGTTGACGGGATAAATTCTCATACTACTACTGCGATTGCACAGATGGACTCTACCAAAATGCAGGTGCTGGCCAATTTCGCATCGACTCGGGTATTGTTTTTATTTATAACATTCTTATTATTCCACCGAATTAGTGAAATTAAGCGCACGGAAGAAGCGGACAATCGTGTAGAACAGGGGCCCGTTTCACTAAACTTCTTACACCTAAAATGTTCGTAAGTGAAAAATTATGATAGTCTGTAAATTTCACATTAACAATGTTTTCTTGTAAACAATTATTGGATTTACATTTATTGAGCATAGGCTGAATATGCAGCCTATGCTCAATAAATGTAAATCCATCAATTGAAATTTACAGACGATCTTACGAACATTTTAGTCGTACGAAGTTTATCATTTATTTTTCCTGAAATGCATTATTTCATATAGAACTAACGACTGCATATATTTGATGATTAAAAGTATGCAGAATTATTATACTGAATTTATTACATTATCACAGCCAAAATGGCTGTGATAATGTAATAAATTCAGTATAATAAAAATTAATAAATTTATCCTAAAATTGAAAATTTCTCCCTCAAAGTATCCTTTGCTAGAAAAGTATACTTTGCAATGTTGGTGAAATAGGCTACAGGAAAGGAACAGCAGTCATAGATTCTACACAATTTTCCGCATTCCGTACGCTTTATTTCATCAAATCGGTGCATTGATAAGAACGTTATAATAAATGTGGCTGTGACTGGATAAATGGGGCGTATGGGTTTTGCGAACAGTGTAGATCTGGATCTGTGCATCCGCACAGTCTGAACAGGACCTGCGTTGTTCGTCATTCCTTCAATGAAACACCCGCCATGCTTCTAACAAGCAATACATACCGTTAACAGGCTACAGGAGTGTGCTATTTGATCAGGAGCTACACTGGTCACAAATCCCATGAGCCCCATTTCTCCAGTCACAGACACAAATAATTCCTGCATCGAGATGTTATTGACCTGGCTTTGCTATTCACGCGCGCCTCCGTGGAATGGTTAAAGTAGGTCATTCGCAGGACATGGAGCGACACGCCACATATTAAATATCTGAGACATAATCTGAGACATAGTCCATTAACCCTTACACCGCTATCTTAATGTTTTGTCGTCTGCTGTTTATTTTCTATTTTCCATTTTATCATCAAAAACATGCTTTGACAACACTTTAGAATAACAAACAACATGTTTTGATAGCACTTCAGAAATCATTTCCGGCTTTGGAAATGATTTTGAAGTGCTGCCAAAGCATGTTTTTATTGAGAAATACGGCAATACATAAAAGCAACAGCAGACGATAATTGTTGTGTGTAGCGGTCTAAGAGTTAAACGCATGTCATTCATCTTTGTCTCGAATTCCAATAAACAGTAGGTCAATGCTCAGAAAGAAATATACACCATTCTTAACCATTTCACCCCTAAGTAACTGGAATGGATTTTGACATGTTAATTTGTCAACCAATCCAATTGTCACAAAATAATTTTCAGACTAGTCCATTTATGAAAAGGGGGTGTTTTTTGTTTTAAAAAATATGAACATTACTTTCAAACAGTGCATATCCTGATGAGACGGCTCGTTACGAGCCGGCTCATCTGGATCTGCACTGTTTGCATAAACCGATATAGCGGGCTTTCGCGTTCAAAGGGTTAAATATCTGTAGCTATGCCTGGAAAATGGGACTTATGGGATGTGTGACTAGTGTAGCTCCTGATTAAATACATGTACCACACTAACGTAGCCTGATAGCCATCTACAGTACAACCTCTCTACAACAACTTCTGATCAAATAGCACACTCTTGTAGCACGATAATTATAGGTTATTTGATGTGTATGGGGATATCCAGTGTAGCTCCTGATCAAATAGAACACTCCTGCAGATTGATAACGATCGATCCATATTACTTGTTAGAAGCATGACGGGTGGTTCATTGACAGCCAGAGATCAACGTCAATAAACGTAGGTTATCAACGTACATCATCCGGCTAGGCGCCGGTATGGTTACACGTACCTTGGGGTACCAAGAATGATCAGAATCACGTTAGTCGTTTGAAGTTAAAGTACAGAGAAACCTCTCTAAACCGGACACCCTGGGAGGTCCCCAGGGTGTCCGGCTTAGAGAGGTTTCACTGTAAATCAGACATTCGATCATTCTGAGCCATAGTCGTGTGCTATACGATCACGAACAGGCATTATCACCGGAGATAAACGACGAAAATACTCATAAAAAATAAGATCAGAGGTGTTTTTTGGAGTTTGTTTTAAAGAGGTTCCACTGTAGTAGTGGAGTGATCCTAATATGCACGTTCTCCAATTTATCAGTGAACTCGCTACGCGTTGAACGAATACTATACACGCGAGTAGAGAACACCTGTGAAATTCTATGCTGATGAAAAAGTAAAAAAAAAATGGTTTGTTTATTATAGTTTCACACCCATTGAAAGTGCCAGTCATATTTCACTTATGAGACACTCTATCGAAAAATCAGTATTTCCAAATACATATCCTTTATGACAGGCACCCGGCGGGAAGGCAATTGGTACCATTAAGTTAACTACTGTCAGTTCCACGTTTTGCTGCCGACGAACTTTTGGCTATTAATTTTAAAAATATTATATCTAAATGTAAGTACTTGTTCATCAATAACAAAACACCCTCCCCAATTTCTTTTATTTTATAAAATTCCATCAAATATTGATTTTATTGCGAAAAAATTATTTTCCTATGGGAATTTAACATGGGGGAAAAGGAGGTGGAGAGAGCGCTGGGGGTGGAGTCAAAAAACGAAAAAAAAAAATGGAAATTGACTCCGAAACCTGGTTAGATAATTTGGAAATGATGTAACTAAGAAAACAAAATTTAGATTTTGAAAATCGGTCCACAAATAAAAAACTGTTTACAAAAATCAATGTTAAATCAAATCCCATGTTAAATTCCTATAGGAAAATCGTTTTTTCGCAATAAAATCAATATTTGATGAAATTTGATCAAATACATTTTTTGGGGATGGTGACTTTTTTGTTATTGATGAAAAAGTACTTGCATTTAAATATTTTTTCGATTTAATGTGTTTAATAGCTAACATTTCGTCGGGAGCAAAACGTGGAACAGACGATAGCTGGCGGCCCACAAAAACGGCCACATCAGTCCGAGCAGAGGCTTAACCCTTTCCCTGATAGAGACGATTTTTCACGCCTCTGCAGAAGATGTCTTTAGAAAACATTGTGGGAAAAGGAGAAATTGTTTGTAACAAGCAATTTCTCCTTTTCCCACAATGTTTTCTACTCTATCAGATAATTTAACCATTATTTGACCCAGCATTTGATTCTTTTATTCAGATGTTTTCGATTTGGAAGAGTCGAAATATCGCAAAACAGGGAAAGGGTTAAACATTCGACGTCCCAGTTGCGAGGTGGATGACTTATCCACCAGGCCACAGCGACTATGGGTCTCTATGCGTGCTATAGTATATCAGGCTCGGCTCGGAAACGGTAGGAATTCCTCGGCAAGCCTCGTAATTCCTACACGTGTCCTAGCCTTATCTGAAGCACTTTACAATCGAAAGACACTAGCATTGTATTCTCTACGTCAGTTTAACCCACATTCTTTCACATACCTATTTGAGTGAACTAATATTTGTTTCAATATATGTTGCTATGGCTACGCCAGTCCCCTAGACAATTTATTACATCTATAAGGTTTCCGTTTAAATGCACGGTGTATGGTATTGTGTCTTAGCTATTCCAAAGAAGTTTCACCTGCAGACTCCATATGATATTCACAATATATCAACCAAAGTCATTTTATTTGATCAAATTCAGAGGAGTTTGTATTTTATTCTACTATGTACTACCATATACTGTGATAAATAGGGGAGACACTTTGATAATACACTTATAGAGAATAGTAGGTTAGTGCCGTGAATGGAAAAAAATATCTGGCAATGCTAAATAATTTCTTTATTTCTCATCAGAAGTATATGTTGTGACCACTCATTTGAACCGTCTCGCCGAGACGGTTCAAATGAGTGGTCACAACATATTCTTTGGTTCAGAAATAAGGAAAATAGATAGAGAATAGTAGGCTATGCCGAGCACATCCCGTTTCCGTGCCGCGCCAGATTTTTTTTCCCATTCACGGCACTAACCTACTATTCTATTTATCCTGTCAAAACACCAACAAATGGCTGTAAAATACAAAATTTGTATTGACTGGATATCAAAAATGTTTCACGGCACCGAGTTTCACGGCACATACGCACTGTGTTGACGAGATAAACTCTATTACTGTACCAAGAAGCACAATATGTGAAGCATAATGGTTTTTTTGCTTGTGAAATAATACTACGCCATTTATTGACATATGTTTCCGTTCCAGTAAGTGGATACATTAATGTACATACAATTAAATTAATAACCGCTATTGAACAAACATACTTGCAGGAATATATTTCAGCATGCATTATGTATTGTTTTACAAACCCCTATCATAGCATTCAAAAATACGGTACAAACATAAAAATTAAATTAGTTTCACTTAACTGTTTCATCACTTCTTTGCTATTCTTGATCTAACGCCTTTAACAGTCGAGTTTTTTTGCTGCAATTTATTATATTTTCATCAAATTGTCTTTGCCAATCAAATCAATTGACGTCAGTGAAAACATATAATGTATCCCACATCACCATATTATTTTTACCCCGTAATATTTACACTGTCCTTAAATTCATAACGGAAACGTTGATTCACAAAAAAAACCCGGCAACGTGGCTGTTCTATAAATTGTGACAAAATGACGTAAATCAATAAGATTCCTAATGTTAACGCCGCATTTGGTTATTTACATTTTTGAAACCATCCGAAAATGCAATGCAAATATAAGTAATAAAACCATGGGCGTTTACGGTATTATGATCTGTGGTCTGTTTAGCGTTTGCGAGGAGTCCTCCGGACTCCACTCACTTTAAACAGACCAAATGTCGTTCCTACTACAGTAAACAGCCCATGTTTTTATTCCTTAATTATTAGACGAACCAGTCATAATGTGGACATACAGGTGGGATACATAACTTAGATCACTGTTGTCCGGACGGACGGACGGACTCTGTTCTAAGCAGTACATGTAGCAACTAAACAAACAAGAGCTGTAGGAGAACAGCATAGCTCGACTACGAGGGTTGTCGATGTACACATAGCTTGACAAAGAAGGTGGCTGCGGCCTGCATAAAAATCTTAACCAAGGTTGACTGAAAACATTAACCAAGGGAAACTAGAAATGTGGCCTGTCGGCACACGAATACCCCCACTGGCAGCCAAAGAAAACGAGGCATTTTTGATAATAAGCCATTTAGCCGAGCGTTAAGGTTTCAAACGCATCACGTCTGTGACCTTGACCCTGGGCATAGTGTGATAATCCATGCATCGGTGTAGAAGATATAGAGCGGAAGGGAATTTCAATAGGTTTGACCTTTGACCTTCAACTATGACCTTGACCTTGGACGTAGGTGCGTGGTTATTGATCGAGACACACCTTCTCATCCTGAGAAACATTTGTGCCAAGGCATTTGATAATCCATGCATCGGTGTAGAAGATATAGAGCGGAAGGGAATTTCAATAGGTTTGACCTTTGACCTTCAACAGTGACCTTGACCTTGGACGTAGGTGCGTGGTTTTCCAAGTATGGTTGCTGTAGGCCCAGGAGTATTCCATATACAAGCTTGAGTAAAAACCGTAACCAAGGGGAGATAACTAAGTAATCCAAGGATAAAAGTAGGTCAAGGTCAAATATAGGTCAGGGATTATTGATGTACATCACTAGGAGATGAAGTTGTCCAAGTATGGTTGATGTAGGCCCAGAAGTATTCCATATACAAGCTTGACTATAAACATTAAGCAAGTAATTCAAGGTTAAATGTAGGTGAAGGTAAAATAAAGGTCATGGGTTATTGATGTACATCCCTATGAGAAAAAGTTATCCAAGTATGGTGTCTGTATGCACAATAGTATTCCATCAACAAGCTTGACTAAAAAAGCTTAACCAAGGTTGAGTAAAAACCTTAACCAAGGGGAATTAAGTAAGTAATTTAAGGTTAAATGTAGGTCAAGGTCAAATATAGGTCAGGGGTTGTTGATGTACATCACTAGGAGATGAAGTTGTGCAAGTATGGTTGGTATAGGGCCATGAGTATTCCATCTACAAGCTTGACTAAAAACCTTAACCAAAGAGAATTAAGTAAGTAATTCAAGAGGAAATGTAGGTCAAGGTCAAATATAGATCAGGGGTTATTGATGTACATCACTATGAGAAAAGGTTGTCCAAGTATGGTGTCTGTATGCACAATAGTATTCCATGTACAAGCTTGAGTAAAAAGCTTAACCAAGGTCGAGTAAAAACCTTAACCAAGGGGAATTAAGTAAGTAATTCAAGGTTAAATGTAGGTGAAGGTCAAATATAGGTCAGGGGTTGTTGATGTACATCACTAGGAGATGAAGTTGTCCAATTATGGTTGGTGTAGGGCCAGGAGTATTCCATCTACAAGCTTGACTAAAAACGTTAACCAAGGGGAATTAAGTAAGTAATTCAAGAGGAAATGTAGGTCAAGGTCAAATATAGATCAGGGGTTGTTGATGTACATCACTAGGAGATGAAGTTGTCCAAGTATGGTGGGTGTAGGCCAGTAGTATTCCATATAGAAGGTTGACTAAAAACCTTAACCAAAAGGAATTAAGTAAGTAATTGAAGAGGAAATGAAGGTGAAGGTCAAATATAGATCAGGGGTTATTGATGTACATACCTATGAGAAAAGGTTGTCGAAGTATGGTGCCTGGATGCACAATAGTATTCAATGTACAAGCTTGAAAAAAAAACCTTAACCAAGGTTGACTAAAAACCTTAACCAAGGGGAATTTAGTAAGTAATTCAAGAGGAAATATAGGTCAAGGTCAAATATAGATCAGGGGTTATTGATGTGCATCACTAGGAGATGAAGTTGTCGAAGTATGGTGTCTGTATGCACAATAGTATTGCATATACAAACTTGACTAAAAACCTTAACCAAGTTTGACTAAAAACCTTAACCAAGGGGAATTAACCAAGTAATTCAAGAGGAAATGTAGGTCAAGGTGAAATATAGATCAGGGGTTATTGATGTACATCACTAGGAGATGAAGTTGTCCAAGTATGGTGGGTGTAGGGCCAGTAGTATTCCATATACAAGCTTGACTAAAAACCTTAACCAAGGCGTGACGCGGACGCCGACGCCGACGCCGGGGTGACAACATAAGCTCTACTTATTCTTCGAATAGTCGAGCTAATAAACTGTGTGGCTGTAACTAGGGACATACGGAAAATATTACCAGTCTACAGTGGGGTCGGCGTGTAAGTGCACACACGAACGAACACGACAGGTTGGAACCAACCTGTCGTGTTCGTTCGCGTGTGCACTTACACGCTGACCCCACTGTAGCTCCTGTATAGCATATTTCATCAAAATTGCAAAGTAGACTTTAGTAGCAAAGTATACTTCGAGGGAGAGTTTTTCAATTTTATGATAAATATATTAATTTTTATTATACTGAATTTATTACATTATCACAGCCATTTTGGCTGTGATAATGTAATACATTCAGTATAATCATTCTGCATACTTTTAATCATAAAATATATGCAGTTGTTAGTTTTATATGAAATAATGCATTTCAGGAAAAATAAATGATTACTCCCTCAAAGTATTCTTTGCTAGAAACGAATACTTTGCAATGTTGGTGAAATCGGCTACTGATCCGACGAATACGAGATAACTATCGGTTAAATAATATGTATGCACAGTGCAACCTCACTCTCTAAACCGGACACCCTGTAACTCGCTGTGTTGGGAATCAACACGTGCCTTGGAATGGCCATCTGTCTGATTTACAGTGGAACCTCTCTAAACCGAACACCCCGGCGACCTTCCGGGGTGTTCGGCTTAGAGAGGTTCCACTGGTGTACCTAGGTCAACATGGATCATTCTCCAGTATTCATAAATCTGGCGGTGACTGGAGAAGTGGGGCTTATGGGATGTGCGACTAGTGTAGCACCTGATCAAATAAACAGCACACTCGTGTAGCCTGATAACGACGTATATATCTTGTTAGAAGCACGACGGGTGTTTCATGGATGAAATGGCGAACCGAGCAGATCCTGATCAGACAGTCTGATCTGGATCTACACCGGTCGTAAAACCACATAAGTCGCATGTCTCGAGTCACAACAACATATCGCTACCTGTATAGTATGGCATTTTAGGCCATGTACATGCAAATTTCTGTGTCATCTTAGACAATATAAATATACAAATGACCATATCATAATTATGTTCAAGCTGTTCGCATTTCTTCTATCCTATAACATGTAGACGATTTGATAAAAAATGCAAAGTATACTTATCTAGCAAAGTATACTTTGAGGGAGTAATCATTTATTTTTCCTGAAATGCATTATTTCATATAGAACTAATGACTGCATATATTTGATGATTAAAAGTATACATAATTATTATACTGAATGTATTACATTATCACAGCCAAAATGGCTGTGATAATGTAATAAATTTAGCATAATAAAAATTAATAAATTTATCCTTAAATTGAAAAGTTCTCCCTCAAAGTATACTTTGCTAGAAAAGTATACTTTCCAAAGTTGGTGAAATAGGCTACATATCTCATAATACCAGATGTTAAATTATGTGTGCAACAAATGATTATAATTCTAATAACAGAACACAGTGAAAGCATAACCGGCTTATCTTTCATGAAACGTGCACTAACATTGGCCTCTGCAGTGTGCACTTCTGATGAAACATATCCACATACAATCAAGTTTCACCGAGCACTAACTAGTGCCACTGTGTCTCATACCCATGCTATATATCAAGTAGTGCTACCTCATGTTGTCCCTCATGTTGTCATAATCAAGGTGTATGATCACGTGGTTACAACAAAAACAACACGTACTGAAACTTCCAGAAGGGCCTCCGATTCAAAGTAACGGATTTTGATGAAATATGGCGCATCAAACGCGTCTTGTTAAGCTGCATTTGGTGGTCTCTGTACATTGGCACACACTTCTGACGAATCTATTTCTGTGTCTACCGTACATCTATGTGCCGAACTCCCGAGACCACCAAATGCGGCTCATGAAGACGCGTTTGCTGCGCCATATGTCATCAAAATCCGTTGCATATTAAGGAAAATATCAAATACTTTCACCTATTGTTGTTGTTGTAACCACGTGATCATGCACATTGATAATGTTATGACTCAGTGAAATAAAGGATTACTATTATAAGCCAGCCCGCATTGATAATCGACTGCTGTAGTACGGTTATCATGTGGTCAATATGAGATTACAATGAACATTAATTAATAACATCCCTTTCCTTTTCTATATTTTTTTCCCGGTATATACATGTAGCGACCGTATTTTACGCCATATTGTTGATGTTGAGACATGTTTAACATGCACACATATCATACACATTATACATGATGGTATATCATCAAATAGAATATGACATTTTAAAGACAGTTTGTGCATTTAATGTGGTTTCGTCGTTATCTCAAATAAATTGTAGTCATACTGGACGCCATATTGCATTTCAAGATCACCGCACGCGCATGGGCAGACTGGTGAATGATTATTATAAGTTTTTTTTTGTTTTGTTTTTTTATCTAATATTTAAGGGTAGGAATTGGCCCGAGGACCTTCCAAACCCGGGCATTTGAGCCCAAAAAGTGTCAGGCCAATGACCGTTGGCCCATTAATTTCTGAATTTACTAATATCTGCCATACAGTCGAAATATGTGCATTAAATGAAGGAGACAATGAGGCGGTTAATTTAACCTAGCTAGTTCATTCTCCTATCGCTCGCAGCCGGTATGTAAGACCGTGAAAAGGGCTGAGTGTGAGTGCATGTGATCTATGGAGACTCAGCCGTAACTGTTACAGTGTTATCCTATATTATGATGATATTTGAGGGTTGGTCAGGGCAAAACATATCAGCCAGGGAATGATCGATATTGGGTTATGCAAAGAAAGATGTAATATGTTTTCGGCCCAGCGACTGTCGTTTCGCGGCTTATCGTTATATACGAGTTGCTATTATTCGAGTTCAGTTGGGGCGATTATCTGTTCTTATTTGGTTAGATGACAATTTGTTTTACATATTCTGAAAACGAAAGAAAAAGAGAAGATAATACACGGCGGTATAGCAATTGCCCATATATTAGTGAGAGGCGTGTGTGTGCACAGTAGCAGGCTGACAGTTGCTTAGCCTTCTGAGCTAAATCTGACAGTTTATAGTTTCGTGGAATTGATAAGCAAATGGTCACGTACCTACGGTGGCATAGAGGTGACATTTGCAACATTTATTTTATCTCGTGGCCACAACTTAGTATCTCGTGGCCACGACTTAGTATCTCGTGGGCTTAGCCAATCAGATCTGTCGCTCAATCGATGGCAAGCAAACAATGGTAAAATATGTTTGGCTGCTTATAACCAGACCTATCACAGTAGTGATGATATACCTCCACAAACGAAGCTCATCAAAATTCCACCTTTGCCCTCTATCGACCTTGACCTTGGGCGTAGACATGTGGGTGTTGCGATCGATACACTGGTCACCGCGTCATGGTAAACATTTGTGCCAATTATTGTAAATATTCAGTTCTGATTTTGGGATTTTCCCCCCATTTGCACAGGTAATATATGGGTTTAGTACTAAACCCATTGACCCGGCCTTGGAGCGCCTTAAATGATCTTAGCTGTTAATAGGCCGCTAAACACCAACAAACAAACAGAGATTAATTTCAGAGGGTGAAACATTTTAAATATACGTTCAAGTGTTAGATATGAATATACGTATGTCAAACTTAACAAACTTTTAATCGTTATGAAAGCAAAATTGTGTAACAATATGATGCGCCGTGTAATCTTGTGCGATATGCCTGCCGAAATTATTATACTTTTAATTGTTGATGTTTTTATATGGGCACGTGAAAATAAAACACAACCGGTACTACTGCTAAATAATTTGACTATTTTACATCATAATTACCCCACCCACTATGTGTTGACAACATTAAAATGCCAATGGAATCTGTATTTAGTGTTATATACAATTCATTTGAAAGTTAAACTAATATTAATGACCCAGGTTGTTTACTTTACTAATACCAATACGATTATGTTATAATTCTACATAAATCCACCATATATGTATTAATATATGTTTGCATCTCCACGCGATATTTAAATGATTCAAGCGCGAATAATTAATTTAGTCGTACTTAGATCACGGTTTATGACGGGGGATTACAGTCAATAACGCCAGGGTAGCTCGCGAGTTAAAATACAGCACGCGAGATCTTAAATAGCTCGCGTGCTTCTTTTACCTCGCGTGGTTAATGTAGCTCGCGTGCTACTAATTACAACGGTTCGTCCGCATGTCGCATGTACACAAGGGGACAACTTTACAATTGTTTGCTTGCCTTCGATAGGGCGAAATACCTGATTGGCTAAGCTATCTCGTGGCCACGACATAGCTATGTCGTGGCCACGACATAGCTAAGTCGTGGCCACGAGATACTAAGTCGTGACCACGACATAGCTAAGTCGTGGCCACGACATAGCTCAGTCGTGGCCACGAGATACTAAGTCGTGGCCATGAGATACTAAGTCGTGGCCATGACATAACTAAGTCGTGGCCACGACATAGCTAAGTCGTGGCCACGACATAGCTAAGTCGTGACCACGACATAGCTAAGTCGTGGCCACGAGATACTAAGTCGTGGCCACGAGATATTAAGTCGTGGCCACGAGATAACATAAATGTTGCAAATGCCACCTCTATGTCACCGTACGTACCATACCGCCGGTCATGGTCCAAAATCAAACTTACAAGGATTGGTCAACATATTACTATTTATAGTAAACACAGTTTCAGTTGAAGGGGTCAGTACAAGAAGGGGGCTAACTCATGCAATCATGTTCGACTAGCGAGCGTCACTGTAGATATACAATTGGTGAGAACATTTTAAATTATTTAAGTACATTAAATATGTCTTCAGACTATACTTTGTTACCAACAAGAGCTAAATATGTATTTCCTTCTTGATGTATAAAGAGCTCCACATCAAGAAGGAAATACACATTGTTTCCAGCAAAACGTTTATTGAAACACGAATATAACCCCTACTTTCAAGAATGGCAATTCACATTTGACATTATTTACGAACGGTAACTCTTGCAATCTACTCCCGTACCGTCCGTAGCCAGCTACGGACGGTACGGGAGTAAATTGCAAGAGTTACCGTTCGCAAATAATTTGACATAAAATGCTATTTGAATAATTACCAACGATAATTCAAATTGCCGAGCATATATGACTTGCTATACGTTTTCAATAACTTCCATACTTATGTGATTTAATTTCAGGAACACGTGAATATCATCATTCAAACATGTTCAAAACACAATAAGTGCATTTTATACGAATCTGGGGGCCATTTCACTAAACGTCATACTACTAAAATGTTCGTAAGTGCAAAATTATGATAGTCTGTCAATTTCAGATTAAGAATGTTTTCTTATAAACAATTATTGGATTTACATTTATATGCAGTCCATGCTCAATAAATGCAAATCCATCAATTGGAATTTGCACTTACGAACATCATTTTAGTCGTACGATGTTTAGTGAAACGGGCCCCTGACTTGTATGACACACTTTAAACAGTTCAGTGCCCGGATTAATTTCACACGGAAACGAATATAAACGAACATGGAACTAATCATGAACACATATAACACAGGGGCCTAATTCCGCGTACCTCCATAATGCGTCATTAGGGACGAATGTAATAGGAATTGGATTGGAGATGTATATACCATGTATACCGGAAATTCATCCATTACGCCAATCATGTTTCATATCCGATTGGCTTAACAAAAGCCTATCGGATATGACGTATGTTTGATAAAGCAGTTTGCTACGGTGAATGCTTACACCTAAAACATATAGGATGATAATACGGTCACAATAAGGTCATAGCACGTTCTTTCTATGTTAATCGTCCGCGTGCGGGTAGGTTTTGAAAGTTGTTCTACACTATTTACTAGTGAAGTAATATGAACACGGATTGGGGGACTTATCCAAGTATTAAATCCGTTCACGAATGTCCACTTAATAAGTTTAATAATATTACTTTCTTCTTTTCTTCAAAAGTTAACTGGCTGAAATTTAAATCTATGCTAAAAACCTCCTCAACCCTGCAAAGGGTTGAGGAAGTTTTTAACATAAATTTACCTTCGTTTTTTTTCCAAGGCCTTGTTTGTTTATACCGGATAAGTAGTTAGGTTTTGGTCAACTGGGTGGACACTTAACATAGAAAAGATATGGTATGGCCTAAGCCATTTTCTATGAGGAATGCTTATAATTACAGTGGAACCTCTCTAAACCGGACACCCTGGGAGGTCCCCAGGGTGTCCGGTTTAGAGATGTTTCACTGTAGTTCCTGGAACACATGCCTGTGTGCATGGTAATTATGAACACTGATCAACATCAGCGATATATGACAGTGAAATCGGCCATAATTCAACATACCGATGTCGCAATGTTGTTCGGTTTAAAGAGGTTCCACTGTAATAGTAACAGATATCCGGGTGTGACTGGAAAATGGGGCTTATGGTATTTGTGACTAGTGTAGCTCCTGATCAATTAACACACTTTTGTATCCTGATAATGATCTGTATTGCTTGCTAGAAGCGCAACGGGTGTTTCATTGATGGAATGTTGAACAGTGCAGATCTTGATATAAACGGATCGCAAAAACCGATAAGCCCCATTTGTTCAGCCACAGCCACAGCCACAGCCACAGCCACAGCCACAGCCACAGCCACAGCCACAGCCACAGCCACAGCCACAAATGCGTTAAGGCTTCGTGCGTTCCAACGGACATACACGTATTATTTGCAATCCTAGTCTACTCATCCGCAATCCTAGTCTACGGAGCCCCGCAGGGAGGGAGAATTATTTTTTTATTAATTCGTTCCCTCAATTTAACAATTCGTTAACACGGGAACGAATTGTTAATTCGTGGGGACGAATAGTTATATCGAATAAGGGACCAATTGTTAATTCGAGGGAACGAATTGTTATATCGTGGGAACGAATTGTTAATTCGAGGGACGAATTGCTAAATTAAGGGAACGAATTGTTATTTCGTGGGAACGAATTAATAAAAAAAATCCATGTCCCCTGCTGGTCTCCGTACTAGTCCGCTCCAACGAACATACAGTAAACGCTCGTTTACTCGAAGTCCGTCGGACTGTGATAAATACTTCGAGTAAACCGAAGTTAGAGGTAAAGAAATCTGAACAAGACCTCGATATATTGTCATACACGTTACGGTACACAACTCCCATACGACATGTGACACACGGAGTTACACCTTTGCAACTATAATGTGTTTAATTGCGTTTCAAAGCAGTAAAGTAACATGTTATTATGCTTAATAAATAAAGCATGTACACCGCTTACAATTTAATTGGTGTCGAGTAAATCACCTTGAACACTTATTCAAAGTTTGTTTACACAGGCTTACACAGGTAAACAAGTCTAGTATTTGATCTGGTAAATTGGCGCCGCGAATTCGCACTTCGAGTGCAAACTTACAATTTGACTTAACGAGAGTGAAATACAACACATTTCTGTTTTTGGGACCTAACAATTAGTTCGAATATGGCGAAAATTCGACGTAACGAAATTCGACGTAACGGTAGCCAGTTACATTGAAAATAATAGGATCTGAAACGGGACTTAGACACAAATTCGACGTAAAGAGGGAATTCGACTTAACCGACGTTAAGTAAACGAATGTAGACTGTACTTACATTACCTGTTTTAGTATTTAATAATCGCTGTTGGCTCAAAATGGTAGACTTCGTCCGTCCAACGAATATAATTATATTATTTCCCCGTAACGATGTGATTTGGCTGAATATCTATCAGAATGGGTTTTGTATGCTTGCTGAAAATTGGCTTGAAAAGCTTCGTGGGCGCTCCACATAGTTTTGCATTATCAGACAATCGCAATGTTCATTCATTCGGCTCATATTTAAGGGTGGGAATTGGCTCGAACACCTTCCATACCCGGGATATATAGCCCAGTAAAGAAGCAGGCCGATGGTCGTCGGTCTGGTTTATATTTACGAATTTTGATAAATGTTGCATTTATAATTCAGGCTCCAAAAATGTGCGTCAAATATAGGAGAATCTATGCAGGTATGGTAACCTATAATTTGAGGCCTCCTATAGCACCCATCAGCTTATATGTGTGTGATATAGTATGGCTGGGTATCGATTATAGATGATTGAGGGGAACCCATACTAGTTTACGTGATTTGTGCGTTTTGAGTGGCATACGGACTGGTCAAATGAAATTAAGTGGCGAGTGTACTATCTGAGTCACTAATGTCTAGCAAGTGTGCACTACCTAATTAACTTATAGTCACATTTAGTCCCAATCCTACCTAATCACCATCGAGAAGAGAAGAGAAGAGAAGAAGAAAGTGATTTCTGACGGTATGGTATTTGACGTGCCACCCTCACCCTATGTTAGTGTGCTGTATCAGAATGCTATATTAACCTATCATGATAACCGTGGTTGCTGATTTTGTGTTGTTAATTGGGTTTTATATATATATTTGTTTTTGTTATTTACTAGCATTTATTTTAATTTTAGTTTAGTTTTGAGTCACCTACCACACCGTCAGATTTTGGCCGAAATAGACTAATACACATTAAATCGTTTGATTTTTGTCTATATTGGAGCAATGCAGATTGTCAATTTCGACATAAAAAGCAATTACTCCTGGTGGAGGAAACCTCCAGTTTCCCCGGTAGCTCCGGAATCCCTGTAGTAAAGCTCCAAAAGTCAAAAGGAGGCGATTTTGCACAACTACTCTCAACCAGCTGACTACCTCACCCCACTGACTCACTCAATCACTTAGCCCAATTCCATTAAATTAGTGGACCAAATCAACCCATCCATACACCCGCCAACCACACACCACATCACTTAGCCCAGCCCCCATTCAATGAATCACACACACACGCACGCACGTACGTACGCACGCACACTCACGCACGCAGGCACACACAGACGTACATACACATATACATATGTACACACACATATATACCCATACACACATATGCACACATACATATATATATATATATGCATACACACACCCACACACACGCATACATACATATATATATACATACACACACACACACGCGCACACGCACACGCACACGCACACGCACACGCACACGCACACGCACACGCGCATATACATACATATATATACATATATATACACATATACATACACACATACATACACATAGATACACACATACACATATATATACGTACCACCTCAAAGACCCCTCGGCATCACGGCGTTCCATTGTTCTGTAAAGTGACGGGAAATGGACATGCATGGTTAGTGACAAAATGGGTCCCCCCAGTCAGTATCGGGGGTCATTTGTCAGTTGTAACTGGTCACTGGTCATGTCGTTTACGTCTACGAGTCGTGTTGCCCTGTCAATATTGTCAGTGGTTGGCCACTGTTATTGGTCTTTATTATTAAGAGCAGATTTAGGAAGATGCAAATAAAAATATGGTAAATGATTTGTGCAGATTTGCATGTATGGTTATCCCCACCCGCTAAAATACCGGCCCCCGCATGTAAGCAGTCACTACTTTATAATTTAATAGATAGAACACTATGTGTCCGGTGGTGAGCAGACCGTATCGTTCGTTTCCCAGCGGGGGTCCCCGATTGGGCATTCTCTACCTGAAAGATCCCTTGGGTTAGTACCAGTCAAGCCCACCCGCCCGGACATTTCATAACGTTATATATTTCGTAACTGCTCTACTTTAGACCTGATCACGAGCAGACTGTAATGCGCAATGCTGTTAACTTCATGAGTGCTCATCATTGGAGGCCGGACGTTAATAGTTGTTAGCTGATTATAGGCTTAATTGTGTATATACAATTTTGTATATGCTTGGATATGACTACGGGCTGGCAATATGTTCGTTAGGGTGCACTCTGCCTGCCTCGGGAGAAGAACCCGCCAAATATATTGGAACTCGGGTAATTCGGACATTCCCCGTTGAAGTTATATATTGCCAGCATTTCGCCACATCCCGCATATACTTTATGATTGTATTATGTTTGATATGATTTGATATTTATCTTATTTTGTTGTTAGTAATGGTCAGTCAGTGTGGGGTACTGCTCCCCAAACACGTCAAATAAGTACATCTACCTCCCCAGAGCATGGACTTACAACCTACCGACCAGTGTATCCACAGACCAGCCTGCACAGTCGCAGTCCGATCAGGGCATACGCCGTTCACCATGTAATCACCGTAAGTCGATGGCTCATACGCAAACATATATTTACGATACAACATATGTACAACCTATCGTGATATTACTTAATTATATCTGGACGAAGCCTACATGGTCCAATGTAACATATGTCACTTAGTTGAACCACTTCGTTGACTGTATACCCTCTGCCATCCTCAGTTACTACCTATATATCTTGGTATTTAGGTTATCAGTTTGAATTTAAAACTATACTGTTGTTTTTGGAGCAGCGGTATTTACATTTTACCCCAGTATCATGTTTCCTTTATGTACTATAATAAAGCTAGATGCATTTCGGCTTCACATTCCTTAGGGGGGGGGGGGGGGTGGGGGGGGGGGGGGGGGGGGGGGGGGGGGGTGGGGGGGGGGGGGGGGGGGGGGGGGGGGATTACTATATGATAATGTGAAGGTGTAATGTTGTGTTTAAGGCAAGACGCTTTTAGATCTTCTCGCGATGTTTTATGGGCGGGGCAACTGAAGAAATAATGCCAAGGATCTTCAATTTCGTCCTCGTCACAATTTGAACAATTCATTTTATCTTCACTACTATTAACATGATGGTATAGATTAGATTTTATGCCATTTCTGCCTAGCCTTAGTCTGGATATAATTATGTCTGCTCTCCTATCTTTACTATACAATTTACATTTTGTAGGGATGGTGGGGCACATTGCTTGCAAAATATGTCCACCATTTTTGCCTAAGTGTTCATTATTCCACCTTGTTTGCCACTTTGACCTACATTTTTGTTTGATGAGAGAATATATTTCATGATGTGTTGGTAATGTTGCTTCATTGTTTCCTATTAAATGCGCTGTGCCTGCAGCCCTATCAGCGTCTTCGTTACCGGGTATTCCAATATGGGAAGGGACCCAATCTATGTTTATTAGCTTGCCTTTAGATATTGTATTGCTTATTAATGTTTTGATGAGATTTATTTTGCAATGTCTCGTCTGGGTAACACTTAGTCTATAGTCTGTTCCGCATGTTGCTGCCGACGAACTTTTGGCTATTAAACACATTAAATCTAAAACAAATTTTAATGTAAGTACTTTTTCATCAATAACAAAACAAGTGAAATTCCCCAAAATATATATTTGACGAAATTCTGTCGAAAATTTATTTTATAGCGAAAAATAACAATATTCCTTTAATGTGGGGGCTAAGAATAGATTTTTTACAAACACTTTTGGAATTTGTGGACATATTTTCAAAATCTTAGTTACATAATTTCCAAGCAGTCATCCCTGTTTCTGAGTCAATTTCCAAAATGTTTCGTTGTTTGCGTCTTCCCCAGTTGTTCCTTTCCTACGTAACTGCATTGTCAATAACCTTATCCTTCTAAGCAAGGCTTGTCATAAGCTTGTCACAGTCCACACACGGCTTAGACATGCTCTTGAGACATTAACTGTTTTTTTCAGCAGTATAATTGTTACAGGAAGTCATTGTCGTTGATATATTTTTGCAACTACGTCAATATTACACAAGTATTGCCTTTTTGTGAGGTCACTGAGTGGTTTCATCGACCCAATAAAAGTGATATCTACCGAGGACGAAGTCGATACATATATATGATCGATACAACCACTATTTTATTTGATCACATCCCCCACCCCCACCTTTTATATATTTAGGTACATGCTATCAGAAATTGTGATTAGCAGGCGAAACATGTGCAATTTCATTATTTTCTGCTGTGAAATAATAATCCTACGCCGACTTTAAAAGGATGTTCCCATTATAGAAGCTGGTGCAATTATTTGAAATATAATAATTTAGTAACCATGTTTGAAAAACATATTTATAATACTGAAACATAACTAGCGTTGTAAACGCTAGTTATGTTTCAGAATTATAAACATTTTGTCATCAATCCCCCTGTATTCTTATATTTAAGGGTGGGAAATGGCTCGAAGACCTTCCATACCCGGGCATGTGCCCGTAAATGATCAGGCCAATGGCCGTTGGCCCATTTGTTTCCGAATTTACTAATATATGCGATACAGTCGAAATATGTGCATTAAATGAAGGAGACGATGAGGCGGTGAGTTTAACCTAATTATTTCATTCTCCTATTGCACAATGCCGATATGTCAGACCGTGAAGAGGGCCGAGTGTGCGTGCACATGATATATGGATACTCAGCCGTTACATTGTTATATTACCTGCTAATGCTATTAGAGGGTTGGACGAGGCAAGACAGACCAAGCAGAGACGGATCCACGTGATATGGGCAAATCCAACGCCCACAGAGGAGCAACAGCGCAGGCCGAGCCGGAGCAGCCGAGCCACCGACCCACCCACAGCAGACCGGGACACCGCAGCCAGTGACAACCGGAGGCTCCGCACCGCAACCGCCACCCGCAGCGACGAGGAGACAGGCAAGCCATGCCCAAGCCACCCACAAGGCCACCACTGGCAACACCCAGGCAGCTCATTCCGCCACAGATCCCAAGGCGCATATAGCATGACACTGCCCAGTATGCAACACAGAGGAAACGACCCGATGTCGGGTCCACAGAGGCCTAGGCCACCTCCCACTGAGTGGGTGGTAGACACGAGCGAGGCCTTGTCCCCGAGGAGGGGGACTAAGTTTGTTTTATTTCGTTCTGATCTTCTCTTTGTTGGTGTCGTAGGCGTCTGGCTACACCGCGAGGACCGCATCTGGTTTGTGTTTGAGTGAGCTGTGTGCATGAAAATCACAGATGCCCTTATCTGGATTGTGTATGTATATGTTGTGGGTGCGTGCCTATCTAAGTGTGTCTGTCAGGGTTATGTCCAATGTCATATTGACTTGGCTCATCTACTGCCCTAAGGGCGAAATAGCTGGTCCCCATAGGGCCAGATTCTGTTGATTGACTATATGGACAATATGATGAGACCATTATGCCCGGCTCGACCACTAACTGCACAGAAACAGTTCGGCGCTTTGAGGTATATATTGTTGCAGGCAGAAATCCTCCGTTCTTGAGCTTCTTTCTTCTAGCGTCGTGTCTGCATGGAGTGGATCCACCGGTTATTTGTGACACCCGGGTTCACCAAGCACTCCCGGCTTTCAATCAGCGGGAGCAGCTTCTGTCTTCTATGACTTCATATGTTGACTTGGTCGCCTTAGTGGTTTTACCGGACATAATGGGTGTGTGAGTTTATATTTGTTTTATGTTTATGCATATTCTTTACTACACTACACGCTGCTGTGCGGAGTATTGTGTACATGTATAATGCCTATGCGTGTAAGGGACCGTCCGTATTGGGCGGAAGTAAGCTATTATTGCGTGCTTGGATGTAGTAAAAATTACAAAAAACTGTCACCCTGCCATTCGGGACAAGACACACGTAAGGGAGCTATGAGCCGCCCCCGTGTCTTGCGCGGTCCATCATAGGATGGACTGAGTGGACTTATGGGTGACATGAGTGTATTACGTCCGCAGATTCTGAACTCCCTGGACGCTTGCCTGGGATGGACCAGACCAGTTGTGACCTACTGAGAGTCGTTGATATTTGTCTACTTACTAGACAAGTATCGGTGTACCTGGATGCGGTCCTCTCGGTGTCGCTTCGTTGGTGACGCATTGGTGCTACAACGAATCTTGGGAGAAGAACATGTATGGTTATTCAGCATCAATTGTATGGTCCCTATCTGTTTCGTGTATTGGAAATGGGACTCCTGGTTATGCTATACATATGTACATGTATACATATGTGTATTATGATTACTCCTCGGCGACAGTGTGGACCTAGACGTATGTGTTCCTATGTGTTTTTTATTGATGTAGTATAGGGCCAATTTTAAAATTACATTACAATTAAAATACAAGTTTATATTAGAGCGGCACTTGTTTCCGACTTACTACCCACCCATCGACCAGACCGCTATGCAGTTATTTGGATTGTGACGTATTTGGGTAGTGGCTAGGTTCAACCAATGTCATTGCTCACTCGAGTACAGTGCTATTTTCGAATAATGTGTGTGCATTTGGTAATTGCTATTTTTTTATTTTTTTTTCTAACGGCTGATATCGCAGGGGTTCGGGGCGACTTTACGGTTCCCGACAACGATATCCCCACGACACCAGCCGTCACGGAGCTTCGCAGAGACCGAACGAAGCCGTGGCATTTCATGCACGGATCGTTGTCAATCTCTGCGAGTCCAATATATTTTGTTATCAGACGGTGCACGCTCTATATATGTACATGGATATATATACAAGTACGTCTATGCATATATGTAAAATCCCACCACTCACCCTATTGTTGCAGTTTGATTAAAATACCAGAAGTAGTCTGGCTTGAGTGGTTAGAAGGCAGGCCAACAATAATGCGTGCAAGAAGAGTCCGTCCGTCACCGACTAAACAGGCTTCGTCATTGAAGCGAGTTCCACCGGTACCAGACCAATTGTTGACCCTTCCTCTTTCCACTCATTACCCTTACCACTACTACTAAATATAATCTACTAAGTCTAGTCTAACATATACTGAGCAAAACTAGAAACGTCCCTCCATGTTTAAGGAAAGATTCATCAAAAACCAAAAGGGTTACTTTTAAAAATCAAAATGGAAAAACAAGTTCATTCATTTCTGTATCAAAGCCAATAAATTGCATTTGGATATCTTGTTAAATATTCGAGAGATAACCGGCCAAGGGCGGTAGGGGTCAAAATCAAAAATCACAAAAACTCAGAAATGTGTTACTTAATGTTTAGAGATGGAATTTCAATAAGTAATGTGGCAAATTCAGTAAATCTCGTTAGTACCGAGTGTGGCCACCATTTGCATGAATGCATGCAATGATCCTACGCGCATCGACGTGACGTAACGCAATACCAGTGCGATGGGCAAATTCCTCCATTCCCGTTGTAACGCCCGTGTAAGATCGCGAACATTGTCAATCTGATGGTTAGCTCGTGGTTTGCGGCCCAGCTCATCCCATATGTGCTCAATGGGATTGAGATCCGGGGAGACCGCGGGCCATGGCATGACGTCGACGTTGTTTTGCTGTAAGTATTGAGTGGTGACCCTGGCTACGTGAGGGCGGGCATTGTCGTGCATCAATGTCATCACCAGGACCATGCTGACGGATAAATGGTAACGCATGTGCATTTAGCACATCTGCACATAACGTTGTGCATTGATGTTGCCCTGTACAACAACCAAATATGTCTTCCGTTTCCCATGATCCCACCCCAGACCATTACGCTCCCTCCCCAAACCTGTTCTTCTCAACAATGCAACAATCGGTGAATCTTTCATTTTTACGCCTGTATACCCGTAATCTTCCGTCAGCATGACTAACTGTGAACCGAGATTCATCGGTGAACAAAACTCGGTTCCAGTCAGCCCTTCTCCAGTTCAGATGACGTCGCGCCCATAACAGTCTGGCAGCACGGTGACGTTGGGTCATTATCTGACCAGTGTTACGGGCGGCGTGCCCGGATTGGTTGGACGTTACGACGTAACCGGTTGCGAATGGTCTGCCCTGAGACACCGTATCGCCTAGCAGTGACTGTGGCTGCCAATCGACGTTGACGTAAGTGCGTCACGTAATGTAACGATCGGCTCTAGCCGTCGTTACACGAGGCCTACCAGGTTGCTGCCGGTCGTGAACAGCCCCAGTCTGCTGGTACCGGGCTGCAAGACGATCAATCGTCTTCCGACAGCAACCAAACCGAGGCGCGACCGCCCTGGCGGCCATCCCACCCGCAAGCATCCCAATTGCCTGATTTCGCTCGTTTTCGGAAAGCCGTGGCATATCGAAAACAGTGAAAAATTAAAAAAGTTTTTTAATTTTCCGAATAGCCCCTATCGCATGAATGGTACGACATGAACTGAATCACCTTATCGATGACAAGTATAGCGTGCACGTGCAAAATGTGGAAATCAACGTTCCGGTCAATGGCCGCTATGTAAACCGTGTGTATCGGCTAAACTCTACACGATCGTATTCTGAACATCGCCACGGTTTAAAATACATGTACTTTGAACATGTGGTACATACATAGACAGAGCTACACCGGCTATAAAACAGGGACGTTTCTAGTTTTGTTGAGTATAGTACATAATAGCATATCGGGATTGTGGTGGGTAGAATTCCGTACACTCGTTGGGTGGGATTACTTGTATGTTAATTTTGGATTCATGTGTTAGCCCACACGAGCCTGTACATATCGTCTCGTTAATTTCCCAGTACTAATCCTCGATAAGGCAGTCCATACGCAAGAAATAAATTTCTTTCCTGGGCCAGTTCCGATCGAGTACATACCCATTGGGTGGGATTACTTGTATGTTAGTTTTAGCTATGGTTATGCTAGAATGGCCTTCACAGCCGCAAGCGGACGGGGTGCAATTATATTGTAATTATTTGATTGCATCGCATATCGTGTCATTATTTTACTTTCCTTCTTGCAAGTCAACTCGGTATTGTTATGAGACCAGTGGCACCAGTGATCAGACTAAAGGTGAGAATTGTTGTAGCATTAGATGCAGGCAGCACCCGTCTGCCACCATTGATCAAGTATTAATTCTAGTATTATTATTAGTAGGTGCGAGCATCTAGCAGGCAGACGAGCAGCATAGTATGCAACAGTCCTCTCGTTGCCGGAGAAACATGTATCCCCGACACAAGTGATGTTGCTCGTCATTCGACTATTCACTCTAGAATGAGTAACGCCTCCCGGCCGAGTGTACGGACGTCTATTGACATGTTTAAAGATTATATTAGATTGGTAAATCCTGAAAATATTTACAGCAATTTTCAGATATGGGATGGAGACAATGGGGCCCAGTGTCACGGACGTAACTTAGCTCGACCACTCCATCGGGTTTTTAATGTGTTTCTATCCATGAAGATTTTTGATTAGTACATGTTATGCATATTATCTCTGTGTTCAGAGTGTTGGAGTGGTGAGTGGCGAGCGCCCCCTATCCTAACTCCGGCAGGCCGATGTGACGGTCACACCACGGGGTGTAACCACCAACCCTGGCCCACCAGAGCTTCGGACGGGGCCGCTGCCCTCACCGTCTGTGTGTTGGAGTGGTGAGTGGCGAGCGCTCCCTATCCTAACTCCGGCAGGCCGATGCGACGGCCACACCACGGGGTGTAACCACCAACCCCGGCCCACCAGAGCTTCGGACAGGGCCGCTGCCCTCACCGTCTGTGTGTTTAGAGCGTTTAATTGTTTGCATGAGTTGTATTTTAAAATAAAATCATTATATCATTTATTTTTGACAGCTTTTAATTTTAGTGGAGCAACGGTGTCATGTTTATATTTTATTCCAATAACCTGTCGCCTTAATGTATTTTAGTACAGCTAAGTGTATTTCATTTTCGCATTCTTTAGGGGGGAATATTAAATTATATGGAGATGATATAACATTATTTTTTAAGCAGACAGCGGCTAGATCTTCTCTTGCTAATTCATGCGCTGGGCAGAGGAAGAAATAGTGGTCCAGTTCTTCTATTTCATCTTCGTCGCACTGACTACAATTCAAATCTACATCAATATCGCTGCCCTGTGGATGAATATTTGCCTTTATACCGTTTCTACCTAGTCTGAGTCGTGTTATTATTTTATCTGACATTCTATCCTTGCTGTATTGTTTACATTTATTTGGTATGGTAGGCACCATGACTTGAAATGTGTGCCCGCCATAATAATGCTTATGAATGTTATCCCATCGTTTTTGCCATTTTGATTTTATTTTTTGTTTAATGACTGAATATAATTCTCTGTGTGTAGGCAGAGTATTATCTTGTGTTCCTATCAAGTGAGCTGTGCTTGCCGCTCGGTCGGCTTCTTCGTTTCCAGGTATTCCAACATGTGAGGGTACCCAGTCTATATTAATAATTTTCCCTTGTTCCATATGTTTACTTATAAGAATTTTAATAGTATGGACCTTGTCAGGTCTCGTTTTAGACGTACCTGTGTTGATTGCTTGGATGGAGCTTAGTGAGTCTGTTATGATTACAGTGTTATTGTACTTTTTTAATTTTAGGTTGAATATGAGGGCTTTTTCAATTGCAATAAGTTCCGAAGTAAATACAGTTAGATTGGGGGCCAGTTTGTATTGTTCTACGTGACTTAGTTGGGACCGGGACCACAAACGCAGCTGAGGTGATACCGAGTTCTGGGTTTTTGCTACCGTCGTATAGATGTGTAGGCTGTCTTTCCAATTATGTTCTAAATGTTCCATTGCGTGTTTGAGGCTAAGGGTTGGATTCTTAGTTTTATCTTTTATAATTTCAGTGAGATCAGATCGAGCTGTAATTTCAAATAGATAATACGGGATATGCGTTTTGAATGGCTGCATCTCGCATCCACCCAGATCATATTCTTCTGTTAAGATTAGTGCATTCATTGCATAACACGTTTTTACATTGGCTTTTTTGTTGGTATAATTATTGACTGTATTGGTTGCGTCTCGTTTTAGTTTAATCATATTGTATTTGTATGCTGGTTTGAGTTGTAGTTAGTTCGTTGATTGGTAGGTGAGCGCCATGGGGTTGGGTTCGGACCCAGTATTTGAGTAATGTTTGTTCCCTTCTTAAGTCTAGTGGTAACACTGCTGTTTCTACTTCGATTACTGCGGCTCTTGTTGTTTTATAGGCACCCGTGGCAAGCCTTAGCGCTGCTCTTTGAATTAATTCTAACTTATCCAGGTGAGCAGCCGCAGCATCTTTGTATAGCATGCATCCATAGTCCATCTTCGACAGGATTAATGCTTTATATAGTTGTAGGAGGGAGGATTTGTCTGCACCATAAGATGTGCCTGAGATTAGTTTCATTAGATTTAGATCCCTTCTACAACGTTGAATTAGATCTGATAGTGAGGTCCCCAGGTAAGTCTATCGTCCAAGTACATACCTAGGAACTTTGCGCTTTTTTTGTGTATGGTATTGCCTGATTGTTAACAACTAGTTCTAATTTTGTATTGTTGATCTCCTTTATATGTATACCGTTGCTCCGTGCTTTTGTAGAATAAGTGTCCTCCTCTATGAAAGATGACTGCCTCAGTTTTTAGTGGGGATATTTTAACCCCCATTTATTTTGCCATGTTGTGATTTTTATCTAATGTTGTCTGTACAGCCCCCAAGGCTATATTGAGATCTGCATGTACATGCCAGATCGAGCTATCATCTGCAAATTGCGATAGATCATTTTTGATAGTTGTAATTGGGTTGTTCTCATTGAGTTCGTTATACAATGTATCTATCATGATGTTAAACAGCGTTGGACTAACTACGCTGCCCTGGGGGCTACCGTTATCTACATTTTGAAATTCGGAGTGTTCTGATCCTATTCTCACTCTTAATTTTTCTGCCCGTTAGAAAGTTGTCAAGCCACAACAACATTCTATTATTTATGCCCTTCCCGATGAGTTGTTCTATTGCACCTTTCGTCCACATTAGGTCAAAGGCTTTTTCTAAGTCTAGGAATACTGCAACGACCATTTTATTTTCCATCATGGCTGTTTTAATAATTGTGTCTAGTCGTGCGAGTTGATCCAATGTAGATCTGTTATTTCGGAATCCTGATTGGGTCGGGCTGAGTTTCTGATTTGTTTCTAAGTGATGTTTTAATCTGTTAGCTACCATCGTTTCCATTATTTTACATATTGCTGGTGTTAGAGAAATAGGTCTGTATGAGGGCGGGAGTGTTGGGTCCTTCTTTGGTTTCAATATAGGGATGATGGTAGCTTCTTTCCAGGTATCTGGTAGTGTACCATATACCCAAGATTTATTTATCACCAGAAGCAGTTGTTCCATAGATTCTTTTGGGAGATGCTTTAGTATTGCGTAGTGTATCTTGTCTGCTCCTGGTGCAGAGTTTTTCTTATTTTTAAGGGCATATTTTTAGTTCTGACATAATAAAGCACCGATTGAGGCAGTCAACCTCATTAGATTCTGGCCATAACGTGTTAGTATCTATTTTTGTTTGAATTTCGGGGTTTCTCTTAACCTTAACTGTTTTGAATTCGGGATTAAGATTATTGTCACTTGACATAGTTGTATAATGGCCTGTGAGCACCTCTGCTTTTTGTTTGTTGTCGTAGACATTGCTATTGTTATGTAATAGTGGAGGCATTGGCTTTATAGCTTTTCCTCTGATTATATTAAATTGGTCCATAATTCTTTACTCGTTTTGTCGTTATTTATTCAGATATAAATTTCTCCCAACCACAACTTTTTGCGTCGTTTATTACTTCAGTCGCGAGGGACTTAGCTTTCAAATATTCCTCTCGCCTAGTTTGTTTAAGTGTTGTATGATATTTGTGTGCTTGTTTCCATCTACGCAGACAGTTCTCCCTGTTTTTAATGGCATCTGTGCAAGCTGGTGTCCACCAGGGATTGGTTGGGCGATTATGAGCTTTACCACTTGTCTGTGGTATACTCTCCTTACTTATGTTATAGAGGGTGCTCACAAATTCATCGTGGTATTGTTTTGTATCTAGATTTGTATCTGTGTGTAGTCTATTAGTGCATAGTCGTTGGAACAGCTCCCAGTTAGCATGACCTAACTTCCATTTAGGAATGGTGGCTGGAGTACTTCTATGGTATTGGGTAGAAACTTTAGTAATTATCGGATAGTGGTCACTTCCTAGTGTAGAGTCATGGACGGACCAGGAGGTCAAGGAGGCTAAAGCAGGTGTTGCTAATGTTATGTCGGGTGCTGTTCCAATACATTTGCTTGAAGAAATGTGTGACGTATCATAAGTTACAGCTCCGTTGTTAAGTACTACATAATCAGTGTTATCTAGAAATTGTATTATTTCATCACCTACTTTGTTTGTCTTAGCATTGTAATGCACGTCCCATAGTGGGTTGTGCCCGTTGAAGTCACCCAATATTAGAGATTTATTGCTTAATTGTGTGATAATTTTATTGAGGTTGTTTAGTTTTGGTTCGTGATTATGGTTACCAGGGCCAATGTACACATTTAATATATCAATGTTTCCTTTATTGCTGAGTACCTTAATACCACAATAGAGGTTATTTAGTTTTTCTGTAAGGTGATTTGTTTTAAGTTCTACACATGATATTCCATTTTTAGCGTATATTCCTACCCCACTGCCATGGAAAGAATTGGTTGTGTAGGATACGAGGTTGTATCCAGTGAGTGTTGAAGGCTTTGACATTTCTTGCAGGCATATTACATCAGGTGACATTACGTTATTTTCTAGAACATTGATAAGCTCTCCTTTTGTTTTTACAAATCCCCGACAGTTCCATTGAAAGACGGTCAGGGTCATTCCTTTATTTTTGTTTCTACCCATATTTATTTATTATATATATCTTTTCTTATGATGAGCTTTTTGGTGCATATGCCTGACTCCTTTTCTGTGAATTTAGGACTTTATTACCATTAAATGGTGTTAAATTGCACTGTTGTTGTTGTTCCGCTAACGGTGCCACTGATTTTAATACATTTTTACTATCTTCTGCTTGTTAGTAAATTTATTCTGTTTTTTCATGCCTGTATTCACTTTTGAACTAACTTCGGTTACGTTATCTTTTATGGATTTTGTATTATATTTACGATTTGCTGTTATAGTTTTACGCATATTATAATTTTCTATACTTGTACGTTTTTCTGCTGGACTGTTATTGGGTGTTGATGTGGCAACACTATTGCTTGACGTTTGTTTGTTTATTGGTGTGTGTCCTGATTATCGTTTATTTCATGTAGTGTTGTGTTGTCTGCACAAATGTCGAAATATTGGAGATACCTGTTATGTGTTTGAATGGGATGAGACTCTATAGATTCGGTTGATGTTACGATTATTAGTTTATTTTGGGTCTGAGTCGTCCATGCTGCTATCAAACATTAGGGGCTCGGGTGTAAGTGTTGATTTGTTTCCACCCAGCTTCGTGGTAAAGGGCTTACTACTTTGTCCGCTAACGGTCGATTGTTTACTTGCTTTATATTTGTTTAGTGACTTTATTACCTTGTCCGCATTAGCCAGTGTACCTAAAACACGTTTAGTATAGAAGTTTCTGATTGGGATGTGTCCATCTGTGACGTGTGGCATTTTTTCAGTGGATGGTGTGTCTAGGAATTGTTGTTGTTGTTACATTTTGTCCTAAGTGTTGTTCTGCTATTTGTCCTATAATGCCATTGGTGGTTACTCTAGTTGTTTTTCAATTGCAATTTCAAGAGCCGAAATTAGTTTTAAGAGCTGTTGTTTAGAAACGTATCCTTGCATGTTATTTTCTTTGGGGTTTCTTTGTTTTATGTTTTCCTTTTGTGGGGCTCGGTTCGTTGGAGGCTGTTTTGTAGTTCGTTGTTTTGCAGGTGTGTTGTTGGTGACTACTTGAATAGGCAGTGTTTTTGTCACAGGGTTCATTATTTGTTCTTTTAGTGCATTGCGTGCCAGTTGCCTAGTGTTGTTCTTTTGTTTGAGATGTGATTTGTATTTAAGTAGCATCGGGCAGTAGGGATCACTTGACCGATGTCCACAAGCCTGTACACCAGCCACGTAACAGTTATTGCAGAAATCATTGTCCCTGACCTGTTTGCTCGTGCAGTCTTTGTAATAATGGTTGTACGCGCAGATGGGGCATATTATTGTGTTGTTTTTACATGCTTTTTGTATGTGACCAAATTGCTGACACTTATTGCAGCGAATCGGTCGTTGGATTGTTATGCCGATGTCAATGGGGTTGCCTTCGTTAATGTAGGGTGCTGGTGTAATTTGATAGGGCAGGGATGTGCTGAAGTGAATTAGTAGAGTAGATTTGGTTTTTCCTATTTGATGTGCCGCGGTGATATTGTTCTTATTGGCGTTTACTGCGAACATTAAGTCTTCCTTACTCAGACCTATAAAGTCGGGATGATTAGCGATTCCGATTGCGGTTTGTGGCTGGTTTTGTTGTTTGCGTTGTGTATTGTTAGTTGATTGCGCTTGTGTTTGAAGTAATTTAAACTCTACGTTGCGCATATTAGCGGGTGCAGTGAATGACTTTGCCCTGTCAATCCACTTTTTCTGAGTACTAACTTTTATGATGTCTGCATCCCGGGTGCATTTAACGTCGTTAGATGACATATTCTTGCCTACGTAAGTTGCTAACGCAATGGCGAACTGGAATGTTGTTATCACTGCCCTTCCTGCCCCTAGTAATTTAAAATGCAATGTGTCGAATTGTGACTGCGGCTGCTCCTTATTATTGTGCGTGGAGAACGAGTGGGCGTTGGTATCGATGTAGGAGAGGGGGTGGGGTACTCTGTTTGTTGTTAGGTTGTTTTGCATCCGGTGATTTGCAGTTTGGTGATAAATTATCTGAATGGTCTTGTTCCCTTGCTCTCTTCCTATTGTTGGGGGTGTTGGGGGTGTTTATTTGAGCCATTATATTTAATCTGAGAAGTGATAATGAAGCAATTAACAAGCTTAGATTTTTTATTTTTTTTATTTTTTTTGGATTTAATTAATTAATGTTCTGACTAGCTACCTATTTATCTATCTGTCTGTCTATCTATATATCTATCTAACTATCTGATTACACTACGGCGTAACAATTATTATGAATCTTTCTAGTATTACCTAATTTGAGAGACTGGCCGACGTCAACAATTGATGCCAATATTTCGTATATTTCGTTTTATAAACGTTTTATAGATAACGGGTGTATATTTAGTGTGGCCGCTAGACTAGGTGGGATTATTCTTTTTAATTGCTACTGCTAGTCGAGGTTAGGGTTCAGACACGAGACTATGACTTACGTTTGATGTTCTGGGTTGTTTTGTGGTGAAGTTTCAAATTTCAGAGTTTTTGTAATATGCCACTATACTAAGTTTTGCAAATGTTCAAGATTATTATTTTATTATACCTTTACTCTATCCTCTATACTACTATACAATATTTGCGACTGGTATAATCAGAAATATTTTTTACCACGGTTCTCGCTATCTTCGGTTTTCAAAAGTCTTCGAAAAGATCTTGTTTTGTCGCGTTCGCACCGATGTCCGCAAGAAAGTGCAAATATCTGTGCGCGCGCGTGGTTTATGTAGAATGTAGACAAGCAGTATCGACTTTTATATCAACAATTGGTAGCAATTGGTAGCAATTGGTAGTGACGGTTGAGGAAACCCCCACTATCAAATTACACAAGTGATGTGCCGGGTACAGGCAGTGACGGCTATAGGTTACTTCAATGTTGGTGTAAATATTGGCGGAATTTTCAGACAAAGGAGAAAGTGATATAAAAGTCAATAATTCGAGAATTACGGCACAGACTAACCTTAAATCTTCAGCGAAGCTAGTCGATGTTGTCTATGATTGCCTAATTCAGTGTTCAGGTGATATATACTTACAGTGTTGTGTTTTATCAGCTTTATTTGGTGATTTTCAGAAAAGTCAAACAGCTTGTTGTTGTTGTTATTCTCCGAATCCCAATCTATGAATGATATTTTCATAAGTTCAATCCCCCTTGTTACAGCCAACTTATATGTATAATTATGTTCAGTAATACGATACAAATCTACAATTAAACTATTGTTTTCATATTCACGGCATGTGATATTGAATAGTTATGTTGACCTAGGGGCGGAGCTTCCGCTCATAAACGGGCACCATTTATAAAGGCCGAACTGATTCATGACGTGTGAAACATGTCAATCAATCTTATTTCAAAAACACACATGTCCCCTCCATGCTTCCGTAGTAATGTTTTGAGTCGTCCAGTTTTGGTTGGTAAGAACGCGGGAGGTTTGAAACACGAACTAAGATTGATTGAAATGTTTCACACGTCACGAATCAGTTCGGCCCTTAGAAATGGTGCACGTTTATGAGCGGAAGCTCCGCCCCTAGGTCAACATAGCTATTCAATATCACATGCCGTGAATGGGAAAACATATCTGGCGCGGCACGGAAACGGGATGTGCTCGGCAGAGCCTCACCCATCCCGTTTCCTAAGCCTTGTCAGATATTTTGTCCCATTCACGGCACTAACCTACTATTCTCTATGTGGTTAATCGATATTACCCCAATTTTAATTGCTAAAGGCCCTGGGTCTCAGATATGCATAGAAATTGATGAAACTGAATATGAAAACAATAGTTTAACTGTAGATTTGTATCGTATTTCTGAACATAATTTTATACATATACGTTGGATGTAACAAGGGGGATTGATGACAAAATGTTTATAATTCTGAAACATAACTAGCGTTTACAACGCTAGTTATGTTTCAGTATTATAAATATGTTTTTAAATCGATGGTTACTAAATTATTATATTTCAAATAATTGCACCAGCTTCTATAATGGGAACATCCTTTTAAAGTCGGCGTAGGATTATTATTTCACAGCAGAAAATAATGAAATTGCACATGTTTCGCCTGCTAATCACAATTTCTGATAGCATGTACCTAAATATATAAGGGGTAGGGCATGTGATCAAATACAATAGTGCGATTGGTTGATATTGTCATTTATCCGGTCAACACAGTGCGTATGTGCCGTGAAACATTTTTTGATATCCTGTCAATACGACATAATCACTGCGTATTACTATGTGCAGTTGTCATACTAGTCGATTCTCCGATGTTGACGATGCAGCTGGGGTTATTTCTTTTGCATTTTAAAGCTATTTGTAATGTTGACGGGATAAATAGAATAGTAGGTTAGTGCCGTGAATGGGAAAAATATCTGGCGCGGCACGGAAACGGAATGTGCTCGGCAGAGCCTCGCCCATCCCGTTTCCTAGGCCTTGCCACATATTTTTCCCATTCACGGCACTAACCTACTACAGTCTACATTCGTTTACTTAAATACGGTTAAGTTGAATTCCCTCGTTACGTCGAAGTCGTGTCCAAGTCCCGTTTCAGATCCTATTATTTTTAATGTAGCTGGCTACCGTTACGTCGAATTTCGTTTCGTCGAATTTTCGCCAATTCGAACTAATTGTTAGGTCCCGAAAACAGAAATGTGTGCTATTTCACTCTCGTTAAATCAAAGTGTCAGTTTGTACTCGAAGTACGAATTCGCGGCGCCAATTTACCGTATCAAAGACTAGACTTAATTGTTTACCTGTGTAAGCCTGTGTAAACACACTTTGAATAAATGTTCAAGGTGATTTACTCGACACCAATTAAACTGTAAGCGGTTTACATGTTTTACTGCATAATACAAATTACTTTACTGCTTTGAATTGTCTTTTCTTGTTCCACCCTGATAATACAGATGCGTATACTGAGTTCGACTACACACATCACACATGCGTGTATAGGCAAACGCAAGTACACACATTATAGCTGCAAAAGTGTAATTTCGTGTGTCACAGGTCGTATGGGAGTTGCGTCCCGTAACGTATATGACAATATATCGAGGTCTTGTTCAGATTTCTTTACGTCGAACTTCGGTTTACTCGAAGAATTTATCGCAGTCCGACGGACTTCGAGTAAACGAGTGTGGACTGTATTCTCTATTTGCTGTACTTTAAGCGAAAAAACACATATTGAATATCTGAGATCACCTGTGACACAGACTCTTTAACATCTGATTGAATATGATACAGACACGATACTTTCCCATTCGATGACAATTAGTTGTTGTCTATTTTCGGTTTCCCTGTCAATTTCAGATAACAAAAATCAACAACAACAAGAATCCTGTTCCTGTTCCCCAAGAAAAGGATGAAGTGATAGTTTTCGATGCTGACAAAAGTGCAAACAATAAATATATTGAGTCATAAGTATCGTACACTTTATTTGTGTCAGATGTATCAGACTAATGTCTGTTCCACGTTTTGCTGCCGACGAACTTTTGGCTATTAAACACATTAAATCTAAAACATATTTAAAAGCAAGTACTTTTTCATCAATAACAAAAAAGTCACCCCCCACATTTTTTTGTTTCATGAAATTCTATCAAATATTGATTCTAATGCACCGAAAATAGAAAGCACGCATCTGATTGGTCAGTTGAAATCACAGCCTATAAAACATGAAAAATCACAGCATATAAAATCTCCGTTTTACCGGTCTGTGTTTTACAACTTGACAGATTTATGTAACCCTACGCGCTTTTGTAAACAATGGCCAGCGGCGGGGAATGCAAATATTTCCAAATTAATTTCGGTACATTTTAGGTTATCAATTCTGCCATATTGACCCGTACAACCCAGAGCGGAAAAGAGAATCTACCAACGACTGACAAACGTGACTTCAGTGTGATGGCCCTTCAACAAATTCCCAAAAAGATTACCCCACCCGCCCAAAATATAGAAGAATTTAGTAAAGTGCTCAAATGCAAACTCAATATGCCAGTACCAGCCTATAAGTATAACTTTACGAATTACAATGTGCACATACATGACTATACCTAATAAACTGTATTGTAGATGGGTAATCACCTGCATTATGCGTAATATAAATCCTGGAAAATCCAGTTGACTCTTGTTTACATTTCATTTGCAAAAATAGCACGAAGTGACAAACCCACTGCAGAAATGTTGACATTTCTTTAAATTAATAAAAGCAATTCACTGTTGTAACTACACATAGAAAAGCAATACAATTGTCACAATAAACTTTAGAGTTGAATATAAGTATACATGTCTTAGAAAAAGTCCCGTTAATCTCAATTTGAAATGGGAATATTCTTCGGCGGAGTTTCATTTCTTCAAATGCATTTGGTGTGAGGCGGTTAAATTATCGATGACGACAACAACCTGCTGACGTATTGAAAATATCACTGTTCGTGATATGCTACGACGTTGCAGAAAGTAGGAAGCATACTAGGAGCATTAGAATGGGGATAACCATGCTTTGTTTTTCGATTTGAAGCGGTATGTGTGAGGTTTTATGGTCTGAGAATCACAGACCATAAAACCTCCCACATACCGCTTCAAATCGAAAAACAAAGCATGGTTATCCCCTAATTTTATTGCGAAAAAACGATTTTCCTATCGCAAGAAAATCAATATTTTTTTGGGGAGGGTGACCTTTTTGTTATTGATAAAAAAGTACTTAGTTTTAAATATTTTTTAGATTTAATGTGTGTAATAGCCAAATGTTCGTCGGCAGCAAAACGTGGAACAGACAGTCGAAACTAATGGTAATAATGGCCGCTATGTTGGCTTCAAATAAATGTATTTGCGAGAAAAAAAAGCGGATAAATTGCTTTCGTTATGTGGCTTCTGGTGAAGAAATTCCCCATACAAAATTTCAGGGCCTACGTACGCTATGCGCCATACAGTCGCCTTTGCTGACAACACCAGGAGCCGATTTCATCAAAATTGCAAAGTATACTTTTCTAGCAAAGTATACTTTGAGGGAGAAATCAATTATTTTTCCCGAAAAGCATTATTTCATATAAAACTAACGACTGCATATATTTGATGATTAAAAGTATGCAGAATTATTATACAGAATTTAGTACATTATCACAGCCATAATGGCTGTGATAATGTAATAAATTCAGTATAATAACAAGAAACGAGGCAAAGCCACGAAGGCCAGGTTTTTTCCAAGCATACACTTGGATAACATAATTATACCCACTTTTTGTAGACTAGATAAAACTTTAACCGGACACACGGACGTACGGACGGACGGACGGACGTATGCCAAAAATGCCGACGATATCGCGCTTTCCACAAGCGGGTGCGACAATGATGATAAACACCCATGTGAAGTATCAAGGTAATGGGTGAAGCAGTTGCAGAGATATAGTACACGAAAAAACTTTAACAAAAAAAATCAAAGTAATTTGACCTTGACATTGGGCACAGGGGCCGCACGGTTGTGGGGTAGAATGAAAATATGGATGATGATAAACACCCATGTGAAGTTTCAAGGTAATGGGCGAAGCAGTTGCAGAGATATAGTATAACAAAAAACTTTTAACCAACAAACTTTAACCAGACATACGTGAAAAAGTTAACGTTGAAAATGGCTAAGTCAATTACGTAGAAATAATAGGTGAAGGTAAAAAAAATGGTCACATGTTGGATAGTTGTATGTGGTAGGCACCCCTTGGTTATGAAGCTGTGAAAGTTTGGTGGTCCTAGGTGGTACAGTACCAAAGAAATGGACTTAAACACGAAAACTTAACATTATAAACGCGAAAACTTAACATTGAAAATGGCTAAGTCGACTGCGTGGAAAAAATGGGTCAAGCTAAAAAAAAAGTAACATGTTGGATAGTGATATGTGGTGGGCACCCCTTGATTATGAAGCTGTGAACGTTTTGTGGTCCTAGGTGGTACAGTACCAAAGAAATGGACTTAAACACGAAAACTTAACATTGCAAACGCGAAAACTTAACATTGAAAATGGCTAAGTCGACTGCGCGGAAAAAATGGGTCCAGCTAAAAAAAAAGTAACATGTTGGATAGTGATATGTGGTGGGCACCCCTTGATTATGAAGCTGTGAAAGTTTGGTGGTCCTAGGTGGTACAGTAACAAAGAAATGGACTCAAACACGAAAACTTAACATTGATTGTGGAAGCCGCCCGCCGCCCGCCGCCCGCCGCCCGCCCGGCTTTCTCCAATCCAATAGCCTGGATTTTTTTTCAAAAAACCTGGCTAAAAATTAATAAATTTATCCTAAAATTGAAAATTTCTCCCTGAAAGTATACTTTGCTAGAAAAGTATACTTTGCAATGTTGGTGAAATCGGCTGACGTCACCAGTAATACTTCGAGCACGGGTTGTCCGCATGTACGAAGAGATCATTCGTGAGCTTTAGCTAACGGATTATCGACCGTACATGCGGACGAAAGTGCTCTAAGTAATTTATCCCACCCCGTATCCAAGGTGCATGATCACGTGGTTACAACAACAACAACAACAACGTCGCCCATTCCAAAGTAAGTATTATTTGATATTTTCCTTAATATGCAATGGATTTTGATGAAATATGGTGCAGCAAACGCGTTTTCATGAGCTGCATTTGGTGGTCCAGTGAGTTCGGCACGGACTTATATGTCATTTTTGCGAAGAATCGATGTTCGTGTCGGTAGACACGGACATCGATTCTTTGCAAAAACGACAGTAGTTTGGGCGAAAAGACAGAGACCACCAAATGCAGCTTATGAAGACGCGTTTGATGCGCCATATTTCATCAAAATCCGTTACGTAATAAGGACACTATAAAAGAATACGTACTTAGAATGAGATGGATTCTGGAAATTTCAGTACTTGTTGTTGTTGTTAGTACCACGTGATCATACACCTTGCTATCCATGCGATGTCTATTAGTGAGGGATGGTAGCTTCCGAATAGGCCTTACATTCGCACATCTGTAGCCTATTTCACCAAAATTGCTAAGCATACTTTTCTAGCTAAGTATACTTTGAGGGAGTAATCGTTTATTTTTCCCGAAATGTATTTTTTCATATATAACTAACGACGGCATATATTCGCTAAAATGGCTGTGATAAAGTAATAAATTCAGTATAATAAAAAATAATAAATTTATCCTTAAATTGAAAATTTCTCCCTCAAAGTGTACTGAGCATGAAAAATATAATTTGCCATTTTGGTGAAATAGGCTACTGGCTAACTACTAGCACAGTTAAGCACAGGTCAGCATTTGCCAAGTGTAAATAACGTATTATTGTATTACGTTATCATCACTAGTTTTTTAACCCTTACTACGCTGAATTAAATGTTGTCGTCTGCTGGAAATGTTTTATTTTCAATATTTCTCGACAAAAACCTGGTTTTGACAGCACATGAGAATCGTCTCCAGTGGAGACGATTCTCATGTGCTGTCAAAACCAGGTTTTTGTTGAGAATTAAAGCAAAAATGAAAAACAGCAGACGTCAATTTTCGTCAACAGCGTAGGAAGGGTTAAGCATGTGTACTCTAAGTAGCCATAGCTAATTAGAGCGTCTATGACGTAATCGGTGTGATAAAGTTGTTTTTATGATACCTGTTTTTTATCGTAATTATTTTAAATATCTTTTAGGCTATTAACAAGGGCTTGTTTGTATGGTGTTATATGTTGACATCACGGTTGTTTTTGTGTTGTTTTTTTAACCAGGTTATACACACATTGACAGAAACTAGTGTACCAGTACCGACCGTGTAACGTAATTTTACTGTAAAATAATCTGTATGTAGCTATTTGATCTATATTAGTCTCATACAATTCTTACACAGAATGGAACTGTATTATTGTAATGCACTTGTACATTGATGAGACATTAACCCTTTCAACCCTAAGGAACTGGAATGGGTTCAAATGGTTAATAAACAACTAATACTAAATTTGGCACATATGATCATTATGGTATGCGTTTCAAGATGTTTGATGGAAGCAATCTGGTGTTTCACCTTATCGTCCATTTTGGGCAAAATCCAAGATGGTCGCCAATCAAACACACTTATCGGCATACTTCAGCTCCGTTTGGTGCACTTTTCACATGTACGAATAAGAGAAAACTGACATTCCATTGGTCGAACGGCGTCACATGACGTTACAGAATTACGTAAGTGGAATGACGTCACAGCAACAAGTTCTTTTCAACGAAAAGAAGGCATAGTTGCACATCATTTAGCCAAAAACACGTTACCTTATAAATAGAAAACTATGCTAATGTATTTTGATATCAAGTTTATCAGAATCTGCCCGGAAACGGTAGGAATTCCCCGGCAAGCTTCAGAATTCCTACGCGTTTCCAAGCATTGCATGGTAAACTTGATATCGAAAGACACTAGACTGGTATTCCTTCCACAAATACTATCATAGTGGAAACTTGACAAAAACATATATGTTTACAATACACGACAATACAATATAATGCTACACAAAACAATACAAATACTATGCTATGCAATTCAATGTAATGCAATGTAATGCATGCAATGCAATGCAATGCAATGCAATGCAATGCAATGCAATGCAATGCAATGCAATGCAATGCAATGCAATGCAATGCAATGCAATGCAATGCAATGCAATGCAATGCAATGCAATGCAATGCAATGCAATGCAATGCAATGCAATGCAATGCAATGCAATGCAATGCAATGCAATGCAATACAATACAATACAATACAACACAATATAATACAATACAATACAATACAAATAAAACACAGTACAAGTACAATACAATACTAAAACTATACTATACTATACTATACTATACTATAGCTATACTATACTATACTATACAATACAATACAATACAATACAATACAATACAATACAATACAATACAATACAATACAATACAATACAATACAATACAATACAATACAATACAATACAATACAATAGTTCGAAAGTATCGAATGATAATATAAGTTGAAATACACATTATTTTAAAGCCACTCTTTTTATTAAATTTTCGACCACATGGTATTTATCAAAATAGTCTGAACCTGTATGTGGCAGACCTATGTGACGTCAATAACCTCCGAAGGGAGGTTAAGACCGTGATGAGCGCTATAAGTTTACGGAAATGATTACGGAAATGATTCAAAAGTTTTTATCAAGGAAGAAGACAAATATAAAAGAACATTCAACGATAATTTTAGTTTCCCGCATTCTAATGGTTAAACAATTATCTTAGCTCCGGGATGGGTTGTGGCCTAGAGGTTAGGACACCTGCCTTCCACTCCGGAGGTTGTGGATTCAAACCTCACCTTAGGCATAACAAATATTTTCATAGTATTTGAATCCCATCGGTCTTTCAGATGAGACTTGAAACCGAGGTCCCGTCCCCCGTCCCTAAATGAACTTAGCTGTTGCTGGGACGTTAAACCCATTCGCTTTCATCTTCTGATAACCGAGATGTATACCCATTATTTATCGCACCCAAAAGTGTTCAACGTGCACTAATAAAAGACATCGCACACGTGACCAGTGAATTCGAACGACCATTGGCTTGACAGGTTTTCTGGGCTCATATGCCCGGATCGATTGATTGAGTATTTGGTGTTTAACGGCCTATCAACAGCTAAGGTCATTTAAGGCCGGGACAAAGGGTTGGAACATCCTGTATTTAACCTGTCCATAATGAGGGACATTCCCAAAATCATAACTCAATATTTACAGAAAAATATATATTCAGCCCTGAAATTAGAATATCCTGACCTGGTGCCAGGTCCATTCCCCACCAGAGTCACTTAGCTCCAACCCCAAACGTTATATGATCAGCACTAATCTTATTACTTTTTTAATGGGGCATGACAGGATTTAATTCTCAATTATCAGAAGGCCAAAAATGTACATTATGGCCAAACCATGTAAGTCGGCATTCCGGTAAGAATGAACCCCGATCGTTATATTACCCTTCGCGTGCTCCCGACAAACCACCCACCGTACCCGGGTTTGGAAGGTCTGCGAGCAAATTCATACCCTTAAATATAAGTCAAGGTGCATGGTCACGTGGTTACAACAATAACAACAATTATTTAAACTTCCAGAAGCGCCTCCGTTTCAAGGTACGTATTCTTTTATCTTGTCCTTATTTTGTAACGGATTTTGATGAACTATGGCGCATTAAACGCGTCTTGTCAAGCTGCATTTGGTGGTCTCGGCACTTTGGCAGAAACGTCTGTCGTTTTTGTGAAGACTCGATTTCCGTGTTTACCATGTTTACTGACACGGAAATCGATTTTCGCAAAAACGACATAAGTATGTGCCGAAATCCTGAGACCACTAACTGCAGCTCATAAAGACGCGTTTGCTGCGCCACATTTCATCAAAATCCGTTGCATGTTAAATGTACATGCCCACTCATTAGGCACAGCATGTTCTTTATATGCATTAAATAAAAAAAAAAATTATATTTTTTTTAAATAAGTGTATAATTGTGTCACTATTCCACCAATTCTAAAAATTACGAGTGCCTGCTATACAGATATAAATCATTTAGTAATATTTATTTTACTGATAGTGACGCGCGGTGGAATCAGGCTATTTTCATATGCAAATGAGGCATGGTATTTTTCATTATTTATACTAATTAAATGCGTGACCTGAACAAATAATACTTTCGACATATTATAAAGTATGATCATTGCACATCAAAAAGGAATCACGGTTATCGCCCTTGATATCAGTGTGAATATTTACGTCTGATATAAAATGTATAATAATGCCAATCAATACGTGGGGTAATGTCGAATGGATGTTTATTTTGTCAGAAAATGTCTCAGATGATGTCTCTGATATAAACAACAGTTTGTGCCTACTGAGTGGGCATGTACCTTTAAGAAAACTATCAAATGATACTTACGTTGGAGTGGGCGCGCTTTCAACACTTTCAGTCAGTGTTGTTATTGTTCTAACCACGTGCGCATGTACCTTGTAAGTAACTAGTGACAAGTGGCCATGAAACAACGACACAACAGATGTGATGTAAACAGTGTCTATATGAGACAAGCCACGCCATATTATACCGAAGAAAATGTGCGAAAATGTGCGAAAATGTGCGATATCTCATGAAAAATATTTACATATTTTTACGATATTTTCAGTTGATGCCGTCGACAGTTAACGGAATTTTCAGAGCACATATGGAATATAATTCAGCATTTGCTCTGAAAATTCCGTTAACTTTCGACGTCATTTACAGAAAATATTACTGTTGTAAATAGTTTAAATTCGCACATCTTCTGAAGTACACAGTCCTCACATGAGTTTAATAAATAGCATAGTGAATCACCGTATATGATAGGTGACATTTATTGCAAAGTTCAGTATCACACATTGAAGCTATGTTGATAACCTATCAATGTTTCTTATAGCGGCCTCATTACATATGTATTACAACACTATTATATTTTGACTTAATACACTTTGTTGTTACACTGCGAACATATTTGTTTTCTTGCAGTGTCACTACATCCTTTTACAGAGCCCCGCAGGGGATATGGATTTTTTTTATTAATTCGTTCCCACGAAATAACAATTCGTTCCCACGGGAACGAATTGTTAATTCGTGGGAACGGATTGTTAATTCGACGGAACGAATTGATAATTCGTGGGAACGAATTGTTAATTCGTGGGAACGAATTATTAAATTTAAGGAACGAATTGTTATTTCGTGGGAACGAATTAATAAAAAAGAAAGAATTCTAAGTCCCCTGTGGGGCTCCGTAGCCTTTGGTACACTTTCAGGACGGACACATTATTTTTTGAACTAATTATCGTCAATACACTAAACGGGCGTTCGCAGTAATTAAGGATGTTTTCAATCAGTCCGCTCATTCATTTACATACAGTGGAACCTAACTAAACCGGATACCAAGACGGTATAGGTGATCTCATTGACGGTTTAATTGAAGATATATGACGATACTAGGATCGCTGGGTTGTTTGAATTCTAACCGATATCGGTAAGTAAGTAGCATATTTTCTATCTTGTTGAACGCAACAAGATAGTAAATCCGATATGTATGTACCTATATGGATGAGCATAGACATAACCCAGCGGTCCTATCGTATCGTCATATACGTGTATCTTCAATTAAACCACATTACACAGTGTCATGATGAAAACACGTTTTTATGTTTTATATTATTAGTTTATACAAATCATGATATGCCCCTTTAAACCAAACTGTAAATCAGGGGCCCGTTTTGACTAATCTTCGTACGACTAAAATCATGAAAGTGCAAATTTAGGATCGTCTGGAAATTTCAATTGATGGATTTACATTTATTGAGCATAGGCTGCATATGCAGCCTATGCTCAATAAATGTAAATCCAATAATTGTTTGCAAGAAAACATTGTTAATATGAAATTTAGAGACTGTCGTAATTTTGCAGTTACAAACATTTTAGTCGTACGAAGTTTAGACAAACGGCCCCCGGGACCGTGTATGTATTGGCTGCGCAATGTTTCATAAAGGCCTGTCATTCCGTTAGAAAGATATCAAACTACATATACACTATCAATGCATCCAAAACATGACGTGACGCCGTTCGGAAGCCACGTGATCCCACGCCCTGGTAACAGGACAATGCGTTCGTTCACCCTTATAATCAATTCTGGTATGTGTGACGTACTATAATTGTACATACTCACAGTGCACTACCGTCCGAGCGAAATTTAGCAAATAATTGTCATTGTTTTATTACAAAATACTCGAATATTGTGTCTGAAAGCAAGCAGCTTGATTGGATGAGCCTGATGGGTGCTACAGCTCAGGTTGTGACAATTACATTGCTTGATTGCGAGTTGTAATTGTCAATTTTTGTGCTACAGCTCAGGCTCAGACAATCAAATTGCTTGATTGCGATTTGGTATTGCCAGTAGACGTAAAAGTTGACATCTGTAGCCGATTTCACCAAAATTGCAAATCATACTTATCTAGCAAAGTGTTCTTTGAGGGAGTAATCATTTATTTTTCCCGAAATGCATTATTTCATATAGAGCTAACGACTGCATATATTTGATGATTGAAAGTATGCATAATTATTATACTGACTTTATTACATTATCACAGTCAAACTGGCTGTGATATGTAATAAATTAAGTATAATACAAATTAATAAATTTATCCTTAATTATAATTAACATTGAAAGTATACTTGGCAATAATTCCAGCACAAAAACATTTACACAATTCCATAACATTTGATTGGCCCGTAGCAAGTCTCTGTCCAAAATTTATACCCCAGTAAACTCTCACGCCGAACTACTTTCCGTAACCGTCAGGCGCAGTTAAAATAATTCTTAAGAAAACGGAAAATACATGTTCTTGATGAATTTATTTCAAATGCTGGAATTATAAGGAATGGATGGCCTTTTTGTTGAATTTATCGGGGATATAAACTTGGAAAAGTCGCGGGAATACTGGACGAGGCCTTCCGGCCTTCGTCCAGTATTCCCGCGACTTTTCCAAGTTTATACCCCGATAAATTCACAAAAAGGCCATTCATTCCTATAATGTTGATGAAATCGGCTACTGGACAAGATTAACGCAGGTGGTGATGTATCGACTCAATCGTTGTTTACCCGCTGTTCCATAACGCGTGCACCGTTAATTAATATTGTGGCCACAAAGCGACATACGCGACCAAAATAATAGCGTTTGATGTAAACATGTTGTCACATTGCGTGTACATTAAATTAACCCGTAGTGAAAAATGTCATGATAAATTGCGTTTATCCGCCTTCAGCCCAGTGTATCTACTGTATTGATCATTAAACGTACATTTTTTTTCTGGTGAGGCATTTAATTAGTATAAATAATTAAAACATATCATGCCTCATTTGCATATGAAAATTCCCATTTAGCTACATGCAAACGATACTGTATAAACACATTTTCGTCTCGTAACCAATTATGTAATCAAAAGCATGTAAACAACGCCATTACAAAGTACTGAAACTTCCAGAATCCATCTGATTCAAAGTACGTATTCTTTTATCTTGTCCTTATTACGTAACGGATTTTGATGACATATCGCACCAAATGCGTCTTGTTAAGCTGCATTTCGTGGTATTTGTACTTTCGCCCAAGCTTCTGTAGTTTTTGCGAAGAATCGATTTCCGTGTCTACAGACACGGAAATAGATTCTTCGCACAAACGACATAAGTCTGTGCCGAACTCACAGGACCACCAAATGAAGCTCATGAAGATGCGTTTGCTGCGCCATATTTCATAAAAATCCGTTACATATTAAGGACAATAAATAATACTTACTTTGGAGTGGGCGACTTTGTTGTTGTTGTAACTACGTGATCATGCACCTTGGTAGTGGTTTGAATTGAATTTAACAGACAAATAGTGTAAATCCTAGGCAGGACATATCAGCGTGCTAGCAGATCAGGAACTAGACTGGCCATAGTTGACATAAACCCAATTTCTCAAATCACAGCCACTTATGTGAGAAATGGGGCTTTTGGGATGTGTGACCAGTGTAGCTGCTGATCAAATAGCACACTCATGTATGTATCCTGATAACGAGCTACATTGCGTGTTATAATCATATCATGTGTTTCTTTGATGTAATGGCAAACAGTGCGGATTCTGATCAGACTGCGGATGCACAGGCTGATCTGGATCTGCACTGGTTGCACAACCAATAAGCCCCATTTATCCCGTCAACACAGTGCGTATGTGCCGTGAAACACGGTGCCGTGAAACATTTTTGATATCCAGTCAATACTATTTTTGCATTTTACAGCCATTTGTAGGTGTTGACGGGATAAATAGAATAGTAGGTTAGTGCCGTGAATGGGAAAAAATATCTGGCGCGGCACGGAAACGGGATGTGCTCGGCAGAGTCTCGCCCATCCCGTTTCCTGAGCCTTGCCAGATATTTTTTCCCATTCACGTCACTAACCTACTATTCTCTATTTCTCCAGTAACAGACACGTATTAAGTTTGTAAGTATACGAAGCTTCGATACACGAGTTTTTAATATAAACAAATGTCAAAGCATTTAAGTAAAACTTAATTTAACAGGAGGGCCATGATGGCCCTATATCGCTCACATGTGCTATGTCAAAACAATCAAGCAAATACTGGTATGTAAAGTTGTCACTACATATACATCAAAATAAGCACATGACAGGCACAAAATGTCAATGCGACAAACTTGAGAAGTCACCAGGGTAGGAGTTGTCTCGCGATATGTACAGATATATCTTACACAACTTTGAGAGGTTTGGAGACCACAACAGGATGCTTCCAGCCTACTTTTTATTGCAATCCTTAGATTTTATGTATTGTGTAACCATATTCCGTAAAAAAGTTGACCCCTATTTGACCCCTCGGGCTATGCTCATTTTTTACCCAGAGGTCACCATTTTAACAGCTTTGAACAAGAGTGCCGAAGGTTACACTATACGCCCGTCGAGGCAAGGCCAGTTACAAGGGGAGATAACTCACTGACAAATAATAGGGTTCCTGCCGTGATAAACATGTATATTGAATTTGGTCACGATCTGTAAAAATAAATAGGCTTCTTCGTCTTGCCGTGATAAACATGTATACCAAATTTGTTTACGATCGGTGAAGTAGAACTTGAGTTATTGCGTGGACAAGGATACAGAGTGCGAAAATTGAAAATGGTTGCCAAGGGTCGATGAGTCATCAGATTTTTTTTCAAAATCAATAGGCTTATTCGTCTTGCCGTGATAAACATATATACCGAATTTGGTTACGAGCAATAAAGCAGAACTTGAGTTATTGCGTGGACAAGGATACAGAGTGCGAAAAATAAAAATGGCCGCCAAGGGGAGATAAGCTTCATATCAAGCTTTGTCGAAATCGGCCAGGCGGTTCGTGAGAAGTTTTTTGAGAAGTTGACCTTCGCCCGCCCGCCCGGCTTTCGCCAATCCAATAGCCTGGATTTTTTTTCAAAAAAACCTGGCTAAAAATGAAAAGGCTTGACCCAATAACCATTACCGTGGAGTTTGGCCAATATCGACCAAGCGGTTCACGAGAACAAGACGTTTGAATTATTTATTAAAAGAACGACCTTTTGACCTTCCGGCGGCCATCTTGGATGAAGTGACCATCCAATTTCGAAAAAAAATGTACCAGAGCGATCGCCTCTTTGATACCTTCGATTTGATATAGACATAGACCATATTCGGTCAAAAATAAAATTTGACCCCAATTTGACCCCACGGGCCAGGCCCATTTTTTGACCATTTTAACAACCTTGAAAGAGCATTGTTCATCGATCATTCCTACCTAGTGTCGTCGAAATCCGGCTAGCGGTTCATGAGAAGATTATTTTTTAAGAATTTATGATATTTTTAGACGGCGGCCATCTTAGATTATCGATGACCTCCATTTTAACAAATCTGAAAAGGCTTCACCCATGGACCATAACTTTTAAGTTTGGCTACCATGGGCCAAGCGGTTCATGTGAAGAAGAATTTTGAAATCTCTAATAAAAGAACGACCTTTTGACCTTTCGGCGGCCATCTTGGATGACATGACAATCCAATTTCGACGAGAAATGCACCAGAGCGATCGCCTCGTTGATACCTTCGATTTGATATATGACATGACCATATTCAGTCAAAAATAAAATTTGACCCCAATTTGACCCCACGGGCCACGCCCATTTTTGACCCCGGGCTCACCATTTTAACAACTTTGAAAGAGCATTGTACATCGATCATTCCTACCAAGTTTCACTAAGCTTCGTACGACTAAAATGTTCGCAAGTGCAAATTTCAATTGATGGATTTACATTTATTGAGCATAGGCTGCATATGCAGACTATGCTCAACACATGTAAATCCATCACTTGTTTACAAGAAAACGTTGCTAATGTGAAATTTACAGGCTATCATAATTTTGCACTTAGAACATTTTAGTCGTACGAAGTCTAGTGAAACGGGCACCTGGATCTCAAATATCCGCAGAAAATTATGAAATGGACTACTAAAAAAACAACAACAACATTGTAGTAGATATTTATCGTATTATAAATACGGGCCACCTATAAACAAACAGGGCTCGGTAAATATTATCAACAATATATGAAGATACTTTTATTTAAATTTCAGTCAGTAGTTTATAGAAGTATAACAGGGAATTACACCACTCAGCAGTTGAACAAACTCGGTTTGATACACTCACTCGTTTGTTGAGCGTAAGGACCCAATAACTCATGCATTATTGCACGATAATCAGTTCATCTTGTTAAATAAACGGTATTAATTCAACCAGAGCTTAGAGTCGATATCTAGTAGTACTTATGTAATTGTACAGTTTTATCATTACACGGCTAAAAAGTGTTATGTTTCACAGTATGTGTTTCCTGGTGCGGTTATACTATAGTGGGCATCGTGGCTGTGACTGGACAAATAGTGTAGATCCAGATCAGCATGTGCAACCCCACACATTCTGATCATTATCTGCACTGTTCGCTATTCCATCAATGAAGCACATGCTATTCTTCTAACAAACAATATAGATCGTTATTAGGCTACATCAGTGTGCTATTTGATAAGAAGCTACACTGGTCACAAATCCCATAACCCCCATTCTTCAGTCACAACCACAATTATCTCCCCTGCTTTTGAAGGCTATGCTAGTATTGTAGAATAAAATGCATTTTCCTTTGAATTCGATAAAATAAAATGGTACGTTAAGTCCTTTTAATGTCCATGGAGCGAACAATCACATATTGAATATCTGACTCATCCGAGACAGTGCGCCTTTTTAATTGTTCGCGATCTTTGAATGTATATATATTATACATGTATTTGTTATCGAGCCTCGCAGGGGACGTATAACTTTCTTTTAATAATTCGTTCCCACGAAATAACAATTCGTTCACTCAATTTAACAATTCGTTTTGACGAATTAACAATTCGTTCCCTCAATTCGAATTAACGATGTTAAATAAACCACAAACATACAGTTCCGACGTTTCGGATCAACAGCCTTTATCAAGGGATTAATTTATGATTCCAAAACTACGGAGCCCCGCAGGGGACGTAGAATTATATTTTGTATTAATTCGTTCCCACGAAATAACAATTCGTTCCCTCAAATTAATAATTCGTTCCCACGAAATTAATAATTCTTATACCGATTACTTGTGTTATTGGTATTTTATTAATCTATTCCGATTACATGGAGCAAGTTACTTTCTTGAAAGACGTGGTTTGTAATTATGAGGGCAGTATGACAATTTGTGGCTGTGACTGAATACATGGGGCTTATGGGTTTATGATTAATTTAGCTCCTAATTAAACAAGACACTCCTGTCGCCTGATAACGACCCACATCTTTTAGTAGAAGAAGCATGACGGGTGTTTCATTGATGGAATGGCGAACAGTGCAGCTCCTGATCAGACTGTGCGGATGCAAAGGCTGATCTGGATCTACACTGGTCGCAAAACCAATAAGCCCCATTTCTCCAGTTACAGCCACATTTGACAGGAATGTCACAAAAATGATGACATGTAAGGCGGAAATGCAATAATTGGTTATCTCCCCCAGCCTATCGTAGTCTGTGTCGGTGCATTTTATAATTAATTAATTAATTCCGTACTTTAAGCTATCACCAAGTTGAAGTAAAAATCCAAATGCACTTTTACTTGACTTGACTTGATGATTACGTTTAACGATTTCGGCGGCCAAGCGTCCGTCATCCAGGCGCACAGCCACGCTCCACAGCCGGGTTTGTAAACAGGCAGTCCGGATCAGTAGACTATTTCACCAACATTGCAAAGTATACTTTTCTAGTAAGTATACTTTGAGGGAGAAATCTTAGGATAAATTTAATAATTTTTATTACACTGAATTCATTACATTATCACAGCCATTATGGCTGTGATAATGTAATAAATTCATTATAATAATTCTGCATACTTTTAATCATCAAATATATGCAGTCGTTATTTCTATATGAAATAATGCATTTCAGGAAAATAAATGATTATCCCACAAAGTATACTTTGCTAGAAAAGTATACTTTGCAATGTTGGTGAAATCGGCTACTGGTAGTCTGTTTTTAGACTTCATCCCGGGGACTAGGATGTTGTGGGGGTGCTACTCCTCTTGTGACATATCTCATATGGACGGCTGGTAAAACGAACCATAGGACAAGCGTTACCAGCGGAGATCCTGCTATCGTTTGTAGTCGAACAGTCAATGGCCACCCGTCAATCAAGGACAGTGTACAAACAAACTGGGATTTCCGATCTTATGGTAGTGACACGATGACTAGCTTCCTATATCTGATCGTTTCAGTGACATGAAACATGAAAGTATTGACATCGTCGCCATGTCACGATATCATTACAGATCAACAATCATGATTTTGCGTCAAGCTTTCTTATGCTATACTTGTACCGGCAAACTTGTTATATATTTTGCATCTATTCGCACATCAAACACTGTTCTAAACCGAATATCATCAGGAGGAGACTAATGTCCCGTCGCGGTAAAGCTTGGAGAGATAATTGTCTTCTTTCCAGATACTTGATCAGTGTGCTTATTGTTGTGACATGTATGTCCTGTAGCCAATTTCAACAACATTGCAAAGCATACTTTTCTAGCAAAGTATACTTCGAGGGAGTAATCATTGATTTTTCCGAAATGCATTATTTCATACAGAACTAACGATTGCATATATTTGATGATTAAAACTATGCAGAATTATTATACTGAATTTATTACATTATCACAGCCAAGATGGCTGTGATAATGTAATAAATTCAGTAGAATAACAATTAATAAATTTATCCTAAAATTGAAAATTTATCCCTCAAAGTATACTTTGCTGGGAAAGTATACTTTGCAATGTTGATGAAATAGGCTACTGGTGTGCAATTATATTGATAGTGATGAATTCGGGCGATATTAATCCCAACCCAGGTCCTGATAATGTTCCCCCTTCATCAGTTAGCACGGCTAGTATTTCTGCATACAGTGACACATCAGAATGTACATCGAATTCAGACATACTTCCATATTCATTGGACTTCTCACATAACGTATCATTGATTCACGTGCAGAGCATTCTTCACAATATAGAGTTAAGTAAAGCAAAAATATATAAGTTTGATATCCTAGCCTTTACTGAAACATGGCTGAACGACAGAGTGGATAACAGGGGCCCGTTTCACTAATTGGATTTTCCAGACGATCCTAAATTTGCACTTAACGAACATTTTAGTCTTGCGAAGTTTAGTGAAACTGGCCCCAGCAAACTAATGATACCTTCATATTGTGGACCAGTAGCCGATTTCATCAACATTGCAAAGTATACTTATCTAGCAAAGTATACTTTGAGGGAGAAATTTTCCATTAGAAAATATTATTTTTTTCATTAAATTTTATTCACGTTTAAACACAATATATACAATCATATCTTTTCACATGCACACATAACACAAAACATTTAAAATTACATGAAGTGATTTTGTTTAGAGAAATAGTCAGAAAAATATACAATGTAGTAGAATGAAAGGAAATAAAGATATTCCTCCCCTATGTTGATACCTGGTACACAATTCAGATACACTTAGCATGATTACAATATTACATGAGTGTGTAAACAAACAATGTACTTGATTGTTATATGGTGCTATATAGAGAATAGTAGGTTAGTGTCGTGAATGGGAAAACATATCTGGCAAGGCTCAGGAAACGGGATGGGCGAGGCTCTGCCGAGCACATCCCGTTTCCGTGCAGCGCCAGATATTTTTTCCCATTCACGGCACTAACCTACTATTCTATTTATCCCGTGAACACCTACAAATGGCTGTGAAATGCAAAAATAGTATTGACTGGATATCAAAAATGTTTCACGGCAGCGTGTTTCATGGCACATACGCACTGTGTTGACGGGATAAAAACATATTAATTGTCAAACCTACCCCACTTAATATTATGTTGTTCTATTTTATCTTTTTTAATGGCTATTTCTTCTTCTAAGGCTATTCTGTACTTCAAATAGTTTAAATAATTGTTCAAATTTTATTTCACGATGTTCAAGGCAAACTTGCCAAATTCTAAGTCGAAAAGGGGGAGATAATCCATGACCCTGATGTCGAGTCAAAAATCGAAATAAACTTTGCGCATCTACTCATCACAAGGAAGCTACATACCAAGATTCAGGCCTGTAGCTAGTCTAAATAAATTAATATTTACAACGGACGGACGGACGGATGGAACGGGACGCGACGGACGGACAAGGGTAACACTAAATGCCCCCTCCACTATCGTGGTGGGGTATACAAATGCCAAGTAAGTAAACACTTACAAAGATTTACATTCTTAATTAGCAAAAAGTATGCATGAAATAAGGCAGGACTTCGATGACGTCAAGGAGGTAATTGCATATATTAAACTTATTTACAGAGAATTGAATAACATCTTTTGGAATAATTTGTTTTCATGCATATTATTGCACAGCTTAAATACAATATACAAATGAAAACCAATAATATTTGTGTGCAATAGCAATTATTTTATTCAAGTTTTAAGTATATCTATATAGTTAATTAGGCAAAATACCTCTATGACGTCATAGGAAATTGCATATTACACAATTATGTTTAATCAACCCATTAGTGTTGTCAAGTTGATGGTATAGTTTTAACATACTCTTGTACTTGGCAACACCAGTAGCCGATTTCACCAACATTGCAAAGTATACTTTTCTAGCAAAGTATACTTTGAGGGAGAAATTTTCAATTTAAAGATAAATTTATTAATTTTTATTATACTGAATTTATTACATTATCACAGTCATTTTGGCTGTGATAATGTAATAAATTCAGTATAATAATTCTGCATACTTTTAATCATCAAATAAATGCAGTCGTTAGTTCTGTATGAAATAATGCATTTCGGGAAAAATAAATGATTACTCCCTCAAAGTATACTTTGCTAGAAAGTATACTTTGCAATGTTGGTGAAATAGGCTACTGATCTCATATATATAAGACAAAGCTTGGGCCAGAATTAATATTATGAGGAGCTTCAAGTTAAAACTCTCAAGAAAAACACTGCATACCATTTATATTGCATTCATACGCCCTATTCTAGAATATGGCAACGTTATTTGGGATAATTGCCCAATAAGTAAAAATCATGAACCAGATCTCCAGATAAGCTGCGTATTTGCGTAAATACCCAATTAAAATTGCAAAAAACCCAATTGAAATCAGAAGTAGTGAGTATCAAAAAGCAATGAGAACATTGTGGTACCTTTATCATGCTGCAGAAAACAATAAACAGACCATCAATATAGCATATTTCTTCTTATTTTTTCATGGAGACAATTCTAATGAAATGCCAAGATATGTTTTCATTTCGAAACAAACTATTCAATAATTGCTGTCTGTTGATGTGTAAACAGTAATGTGATTTAATTTTACCCAATTCAAATTTTGAGATACCCAATTGCTTCAGAAATGATGGAGTGACAATACTCAATTACTAATTCCTTATCTGGAGCCCTGTGAACTTGATAAAATACAACAGGAAGCAGCATGAATCGTACCATTGACTGATCTGTACCAGGAAGTAGGGTGGCAAAGCTTAGGAGAACGCAGACGAAAACAAACATTAATGTTATTACAAAATGGTAAATGGTTTAACACCTGAGTATCTGTCATCACTTGTCCCTCAGGGCCCGGTTGTTTAAAACATCAGTTAGCTTAACGGACTGTTAAATCCTTAACTGAATGGTTAAAATCTCTGTTTAAGGTTGCTTAAAGCTTCAGTTAGCTTAACGGACTGTTAAATCCTTAACTGAATGGTTAAAATCTCTGTTTAATGTTGCTCAAAACTTCAGTTAGCTTAACGGACTGTTAACTCCTTAACTGAATGGTTAAAATCTCTGCTAAAACAGAGATTTTAACCATTCAGTTAAGGATTTAACAGTCCGTTAAGCTAACGGATGTTTTGAGCAACCGGGCCCAGGCTGTTGGAAGCACCACTCGATATGATTTACGGAACAATAGCAACTTCCATCCACCTCACTCACGAACTACACTGTACTCTAATTATTTCTTACATTCTTACATTCAGTCATTAGAGAATGGAATAATTTACCGCTACACGTCCGAGAGGCATCGTCACTCGAATTGTAGCTCTCTTAATTATGATCTCAACCAGCAAAATAGTTCAGATTATCCAATATGCCGTTGTGGTAGTATATAAAATGTACAACATTATCTGCATACCATCATGCAAACACATAGTCTCTGAAGCAACATATTTTTGTGAATTAAGTATGTATGTATTGATATGTTTGATGTGTTTTCACAAACCAATGTTTATCCCGTCAACACAGTGCGTATGTGCCGTGAAACACGGTGCCGTGAAACATTTTTGATATCCAGTCAATATTATTTTTGCATTTTACAGCCATTTGTAGGTGTTGACGGGATAAATAGAATAGTAGGTTAGTGCCGTGAATGGGAAAACAATATCTGGCGCGGCACGGAAACGGGATCCCGTCCCATCCCGTTTCCTGAGCCTTGCCAGACATTTTTTCCCATTCACGGCACTAACCTACTATTCTCTATATATATGGCTATTTCAGAATCCCATGATCAGACGACGTGGACCCTCCTGTAGCAAATGCATATGTTTATAATATTTTTATGATTGTTATTGACTTTTCATGTTTATTATTTTCTAGGTTCATTTTGTTTGTCTATCGTTTTAGTTAGGTGTCGTTATCTTTCTCATCCTCGTATTTATTTTTTTTTTTAGCTAAAATCTAGCTCAAACACCTTTTTCTATATTCGAACCAAAAATCCGTAATACAATCCAACCTCCCCGAACGGCCACCTCTCTACAACAACACCCTCTCTAAAACAGCCGCTATTTTATATCCGCTATTTTATATCCCAAATGGATGATTTCCTCTATATCTAACCCTTAGACTGCTGAGCATGAAAGTGTCGTCTGCTGTTGCTGTTGCCTTCTTTCTCAATAACACATGTTTTGACAGCACTTTAGAATCATTTCCATTGGAAATGATTCTAAAATGTTGCCAACACAAGTTTTGATGAGAATTATCGAAGAAAACAAATAAACAGTGGACGACACAATTTAATTCACCATTAACCTCCCTACGACAAGCAGTCGCCATAATGAAGAATATTCCAATATGAACAATGTAGACGAATATAAAATAAGCTACCATGGCAACAGTTTTACATGAATAGACAACATATACCACACGATTTTCAATTTAGTGTGGTAATTTATAATTAAAGTACATTGCATATACATGTATATACAGTACTGCATTAATTTTATTCCGTACACATGAGCCATTGGATTTGACCCCGTTGAACTGGCCTAAAATAACATTAGCTGTTGACAAGCAGTTAAATAAATAACTAAATAATAAATAAATGAAAAGTCATGCAGAGCATGATGTTATTAGCCGATCAAATCAGGGTTCAATATATGTCCACATTTTAGTAGTTACGGAATCTCAGGGAAAAGTGAGAGAAGTGTTGCTTTCCTCCCCAATCAAATTCTCACAGTTATATTTAGCTATCATTAATATCTGATCATAGCAATACTTATGGTAGTCAAATGTGAATAAACTAGCCACAAGTTTATAAAACATTCTAATGTGTTAATCATTTCTCTATATGCTGATATATTTGAGCAAAATAAGTAGATTCCGTTATATATATTGGGCCAAGTGATGTTGGTGTGGTAAGGGAACCTGCCACCATATCAGCAAATGGTAGTTTCAGTGTTGAATGGATATTGTATATCCCCACTGTAGCGCCGTTAAACGTAACAACGCTAAAGATAAGCCAACATTACATACAATAATGTTGATGTTTTTTCCCAAAAACATAATGGCTCCACTTTTCTCTCCGTACAGTATAAATATACTGCAGGGACAATCACCAGTCGTATATTGTTAATTAACAGTTTGTAGCGTATATTCTCGGCGGTATTTATACTCAAACATACTTTGCAAAACAAATTACCTGTATATAATGGTTGTATCTTCTTGCAAATGAAGCTGATGTGCGCTTATCAAGATCACGTGATCGGCAACTGTTCGATTGATTGGTCAGCTGGGTGAGCCAACATTGGTCCGGTCCAATCAAATCACGAATACAAAATATCACGTTTTGTAACGAATAGTTTGGGGTGAATTGTCGAGATTCCGGCACCGCGCGTTAATTTTTGTTTCTTGGTGGTTTTGTATACATTTGGGGTCTGGCTTTCCGAAAAATCCGGGTGCCATTTTTCTCGGACACGTTCAAGGTCATTTCAAGGTCATTGACCTTTTGGCATACTTGGAGCCAGTGTACCCTGAATTATACACCAATATGTCGTGTATACATATGACCCTAAACTGGTACAAATTACACGGAAGAACCGACTAATAGACACACTAAACATTTTCGGAAGATTCGATTTTCAACTCACATATCTGTTGTCATATTTTCAAGATGGATATTCTGAAGCTCTGTAAGTGTAGTATATTCTGCGACTGTCGTCTGTGTTTAGAACAGACATCCAGACTTTGCCTACTTTTGTGGGTGTCAACATTGTCTATGTTCATGAAAGTAAATTACTATGGATTTGCCATTTACTTGGCGGCCATTTTAAATTTTCTGACAATGGAGTATGTTAACTACAACATTATTCGAGTTGAAAGAATTAACCTTTGAATATAGGTGAAGGCGCTAAGCATTACACAAATATGTAGCAAGTCAACCGAAATCTCATAAATACCCGATTTTTGGCGGCCGTCTTGAAAATATGATAATTATATACTGAATATTAGTTTAGTTTACGTAAATTCTTTAATATATCCATCAGAAATGTTTTTGAACAAGTTACACCAATTTCCAAGTTAAGGACCATGACCTATTGGCTCATATATTGGCAGTTTTCGACTTCCGTCAAGCATAAAGTTCAATGACTTTGAAATGACCTTGAACTTGGTTTAAAAAAATGTCACCCGGATTTTTTGGAAACCTTATACATTCAAGTTTAAAAAAACACCGGGTGCCATAAATTAACACGAGGTGCTGGAATCTTATATATATATACCTACTTCCGCTCCAATCAGATGTATAATTACGGGAGCAGCTGTATTTTTACAGGTGCAGCTGCATTCTTTACAGGTGCAGCTATACTTTTTACAGGTGCAGCTATAAAAATACAGGTGCAGCTGTATTTTTTATATGTGCAGCTATACATTTACAGCTGCAGCTGTACATTTTACAGGTGCAGCTGCACAAATCAGGTGCAGCTACAAAATACAGGTGCAGCTGTATTTTTACTTACAGGTGCACCTATACATTTACAGCTGCAGCTGTACATTTTACAGGTGCAGCTATACATTTGCAGGTGCAGCTATAAAACTACAGGTGCAGCTGTATTTTTTACAGGTGCAGCTGTACTTTTTACAGGTGCAGCTGTATTATTTACAGGTGCAGCTGTATATTTACAGGTGCAGCTGTATTTTTTACAGCCGCACCTGTATATTTACAGGTGCACCTGTATATTTTTAGAGCTGCACCTGTACATTTAGTTTTGACCCCGTTCGTACACCATACAACTGTTCCTTGTAGTTATACAGACATAGATCATACACAGTGAAAATGTGTAGCATATCCTCACAATTTGATGGATTAATGTTTACCAATAATATTTATTTCAAAGATACATAATATACATCAAATTATATGCATATGTGTTTTACCATTTCCCCCACTCCATTACTCCACAAGAGGTGCTTGAAAATTTACCAAACAAGAAATTACGAAAACACATTGAGTGAATACAGGCTGCAAGGATTGTGGAATGATTCTTTGGAGGATTTTGAACTTTTTAATTCTTTCAATGGAACGCTCAACATGAATTCTATGTTTATCAATGTCTTTTGTCGCAGCTTCCTCTTGTGGAGTAAATCTGTGTCTCGTACCAAGAAATGGTGGTCTAATCATTTTCACTTGACGCTCATTCAGGAGATCATCAATTAAAAACCCTCGGTCCGCCATAATGACATCACCTGGCTCAAGGAAATCTAAAAAATCAGACTGTTTTACAATTTTAAATACATATTTTCTGTACATTTCCCTAAAAAATACCACAGACACATGAATTGAATGTAAGTTAATCCAATATACAACTAAAAGGCTTTATCATCATCCTTGACACTGTCAACATTGAATGTGTCATGAAATGCATTAGATGTGTCCGAGGTTTGTTTTTCACCTACAGGCTTGCGTAATGCAAATGGTGTAACACTTTCATTTAATTTGGCACTGTAAACCAATATTTTATTTTGTATACTTAATTTAATTACTTCAGTTGTTGGTGGATTGTCTGTTTGACATTCATGATCACGTACATAAGGTCTACAGGTGGTTCCAACACTTATAAAGAGCTGTCACTTGTCTGGAATGGTCTTGGTATATGAAGTTGATGGGACTTCTGGTGCGCTGGAGCCCACGACACCCACATCACTTTAATTTGTATCCGTCAACAGCAGTAGACTCTGCGCTGCATCCGATCTTTCCAGTTTTATTTGCTTTGGTGATCGATATTCAATAATTAATAGGCCTAATGTACCTGTGTTCCGCAGTTTATGGGGTCGGGATATTCAGCTGTCGGGCCTCGTCCACCCACAAAGTGCATCGAACATATGTAGGTGTCTCTGGTAACATTGTCAATGGTAAAATATGTTCGACCACAGTTCTGTACCCAGCGTTGACATTTTTCTCGATTTTTGAAAACCCATTCCCAAATACATCCAATAAAGTATTTGTCTTCACCGGGTTTCAGGGTTCGTGAATCGCCATAGCAGCAATGTTTTGTTGTCACCATTATGTTGCGAAATATTCCAGCGTAAAACCTGTACTGTATGCTCTATTTATTTACAGATTACACTCCGCAATACACAAAGTTATAGTCACTGTGTGTTTTTCCGTATTCTGTGGCAGCGCCGGAGCTACCGGTTACAGTGCCATCTAAAATTAGACGCAAGCTCCTATGATACAAATTGCTAGAAGGCATACCGCCTAACTTTAGTTTACCGAACTCTTGTAGTTATTTTTAAAACGTTTATTTATAGCCAAATTATCGAACTCTTGTAAATAAAACCTTTATTTGTAGCCAAATTGTGTTATTTCGCTATATTTAAAGTTTTAAACGGAGATAATGGTCAAAAATGAAAAATTATCCGGTTGATGTAGTTTGGAAGTGATACAACAAATTTCGCGTTTGAAGATTACCGAATATAGGAGAAAAGGGTGGTTAAAAACATTTTCAAAAACCGATGGATAACCAATATATAGCCGATCTATAAATAGATCGGCTAATAATAACTTGTTTAAAAGTAACGTTGTAATGGCTGAAAAGTACTTTGCTAGCTGCAATACAAATATTGCTATGCGTAATTGGTTCATACTGTGGATACACTAACATATACCATACGTATTCGTGACGTCCATACTAAACATGTTAGTGATGGTACATTGTAGATTGTAAATTATTCTAATTACATGTACATTGTATGTTAATTGAATCCAATATGGTGGAAAACATGGGCATAGCCAGCAAAAGCATCGTTCTAAGTTTTAAGTTGTTTTTTTTTTAAAGGAAGAACCAAATTGTTATGCCCCCTATGTGGTAGCGCAAAGTGGAGCATATTGTTTTGTTCTTGATGTTCCGTCCGTACGTCCGTCCGTCATTTTGAAGTCAAAGTGTTTGTGCATACACATATTTTCCAAAAATAAGTCCTAATTAGGAGATATTGTCATAATTAGGAGATACTTATACTATGTCCTAATTAGGAGATAGTAAGTCCTTATTAGAAGATAAAACTATTTTAGCATTGGCACCAGGACGCTTCCAAAAGTTTTAATAAATACAAAACAGGAACAGAAAAAATCCATATACCGAAAATGACATTAAGATGCTTATTTTCTTGCAGAGCACCACCTTTAAAAACTCAGACTAATGTATAATGTATGGATGGAATAGTCCAAAAATAGCATGTAACATTCCTTATCAGATATTTAGGGGTGAAAGGGTTACAAAAGACAATCTTACGGAAAACAAACAATGCAGCACGCGGCGACAGGACATTAAAGCACCGCGCGTTACTTATTCATAGAATAGTAGGTTAGTGCCGTGAATGGGAAAAAATATCTGGCAAGGCTCAGGAAACGGGATGGGCGAGGCTCTGCCGAGCACATCCCGTTTCCGTGCCGCGCCAGATATTTTTTCCCATTCACGGCACTAACCTACTATTCTATTTATCCCGTCAACACCTACAAATGGCGGTAAAATGCAAAAAATAGTATTGACTGGATATCAAAAATGTTTCACGGCACCGTGTTTCACGGCACATACGCGTTTCACGGCACATACGCACTGTGTTGACGGGATAAAACACATTAATACACGCTATCAAACTGAGTTCATTTAAAATGGGTCATTGCGTTTATTGTGGTATGTAACACATTTGATCTGTTTTGTTTTGCTCTTCTTTAGATATATCTGTGGATGTATCTGTGTTTATTTTCTGTTTTCATATCATATATTATGATGATTTTATTGCTTAATTTTCAGAAAAATTAAAAAATATATGAACTTGGGGAAAGTCAATAGCGCGCCATCTCAAGAAACTAACCTTTACGAATTTCGAGGCAAAACCGCAAACGGGCAAATAAAACATTGTATGTGGCTGTGTCTGGCGAAATGGGGCTTATGGGAATATGTGGCCGTGATCAAATTGAACAGTGTGACACTCCCGTAGCGTGATAATGATCTATGTTGCTTGTTAGAAGAATGACGAGTGTTTCATTGATGGAATGGCGAACGGTGCAGATCCGGATCAGACTGTGCGGATGCACAGGCTGATCCGGATCTACACTGGCCGCAAAATCCATAAGCCCCATTTCTCCAATCAGAGCCACATATATGAATGGGATTTGGATCAAATATCAAAATTTACGTTGTGCATCTACACACCATCAGTATCAAGCCTCTACAACTCACAGTTTAACTTTAGTGAAACCCATCTAAATTAAGCGCAATAGGAGAACCACAGAGTGTTCGGTTTAGAGAGGTTCTATTTTATTGGAATGTTACGTTCATCGTAGACGTGTCATCTCCTGAATGCATGTACATTTCACCAGTAAGACCAGTATTTGAATACGGCGACGTAGTCTGGGATAATGGCACACATGATTGAAAGGCACTGGGTCTCAAATGCGTAATTTCATTTATTACGTTTACAAAATTTACAATATTTTTCATAAATGCGGTATAAATTTACAATAGCTTTCATAAATTAAGTATAATCTCGTATGTACTCCGATAATTTTGACACCATTTGACACCATTTACGGCGTATTTTTGTAACGTATTTCATGAAATTACGCAGATGTCCGAAGGTAAAAAATCACATGGCGTGTCTCATATCCCCTCTTGCCCATCGGCGAGGGGATATCAAGCTTTTGCCTTTACGGGCGTATTATATGACGTTCGACCACCCCCCCCCCCCTTCTTGAACTCGAAAGCTCACTATAGCGGGGTTTGCAAACAGTGCAGATCCAAATGAGCCGGCTCGTAACGAGCCGTCTCATCAGGATCCGCACTTTTTGTAATTTTCATATTTTCTTTTAGAACAAAAATACACCCTTTTCATAAATGGACTAGTCTGAAAATCATTTTGTGACGATTGTATTGGTCTATGCTCAATAAATGTAAATCCAATAATTGTTTACAAGAAAACATTGTTAATGTGGAATTTACAGACTATCATAAGTTTGCACTTACGAACATTTTAGTCGTACGAAGTTTAGTGAAACGGGCGCCTGATCTGGAACTACACTGGTCACAAAACCGATAAGCCCCATTTATCCAGCCACATATTAGACGATGATTAACCGACCATCACTCATGATGTTGCAAATTATCTCTTTAGGTTACATCCCAGCATGATTGTCACTATATAATTTAAAAGAAACACGTGTTACTGGATTTATTTCAAATACATGTACATAGAGAATGGAATACTTTCTGTCAGGCAAGCATTTTCATAATGAATTACCTTGTGGACAGTAAAACATAGGAGAAAATAAGGTGTTAAAATTACTTGCCCACTGAGTAGGAACAACATGTTCTTTATATCAGAGACATCATCTGAGTCATTACCGCCAAAATAAACATTCATTCCCATTATCCCATGTATTGATTGGCATTATTATACAATTTTATGTCAGACGTAAATTGCCACACTGATGTCAGGGGCGATAACTGTGTTTCTTTAAAATGTTAACGGACATTACTATGTATTCTCTGTATGTATTGTTTGATGTGCAATGATCATACTTTATAATCTGTCGAAAATATTATGTTTTCCGGTGACGCATTTAATTAGTATAAACACTTAAAAATTAACATGCCTCATTTGCATATGAAAATAGCCTGATATCACCGCGAGTCACTATCAGTAAAATACATATGACTAAATGATTATATCTGTATAGCGGGCACTCGTAATTTTTAGAACTGGTGGAATAGTGACAGCATTATACACTTATTTTATTCCTATAAAGAACAGTTTGTGCCTACTTAGTGAGAATTTCCCAAGACTAGGAAGGCATGCTTGATTAAACAAGCAGACACTCGAAAATGGATCAACGAATGACAGGGTCATATGACGTATGGATATGTGACAGGCAGTAAAATGAAAATTCTCGGAGTATTTTTGTTGCAGGAATGGATGTACATGTATCCGAAATCACCAGTACTCACCACATATTAGCTCAAAGCAAGCAACATGTTTCGCACACAGGTTGAAGTAACGGACCAAGGTTCATAAATACATTTATCCCGTCAACACAGTGCGTATGTGCCGTGAAACACGGTGCCGTAAAACATTGTTGATATCCAGTCAATACAATTTTTGCATTTTACAGCCATTTGTAGGTGTTGACGGGATAAATAGAATAGTAGGTTAGTGCCGTGAATGGGAAAACATATCTGGCGCGGCACGGAAACGGGATGTGCTCGGCAGAGCCTCGCCCATCCCGTTTCCTCAGCCTTGCCAGATATTTTTTCCAATTCACGGCACTAACCTACTATTCTCTATAACATATACATAGAAGCATCAATACGTGGATTCAAAATAAGCTACACTATTTTTACTCTCTCTCATAACACATTATGTAATGTGTTATAAGTTGGAGTAAAACCGTGTTAGCTTTGTTTTCTCACTTATTGATGTTTTATGTATATTTAATGTATGTACTTCAACCTGTAGTTTCGCGTTATTTCTTCATTATGTACCACTTTCGACTAGAACACCAAGTGCCACACTCGATTTACTGGAATGTAGCCTATTATAGACAGAGAGACGATTGGTGATTATGTACTGATTAGGCGAATCTGCATCCTGCAATCACGTGACTATTGAATTTCAGGTGATTAAGCAACGAAGAGTGCATGTATGTGAAACAAAACAAGAGTGCCGAAGGTCACAATATACGCCCTTCGAGGCAAGGCCAGTCAACAAGGGGAGATAACTCAATGAAAAGCAATAGGCTATTTCATCTTGTCGTAGTAAACATGTATACCGAATTTGGTTACGGTCGGTGAAGTACAACTTGAGTTATTGCGTGGACAAGGATACAGAGTGCGAACATTAAAAATGGCCGCCAGGGGGATATAAGTCATCGGAAATGTTTCAAAATCAATAGGCTTCTTCATGCCGTGATAAACATGTATACCGAAATTGGTTACGATGGCTGAAGTAGAACTTGAGTTATTGCGTGGACAAGGATACAAAGGGAAACTTAAAAATTAAAAATGGCCGCCAAGGGGAGATAAGTCATCGGAAATTGTCTTCGTCTTGTCGTGATAAACATGTATACCGAATTTGGTTACAATATTTCAAGTAGTACTCTAGTTATTGCGTGGACAAGCTGTGCCCGCAAGCCCGCCCGCACGCCGTCCCGTTTTTTCAAACGGGCGTATAAACATGAAAACAAGGTATTTATAAACAGTGATTCAACAATGATTAAGGAAAATTCCCAGAAGTTTAAGGTCAATACACTGAAGGTTACATGAGGTTAGTTCTGAGTACACAACTTTAATTACATTACATTGCATTGCATACGCGTAATAACGGAGTAGTATTTCCAAATTTGCGTTTGAAGCGTTCTTTGTTTACTTTCCACTTGGTGGAGAGTGTCCTAACACTTTTTGCCAATACACACATTATTAGGTGAATTTGTGATAATATCTTTTATATAATATTGAATTTCTCTCAATAACAATACAGCGAAGTATGAACGTCAATGCCCTGCAGATTATTGCTGTATTTCAGTCCGCTAAATGAACACTTTATTCTGCAAATTATACCCATTGACTGTGGTGTAACGATATGTAGAGAATAGTCGGTTAGTGCCGTGAATGGGAAAACATATCTGGCAAGGCTCAGGAAACGGGATGGGCGAGGCTCTGCCGAGCACATCCCGTTTCCGTGCCGCGCCAGATTTTCCATTTTCTATTCTATCTATCCCTTCAACACCTACAGATGGCTTTAAAATGCAAACAAATAACCCCAGTCGCCGCACATATTCATACGTAGTGATTAGGTCGTATTGACAGGATATCAACAATGTTTCACGGCACCGTGTTTCACGGTACATACGCACTGTGTTGACAGGATAAAATGCAATATATGCAGATAAAGCGGAAAACGAGCAGCTAGCACGAGGTGAGAACGTGACTAGTTGCACTTAATGAAAGAAAGTCGCAGAGAATACGGAAATGTTGGCTGTGATAATGTAATTAATTCAATATCATAATTCTGCATACTTTTAATCATCAAATATATGAAGTCGTTAGTTCTATATGAAATAATGCATTCACAAAAAATAAATTATTACTCCCTCAAATTACACTTTGCTAGATAAGTATGTTTTGTAATTTTGATGAAATAGGCTACAGCACACCACGACAAGCGAGGTGCGGTCCCAAAATGAAAACATGTGCCATTCAAAATGTGACTAGTTCATTAGAATCGACCCTAATGCATTTTCCTCCCGACACATTTCTTTGTTGCAATGTCACCGTTATCAAATGATAATCATTATTAACCGTGAATCCTGTTTCATACAGAAATATGAAGCGAATTCTGAATATGAAACCACAATCAGAAATAACTAACTATTACAAAGGTTGAGAATTTGATGCTTTGACTACTTATCTGGGCCAGCAATGACATCAACTATGCCATACATATTACTTTGTACAAACATATATGACCGACACTTGAAGACATATTAATTAGTTTTCATATATATAACTTAACCGAAAACTAAAAAATGAGACAAGCCACATGATACCTACATACGACTTTTCCTGAAAAAATATTTACAGAAACTGTGATATTTTCCGTAAATGACGTCGAAAGTTGACGAAACTCACAGAGTAACTGCATAATTCTATTCCGTTTTCGCTCTGCGAATTGCGTCAACTTTCGACATCATTTAAGACACATATCATAAATGTTGTAAACAGTTTTCAAGAGGTAGCGCACCTTTTCTTAGGTACAAAACGTCACATGGCTGATCTCAAATATGGCCAGTCAGCGCTAGTATTGTATCAAGGTCACGCCGAATTCAAAACTACTTTCAATGACGTTTTCTTTGCTACTGATGTCAAATGCCGCTACTTGGCGATCGTCAGAATTCTAACGCGTTTGTTTGCCTTGCCTGATAAAGTTAATATCAAAATGCATTAGCATAATGTTCTCTATATATTTGGATGTTGTAGAAAATAATGTTAAACCTGTTAAGCGCTGGCCTAGTGGTCAAGCTTTCTGCCTCATATAGGTTGAATGTTAAGAATCCACATTAACGCGTTTATTGAGTCAATATATCAGTTTACACTTACGCGCATAAAATAAATTTTCATTACGTTGATCCCACTAAAACGGAGACACACATGGTATTTATGTACATAAATCGACTTATTGGCGGCCATTTTCAATTTGACTGCTGTATTAAAAGCGAATGCGCTATAGTTATAGTCAAATGTGTACAGGTTGCACGAAACACCTAAACTATGAGTGTTTTACTGACAACAAACGCTGCATTTGATTCACAGAAGGGATGAATTGAAATATATAAATATAAATTAAAAATGGCCGACACAATAGCAAAACGCAAAATAGCGGCCGAAAAATAAAAACCCTATTTGTACTACTTTGGTTATATGAGATAAAGTAAAACATTTGCGAAGCTACATAAATGAAGGCACTATTTACGTTTGAGCTTACGTCACATGATACATATATCTTAAATGTACATGCCCTGAGTGGGCATGTACATTTAAAATATATGTATCATGTGACGTAACATCAAAATGTTCTTTATAGGAATTAAATAAGTGTATAATTGTGTCACTTTTCTACCAGTTCTAAAAATTACGAGTGTCATTGGGGGACACATGTGCACTAAGAAAGACAGATATAATCACTTAAGTCGCACAGGTGGTAAGATGAGACGGCATTCCGTAAGGAAAGATCACGGCTTCTACAGTAGATAAGTATATCTCTTCCGTTGCCGCCTTGTCACGAAGCCAACCACCTCTCTCATCTTTACGTGTCCCTCAATTAGTGACAAGGTCATAGAAAAAAGTGGATCGTGATTAGAGAGGGTATACTTATTGCAGTTGCGACCAGTGCGGATTTATGTGTATGCCCAGATCAGCATGTGCACCTGGGGCCCGTTTCATTAAACTTCGTACGAATAAAATGTTCAATGTTCAAAACATTGTGTGCCTACTTAGTGGGTATACACCTTTAATGTCGTCCTTTCGTTTCTATGTCACATGGTGACGAACATGAACCATCATTCCTTCATGTTTCCCCGGTGCGTAGAGACCAAAAGTAAGGACATTAAAGTTGTCCTTACGATTCTACATAGCGTAAAGACTAAACGTAATGTTCGTTTATTTTCCTCTCTACGTGGCGTCGAAACGATGGATGCACAGGCTGATCTGGATGAACACTGGTTGCGAAACCCATAAACCCCATTTCTCCGGTCACAGCCACATATAGTGAAATCATTCATTAATTCACATCATTAACTGCAAAACACCGAGGGCTGATTTGTATATCTATTTATTCCTTTAGCAGTTTACGCTCGATGTATTATTTGGACCACCATATAAAACAATTATAGTTTTATTTTGTACCAGGGCAACAGCAACGCAACCCGCGCATGCGCAAATTCTGAGCAGATTCTACAGTATTCGCTGTTGAGAATCCGAAATATACCTGTAGCCGATTTCATCAAAATTGCAAAGTATACTTTGAGGGAGTAATCATTTATTTTTCCCGAAATGCATTATTTCATATAAAACTAACGACTGCATATATTTGATGATTAAAAGTATGGAGAATTATTATACTGAATTTATTACATTATCACAGCCAACATGGCTGTGATAATGTAATAAATTCAGTATAATAAAAATTAATAAATTTATCCTAATATTGAAAATTTCTCCCTCAAAGTATACTTTGCTAGATAAGTATTCTTTGCAATGTTGGTGAAATCGGCTACTGGGGCCCGTTTCACTAAACTTCGTACGATTAAAATGTTCGTAAGTGCAAGATTATTTTAGTCTGTAAAATTCACATTAACAATGTTTTCTTGTAAACAATTACTGGATTTACATTTATTGAGCATAGGCTGCATATGCAGCCTATGCTCAATAAATGTAAATCTATGAATTCAAATTTCCGGACGATCATAAATTTGCACTTACGAACATTTTAGTCGTACGAAATTTAGTGAAACGGGCCTGTGGTGCGTCTAATGAAAACCAAAGAGTAGTACCACTCTGTAACGGTGTATTAAAGGTACGTGCCCACGCAGTAGGTTAGACTATAGGGAGACAGATAGCTTTGTATATTCTGTAGATAGGACATTTTCTGGCAAAATAAACATTCATTCACCATTACCCCACGTATTGATTGGCGTTATTATACATTTTATATCAGACGTAAATTTCCACTCCACACTGATATCAGGAGCGATATCCGTGCTTCCTGAAAATGTTAACGGACATTACTATTTATTCTCTGTATTTATTTGATCATACTATCATATAATCTGTCGAAAATATTATTTTTTCAGGTGACGCATTTAATTAGTATAAATAATTAAAAAATAGCTTGCCTCATTTGCATATGAAAATAGCCTGATACCTCCACGAGTCACTATCAGTATAATAAGTATTACTAAATGATAAAATCTGTATAGCGGGCATTTATAATTTTTAGAACCGGTGGAAGAGTGACACAATAATACACTTATTTAATTCCTATAAATAACAGTTTGTGCCTACTGAGTGGGCATGCATCTTTAACTGATCCGGAGTTACACTGGTTAAACTTACAAACTCTCACGTTTTGTAGTGGTCGCTTTCATTTTTTTGCTTTGCAATGCAATATTTCCGCATCTTTGCATCGTCAGTTCTCACTGTGGCAGGAGTGGCGACGGTTCTCCTCGGGCATGCGCAGTGAGGATTCCACAGAAACCCCAGCTTCCATGTACGTGGCTGTGACTGGAGAAATGGGGCTTATGGGTTTTGCGACCAGTGTAGATCCAGATCAGCATGTGCATCCGCACAGGCTGATCAGGATCTGAATTGTTCGCCATGCCATCAATGAATATAGACCATTATCAGGCTGCAATGCGCTACTTTATCAGGAGCTTCATTCGTCACATATAACATAAGCCCCATTTCGCCAGGTTTTGCGTGCGCACGCGATAGGTTTTGCGTGCGCACGCGATAAGTTTTACGTGCGCACGCGATAAGTTTTGCGTGCGCACGATAGGTTTGCGATAGGTTTTGCGTGCGTGCAAAACCTATCGCGTGCGCACGCAAAACCCTATCGCGTGCGCACGCAAAACCTATTGCGTGCGCACGCGAAAGTAAAACATATTTCCATGTCCCCTCTGTGCCACCGTAGGAACCCCTACCGTTAATTTAAGTCGTCACGTTCACCCGACCACCACGATTCTGGAGGGATTTATTTCCTTGAAGGAAATATTTCCTACTGGAAGTTCGCGAGACGTAATTGACGTCACGTTTTGACATTATTTCCGGCGAAGAAACGATTATGCTATACGCTATCGTCAAAATTGTCAACGTTATAAGGGCAAATTTCACATTTTTCGAAGATCATGTAATATACAATTTATTCCCCTACCATTTTAAAATACCGTATTTATTTCCCACTCGTTTCTTTATCGGATTTCCAGATGTATCGGGGAAATATATCCGTTATTTCAAAATGGTAGTTGAATAAACAATATGTCGTCTCTTTGTTTCTACATCGCGTAGATACGAAAATGGAAAAAAAACCATCAAACTTCGGTCCCCGGCTTCTACACCTTAATGTTTGTCCCTGCGCGAAGCAGCACCGAAAGAACGAAATTCAAGGTATACTGTACTTAACCGTCGTTTGTAAACACGAAGCAACGAAATGTAAAGTTCTTAATTGTATGTCAATATGCGATACAAAAAAACACGAGGGAAATAATTGCAATCGGCGTTTCCGCACGGCGTCTAAATGAAGTAATGAACTGTAATGTTCTTACTCGTTGTATAACACTTCTTTTCAGCTCAGCGTATAAACGAAGTAACGAACTGTAAGGTTATTATATTTGATTTGGATCGACACTGGTCACTGATCCAATTAGCCAAATTTCTCCAGTCACATCCACATATAAATGAATAGCAGTGTGAAAGAGATTATTATGTGTCGTCGTCAATAAGAAAATATCTTCATTAAAACGATTTAACCACGAGGTCAGATATCTGAATGCTGAAACTGCGGGGAATTAATAAACGTGTCTATATAAATACCCACACAAGCACATCTTCAAGATGTCTCGAAGACGTGTGTATATTTTCAGATCGATCGACTGAACGGTTTCAGAGGAGTTGTGTACACAAACTCTGTACCCTATATAGAATTGTATACACAACTTTATAAAACAAATGGCTAAGTTAAAAAGGTGATATTTTTGTTCAAAAATATTTTTTCGGCATAAAAACACCAAGGTGCACATCTTCAATATGTGTAGAAGACGTGTGTATAGTTTCAGATGGATTGACTGAACTATTACAGAGGAGTTGTGTACACAAACTATGCAGTTTTTCTGTCTGCCGCCCGCCTGCCCGCCCGCCCCGCCCGCCTCGCGGTAAAACATAACACGTACCGTTTTTTTTAAAACGGTCGTATACAAAAACAAACTGTTGACGCCATTTACGGAAAATATTGTACAGTTTGTATACGTATTTCTTGAAATTACGCAGATGTCCGAATGTACAAAATCACATGGCGTGTCTCATATGTTTCACACAACGTCTTGGTTTGCCATACATGCAATGCCTTTATAGCATATGCGTCCTGTCACATAATGTATTGGTTGCCACACGTGCATTACTCTTATAGTCCTCCCCCAAGCTGTGGAAAATGTTCGGTTCTCACCCCAAGGTCAAGGTCACAGCCTAACTGCGTTCACAAATATGTATATTTATTATTCAATTCTGCATATACCAGGAACCTACTTTTCCGACGTTTCGGCACAAGGCCTTTATCAAGGAATTAGTTTCTACTAAACCATCCGAAACGTCGGAAAAGTGGGTTCCTGGCGCCCGTTTCACTAAACTTCGTTCGACTAAAATATTCGTAAGTGCAAATTTAGGATCGTCTGGAAATTTCAGTTGATGGATTTACATTTATATTACATTTATGCTCAATAAATGTAAATCCAATAATTGTTTACAAGAAAACATTGTTAATGTAAAATGTACAGACAATCATAATTTTGCACTTACGAACATTTTAATCGTAGGAAGTTAGTGAAACGGCCCCCTGGTTTATGCAGAATTGTTGAACATATTGTATTATTGCGGAAAGATTACTTTGTATTATAGTTTCTGCTTCCATTGACGAAGCGACTTGTCATTCATAACTTTAAGGTTCTTAATTTTCAACTCTTCGCGGTGTAAATACAAAGAGACGAGATGTCACTAACGAGTCACCATCTGCTTAACCGAATACCCGATATATACCAAATCTTCTCCTACTTTCAATTATTATATGGGTGTTGCAGAACAGACTTCTACATAAGCTGTAACCTGTCTGCGCTGAATATGCACTATATAAAACATAGTTTCATCTACTCTTAAGAAAAGCAGTTCCAATCTGCTTTGATCACCATTGCTTTATTTCATGTTTACAGTTTACATGTACACCACGTTACCATCATGTACAAGTTATTTTTAAATATCTGATAAATGTACATGAACATTGAATGAAAAATGCCTTAAAATATGTCTTAAGCAGACCAGGGGCCCGTTTCAATAAGCTTCGTACGACTAAAATGTTCGTAAGTCTGTAAATTTCACATTAGCAATGTTTTCTTGTAAGAAATTATTGGATTTACAATTATTGAGCATTGGCTGCATATGCGGGCTATGCTCAATAAATGTAAATCCATCATTTGAACTTTCCAGACGATCCTAAATGTGCACTTACGAACATCTTAGTGGTACGAAGTTTAGTCAATCGGGCCCTAGGGGCCGTTTCACTAAACTTCGTACGACTAAAATATTCTTAATTGCAAATTTAGGATCGTCTGGAAATTGCCATTGACGGATTTACATTTATTGAGCATAGGCTGCATATGCAACATATGCTCACTAAATGTAAATCCAATAATTGAAAACATTGTTAATAGGAAATTTACAGACTCATAATTTTGCACTTACGAACATTTTTAGTCGTACGACGTTTAGTGAAACGGCTCCCAGTATAACATTTGATCTGTGGCCAACTTCACCAAAAATGCAAAGTACACTTACATAGCTAAGTGTCCATAGAGGGAGTCATTACCAGTTTATACATACATGTATATTAATAAATACATTTTCTTGTACATGTATTTTTAATTTAATGAAATAAATTATTTTCTGATCAAAACATGCCGGTGATAACGTAATTAATACAGTATATGAATGCTGCATAATGTTAATCACCAACTGTAAGAAGGCGTTTGTTTTACACGATATAATGCATTTCAGTAGAAATCAATAATTACTCCCGGAAAAACGAAATAGGTACATAAGTGTACTTATAGTTGGCACTACTTTCTAAGCCAATCGCTGGGCAGCATCGTGCTCCATTTGTGTCACATATTGCAACGTTTAACCCAAATAAGTTACATACATGTATTACCAGATTTAATGATTAACTGTTCAACAGGAAATGGAAAATCAATACTCTGATGGGACATTGCATTCTACACTTGGCTGAACTATAAGTATGTTATTGTTCACATATTGTGTTTTTCAGGAACTAAATTCTGACGTCGCTAGCGCTCCCTCGCATTTAATTCCTTAAGCATCCAACATGTGAACACTAACTATACCGACATTTCGGCACAATGCATTAGTTTCTACTGAGCGCTAAGTGGCATCCATTTTAGATTTCACAATGTTCCACTTAGCGTTCAGTAGAAAACATAAACACTGTGAAATCTAAAATGGATGCCACTTAGCGTTCAGTAGAAAACATAAACATTGTGAAATCTAAAATGGATGCCACTTAGCGTTCAGTAGAAAACATAAAAATTGTGAAATCTAAAATGGATGCCACTTAGCGTTCAGTAGAAACTAATTCCTTGATAAAGGCCTTGTGCCGAAACGTCGGAAAAGTGGGTTCCTGGTTTTTGCAGAATTGTTGAACATAATATGAAATAGGTACTACCTACGACGGGCGACGTTAGTGTATGAAAGTAAATTTACCAATTGATAGATTTACCATGATGTTAGAATGCTATAAACGGTACCGTAGTATATTGTAGTATTGCATATCTACTTCCCACAGACAGACAGGCAGGCAGGCAGGCAGGCAGCGGCAGGCAGGCAGGCAGGCAGGCAGGCAGGCAGGCAGGACAGACAGACAGACAGACAGACAGAGAGAGAAAGATATAGAGAGAAAGATAGACAGACATTCAGACAGACAGAGGGAGACAGAGACAGATATAGAGAGACACATAGAGACATGGGTGTGGGAGAGAGAAAGATGTGTTAAAATAAATACGGCATAATGAAACTCTATTTCGTTGCAATTTTGTTTTTTCATAAAATATTCAATACGCATTTAAGGCATTTGCACTCAGATCATTTGAAACGCATATTTTCAAGTGTCTCTCGAGTGTTGTTATGGACAACAACACAAAATATTTTTTAATTTAATAACTAGAATAGTTCGCCTGTTATATTCAGTATGTTTTCTGAAGTAGCATAAATCGGGCTAAAAACTAAAATAGCCCAGATACAACGACTGTTTCTGCCTTCCGTTACTTTCGTTGCATTCGGCCCATTCGCACATTCGCAAGCATCGGACTCTTTAACGCACTACTTTTTAGCGCAGGGCCACTTTACGGCCTCATTTGCTGTATTAATACATTAAGCTTGTTCGAAGAAGTAATTTGCACATTACCCGAGTCATGACGAGCTATTATTCATCGATACCCCAGTCTTAACGAACTATACATCTAATATGACATACTGATTCCGTTTACGGGATGTAAACGCGGTAATTCTGTTTTTTTCCTTCACGTGTCTACGGCTAATAAAGGGGACTCGACGAGCATTGCGATCAGTGTAGACCCTGTGTTGCAGACAGACCATTTGGGTTAGGTCTGCATATGTCGCTAATCATTCAGTGAGGTATCAATGTGTAGACGAATAATAATATAGTGGAACCTCTCTAAACCGGACACCTGGGAGGTCCCCAGGGTGTCCGGTTTAGAGGGTTCCACTGTAAGTAAGCAGTCGATGACCATTTTTGTGATTTTCAGTCATGAACATATAGGACAATGAAACAAATGACATTGTAACCCATCTAAATTAAGCACAATGGCCAGAGAGACAAGCGCCTTGCTTATTAATGTTATAAGAGACAATTAATTGACCACACCCTGACAAAAATGCACCTATGACATGTGGAAGCAGTGTAGAACCTGATCATCATTTTATTGTCGCGCCCGCGCTTGAGGACACCGCGGTATAGTCGGCACATTGGCGTACGTCCTTCCGGGTTACAGTTTTGGTTATAGGTTTTCGGTATACTATCAAAGCCTCGGCGGGCGCGACATGCGGGCTGCGGCCATCTAGTTATAAGCAATGAACGGATACAAAACAGAACATATCAACTGTTCTAGCTGTGTGAGGTGTGCGGGGCTTGGGGTGGGGGAGGGGAGGGGTGGGGAGTGACTGCAGGGTGGGTGTCTATATTTTATACTGTTTTCCATCGTGCAATCGTAGACATGTCCGACTAGGATATTGCCTCCCTTACTGCATGCTGTGTTACGTCGACATGGATTTCAACAAGAGTTTCGAAGGTCACAATATACACAGGTGGAAGACTCGGACCTAGGACCCACTAAATGGCTCAGTTAAGAAACGTTACCCCACCCACCCGTTTTCGTACACTGTACAGTATATAATTTTCCCAAGCTCTTGCCTACCTTGAATAGGCTATACTGTATAGTGTACGGAGATTCGTGTGTGGGGTAACGGTTACACAAGATCCAATTTTCGGGTCCTAGGTCCGAGTCTTCCACCTGTGACACTATATCGAGAATACCAGGCAATGCTAGGAAACGCGTAGGAATTCCGAGGCTTGCCGAGGAATTCCTACCTTTTCAGAGCCGAGCCTGATAAACTTGATACCAAAAGATGACCACAGATGACGTCATCCGGCCAATGGAACATCAGTTTTCACTTCGTAGACCCGGATGTTTGTATCAGGTCAATGCCTGATACAGCAATATGTTATCAGTCAGTACATATTCGATCAATACAGGGCAGGTTACCTGATGAACGCCCATCGAGGCATGGCCAGTCGACACCACAGAGTTCTTCCTAATGCCATAAGCATTCGTACCGAAGTTGGTTACGGTCAATTAGAACTTGAAGAGCCTCTCTGATGCAGTTCTGTTAAATATGCACATTATAGTCATTGCCAATCTAACAAGACTGGTGCAAATACCCCATCTCTGTCATAAGTAGAATGGATTATGCAGGGCATACTATGACGTTATTGACGACCCATACATACATGTACTGAGTTTTAGTTATGTTATGTTATGTATAATATGCTGTCTTAATTCATTTCATATATCAATCATGTGTACAGAAATACACATTTCAAAGATAAAATACATTTTTATTCAAAATCATCGTAATTTGCATTATTTAAATGAACTTAATGTGATGTCACAGCTCATTTGCATAATATATGCATAACTATAACCTCTATAACTTGTGGCAGACATGGAATATTTGCATGCGGTTTTCATTAGTCTTATTAGATTACCCAGGCCTATACCATGCATAGGAAACACAACAGGGGCGCGTTTCACTAAACTTCGTACGACTTAAATGTTCGTAAGTGCAAACTTCTGATAATGTTCACATTAACAACGTTTTCTTATTGGATATACATTTATTGAGCATCGGCTGCATACAAATTATGCAGCCTATGTACAATAAATGTAAATCCATCAATTGAAATTCACAGATGATCCTAAATTTGCACTTACGAACATGTTAGTCGTATGAAGTTTAGTGAAATGGTCCCCAGCATCCGAGAGGCCCGTTGAGTTATTGCGCGGACAAGGATACAGTAGGCGAACGTTAAACGTGGGACCGTCAAATGGAGAAAAGTTATCTGAACATTTTAAAAATTGATATGCTTCTTTGTCTTGCGTGATAAACAGGGGCCCGTTTCACTAAACTTCGTACGACTAAAATGTTCGTAAGTGCAACATTATGATAGTCTGTAAATTTCACATTAACAATGTTTTCTTGTAAATACTTATTGGATTTACATTTATTGAGCATGGGCTGCATATGCAGCCCATGCTCAATAAATGTAAATCCATAAATTGACATTTACAGACGATCTTAAATTTGAACTTACGAACATTTTAGTCGTACGAAGTTTAGTGAAACGGGCCCCAGGTAGACTAACTTCGGTTACGATCCGTACAGTAGAAACTCGTTATTGCGTGGACAAGCTGTGTCCGCCCGCTCTTACAAGGTGTATACATAAAACGTCCCTGTTTTTTTTTAAACGGGCGTATAAAAATGAATATTGTTGTCTAAAAGTTCGGAGCTCATGCGTAACATCAAGTCGAAAAGACGTCGAAATATATTGATGGACATATTCAGAGTGCATGAACAATTCAGAGCTCTAGTGGAGAAAATATTGACAGGTGCACACAATTAAATATCACTCAATGGTATATACTTTCTTCCAGCATTATACACTGAAACCTCTCTAAACCGGCCACCCCAGGGTGTCCGGTTTCAAGGTGCATGGTCACGTGGTTACAACAACAACAACAACAATGGCTGAAAGTGCTGAAAGAGTTCCCACTCCAAAATAAGTATTATTTGATAATTTCCTTAATAGGCAACGGAATTTGATGGAATATGGCGCAGCAAATGCGTTTTCATGAGCTGCATTTGGGATTTCGGCACATACTTATGTCGTTTTTGCGAAATAGACACGGAAATTGATTCTTCGCAAACACGACAGAAGTTTGGGCCAAAGAACCGAGACCACCAAATGCAGCTTGACAAGACGCGTTTGTGCGCTATATTTCATCAAAATCCGTTACATAATAAGGACGAAATAAAATAATACGTACTTTGAATCGGAGTGCTTTTGGAAGTTTTAGTACTTGTTGTTGTTGTTTTAACCACGTGATCATACACCTTGGGTTTAGAGATGTTCCAATGTAAATGAGGCATATGACAACATAAAGATAACTTTTCTGTAACTTTTCAATCATGAACAGACACTATTCATCGACGATAAATAACATTGAAACACATACAAATAGGTACACTTGAGGTAACTGGGGGCCGTTTCACTAAACTTCGCACGACTAAGATGTTCGTAAGTGCAAATTTATCGTCTGGAAATTTCCATTGATGGATTTACATATATTGAGGATAGGCTGAATATGCAGTCGATGCTCAATAAATGTAAATCCACTAATTGTTTACAAGAAAACATTGTTGATGTGAAATATACAGACTATCATACTTTTGCGCTTACGAACATTTTAGTCGTACGAAGTTTAGTGAAACGGCACCCAGTATGTCGGGTTTGGAGAGGTTCACTGTATTTTTTCTGCACCAATTTCAATTCATATAACAGCAGACTTGGAGGAAGATATTCATATAAAGTATGCATAGAAAAAAAGATGGTGGACGTAAAATACGTTCAGGAGAGGATCTAATTTATATATATAGGCTGTCCTTCAATCCAATCCCTTTGTAGTGTACGGTATCTAGTAACAATGACAACCAAACTGTAAATGTAAACAAAATATGTTTAAACCAAATTACTTTCGCTTAACATGAAACTTTATGTATTTTATATATGCAAGAGAAATGAGACGTGTTACTAAACGTCTATTCCTAAGTATGATAGTTGAGCAATACTGCCCTCCCAAGTCAAACTGCAGTATCTGTTAAACTGCAGTATCTGCACTATGATGCTATGCTGACCCTGTGCAATCATCCCAAGTCAAACTGCAGTATCTGTTAAACTGCAGTATCTGTACAATGATGCTATGCTGACCCTGTGCAATCATCCCAAGTCAAACTGCAGTATATGTTAAACTGCAGTATCTGCACTATGATGCTATGCTGATCCTGTGCAATCATCCCAAGTCAAACTGCAGTATCTGTTAAACTGCAGTATCTGCACTATGATGCTATGCTGACCCTGTGCAATCATCCCCACCTGGGGGATGGCACAGGGTCAGCATAGCATCATAGTGCAGATACTGCAGTTTAACAGATACTGCAGTTTGACTTGGGAGGGCAGAATAGCAACGCATATAGAGGATCTTACAGGAGTGATGATTTAATATCATGCAGTGGAACCTCTCTAAACCGGACAACAAGAAAACACATGTGGTTTCTTGGTCATTTATCTCAGGTGATAATGTATGTTCGTGATCGCACAACACACAACTATGGCTCAGAATGATCAAATGTATGATGTACAGTGAACATCTTTAAGCCGGACCTCCCAGGGTGTCCGGTTTAGAGAGGTTTCACTGTAATATTATTTATTAAACGAGTTTACTGACTTCATAAAGCGGCTATGCGGCTACTCGTTTAGCAAATACCATATTACATCAACACACGTGTTATATTATAGTTATTGCATAAGCATAGTATCATGAATTAAATCCGTACCGACCTCCTAACATGTTGTATATATAGAGAATAGTAGGTTAGTGCCGTGAATGGGAAAACATATCTGGCAAGGCTCAGGAAACGGGATGGGCGAGGCTCTGCCGAGCCAGATATTTTTTCCCATTCACGGCACTAACCTACTATTCTATTTATCCCGTCAACACATACAAATGGCTGTAAAATTCAAAAATTGTATTGACTGGATATCAAAAATGTTTCACGGCACCGTGTTTCACGGCACATACGCACTGTGTTGACAGGATATAGTGGATTAATGTACCACAGTGATGCAATCGTTCTACAAAAGCCACACTGTAATTGAGCACTCGAAGACCAATTTTTGTCATTTTCAGTCATGAACAGACAGAAAAACGAAATAAATTACATTGAAATCCATCTAATTAAGCACAATGAGGTCACCAGGGTGTCCGGGTTAGAGGGGTTTCACTGTAATTGTCCATTTGGGATACCAACTGTGAGAGAGAGAGAGAGAGAGAGAGAGAGAGAGAGAGAGAGAGAGAGAGAGAGAGAGAGAGAGAGAGAGAGAGAGAGAGAGAGAGAGAGAGAGAGAGAGAGAGAGAGAGAGAGAGAGATTTGTAGATTTATTACACTGGTATATTATGATTGTGATTTGTAATAATAGTAGTTTTATTACTGCGTTATTACGCTGCCGAAGCTCATTCTATGCAAAACATACACGTTTATGTGATTTAGTCTACAAAACAGAAAAACAACAACGTATCAATTGCCGATCTTGTCTAGTTGACTATAATAACAAATACAACGTAATCTTCATTTCCATGGTGTCCTTTCATTAAACTTCGTACGACTAAGAAGTTCGTAAGTGCAACATTGAAATTTCTAATACCATTTCCAGACGATCCTAAATTTGCACTTACTAACATTTTAGTCGTACGAAGTTTAGTGAAATGGCCTCCCGGGTGGGCACCCTTGCCTAGACTATCAGACAGCGTCCACAAGGCGTGTGTCTGACCTTCTACAGTAACCAGCCAAATCGAGTGTATAGCGTTTAGCGAGCACTTTGTAAACTGATATCCATCCTTTTACAGTTTTTATTCGGCTTATAAATTAATGGTGGGAATTGGCTCGAACACCTTCCATACCCGATTTGTATTGCTTGTTTGAAGCATGACGGGTGTTTCATTAATGGAATGGCGAACAGTTCAGATCTTGATCAGCATGTGCGGATGCACATGCTGATCTGGATCTACACTGGTCGCAAACCAATACATCCCATTTCTACAGTCACAGCCACATATTGGTTTATTCTTTCTTTTGCGCAAAATTGCTACAGTCGTTGATGGGATATTTAAGAAATGGTCGTTCGAATTCGCTCGGATTTCTCCATTTGTCTGAACATTCAAATTAGTTTTTTTATTGCAATTTAAAATACATTGGAAGTCGTATTGGCAATTTTTGTTTATTTATTGTCGTCCAAGGGAACTTTGCAAAGGTCAGATTTGAATTAGTTTGCGCTCTCCAGTTCAATCTCTCGTGGAATTGTGAAATGTTTTTGAATGCTGACCTGGATCAACACTGGTCGCAAACCAATAATTCCAGCACAAAAATATTTACACAATTCCCTAACATTTGATTGGTCCGTAGCAAGTCTCTGTCCAAAATTTATATCCCAGTAAACTCCTATGCCGAACTACTTTCCGCAACCGTCATTTTCTTGATGAATTTATTTAAAATGCTGGAATTATAAGGAATGAATGGCATTTTTGTGGAATTTATCGGGGATATAAACTTGGAAAAGTCGCGGGAATACTGGACGAGGCCTTCCGGCCTTCGTCCAGTATTCCCGCGACTTTTCCAAGTTTATACCCCGATAAATTCCACAAAAATGCCATTCACTCCTATAATAAATACACATTTCTACAGTCACAGCCACGTATTAGTCTATTCTTTCTTTTGTGCAAAATTCTCCAGTAGCAGATGGGATATTTAAGAACTTTTCGCTCGAAGATTGCCTAAATAAAACGTGCGTGTCACGAACATTTTCCACTGAATCATAAGGCGATTATCAGTGTACCTGTTTGCTTCTCTCGGATTTCTCCATTTGACTGATATTTCAAATTAGTTTTTTTATTGCAATTTCAAATACATTGGAAATCGTAAATAGCAAATTAAAATTAATTTATTGCCGTCCAAGGGAACTTTGTGTAGGCCAGATTTAAATTAGTTTGCGCTCTCCATCTTCGTGGAATTGTGAAATGTTTTTTCACCGATATTGATTTCGAATTTTTGCTAGCCTCAATAAACGTAAAGTCATCAATTGAAATTTGCAGACGATCCTTTTGCACATACGAACATATTAGTCGTATGGCGTTTAGTCCTGATTTACAACAAACACCTCTTTATAACGGCCCATATTTAATATTCCTGTATAAACTAGCGGCTGTTACAGAGGGGGGTTGTTGCATAGAGGTTAAAAACATATGAAAGTATCCATTGGATACTTGCCTATGTATTTAACCTCTCTACAACGACCGCCTCTTTGTAACAGTCACTATTTTCTATCCCAAACGAACATTTTCCACTGTACTTGCATATAATCTCTCTGCAACAACCACCTCTCTATAACAGCCACTTTCTTATACCCCACATTTATATTTCCCCGTAGATCTATACTTCAAAACACGGTATACAACAGTCACCTCTCTACAACGACCATTTTTTTTATCTTAACACGTGGATGTCGTAGAATTTGCGATCAGTGTAGTTCCAGTTTATCCAAAACTATTTGAACCTTCCTTCACGATGCTTCTTAATGTTAACCCTTAGACCGCTACTCACAACAATTGTCGTCTGCTGTTGCTTTTATATATTGCCTTATTTCTCAATAAAAACATGGTTTGACAGCACTTCAGAATCATTTCCAATGGAAATGATTCTGAAGTGCTGTCAAAGCATGGTGTAAATTATTCTAATGTGCTGTCAAAGCATGTTTTGATGATACAAATGGAAAATAGAAAATAAACAGCAGATGAAAACAAAAATTAAGATAGCGGTCTAAGGGTTAACACCATATGTGATTATATATATTATGAAAATGAATATATGTAAACTTCGCACGACTAAAATATTCGTAAGTGCAAACTTCACATTCACAATGTTTTCCTGTAAACGATTATTGGATTTAAATTTTAATGAGCATAGGCTAAAGTTGCACTTACGAACATTTCAGTCGTACGAAGTTTAGTGAAATGCCTCCCACCCCTGTGATACGCAAACAATTGGTCAGTTTAAAGAGTCCATCAGATCTCACACATTTTAAATAGACCAACTTCTTGTCATACCGAGCCTCGGAAGTCCTACACGTCGTCTAGCCTCACCTAATAAACTAGGTACAATAAATCGCCTCCGATATGTTATCTACGGCTACAATTTGACCCATTAAAAAAATGTGAGCAACCTCAGTGCATACCCAAACCTGTTGTATGTAGATCACAATGTAGTAAACTGAATATTTTATACATTTAAACAAATAATCTTTGAACTGGTAAATTGCCAAAAATAATAGAAAGGGAAATCATTGTCCCATGGAAGCCATTTTTTCTCTTGCTGTTGTTCAACATTGAACATAACGAAATGAACCTTTCAAATTTACAAGATATACATGTAAATGTCAGATAAACACATTGACACGGTAAAATAACCAATTTCTGCATGTGTATGTTCTTTATTAGTAATGTATTGATACAGTTTTGACAGTTTTATATCGCTAACATATCAAACACGCCGGATAACTGATAGCAAAGATCACTCTTCCATGCGTTACATTAAAGAGAATGGGTTAAATTGATACCCTCGCGAGAGATATGGAGCGGGGTAACTATCTTGTTTCTACTAATAAACATGATATCAAAAGACAGTAGCCTGGGCCCAGTTGCTCAAAGCCTCTGTTAGCTTAACAGATTGTTAAATCCTGTCGTTTCCGAGCCGAGCCTGATAAACTGGATTTCACCGGACACTAGGCTGGTATTTTGTATGCATACCATCGGCTAGCACACACGAATACCGCCACGGTAGTCGTGTCGCATAACCATGGGCGTGTGCTAAAGTAAGCATCACAAAAACTGTCAGAGAAGTGCTTGCTTGAAGAAGAAACCTTTTGACATAAAAAATGTTTCCACGACCATGTGAAGGTAAAAAATGGCAAGGTCATGTTAATGGCAGCATGGGTGTGTTCCAAATGCTTGCATGTATCATTGACAAGTGTCCAAATATTGAATCAATCCATCAAATAATTTAACCCTTTCAACCCTAAGGAACTGGAATGGACTGTGATATGCTAATGTTCCGCCCAATCCAATGGTCACAAAATGATTTTCAGATTCGTCCATTTATGAAAAGGGGGTGTTTTTGTTCTAAGAAATATGAAAATTATTTGCAAAGAGTGCAGATCCTGATGAGACGGCTCGTTACGAGCCGGCTCATCTGGATATGCACTGTTTGCATAAACCGCTATAGCGGGCTTTCGGGTTCAAAGGGTTAATGGTGGCATGAGTGTGTTCCAATGCTCACATATATCAAGTGTCCAAATATTGAAGCAATACGTGAAGTATTATTAAAGTTATTACACGATGAAGAAGCTGGTACAAACTTTTTGACGCAAAACAATAGCTAAGCGTTTCTGCAAAAATATGAAAATACAAAAAGTCAACGTCATGTTAATGGCGGCATGAGTGTGTTCCAAATGCTCACATATATCAAGTAATATTAAAGTTATACCATAATGAATAAGCTAGTACACACTTTATACCGCAAACAAATGACTAAGTGTTCCCGCAAAAATCTGAAGGTAAAAATTATCAAGGTCCTGTTAATGGCGGCATGTGTGTGTTCCGAATGCTCACACGTATCAAATGTCTAACTATTGAAGTAATCCGTCAAGTAATATTAAAGTTATAGCATGATGACGAAGCTTGTACAACATTTTTGACATTTCGGACGACGAAGACGCGGACGACGACGATGAAACAAGCGGCGACAATAGTCGCGACTTCTGCTAAAGCAGGCGCAACAAAAACGTTACCTCTTATAGAATACCAGCCTAATGTCTGTTGATATCAATTTTATCAAGATAGGTCCGGAAACGCCTCGGGGAATTCCTACGCGTTTCCTAGCCTTGCCTGATAAACTTGATATCACTGCCTCGGAATTCCAACGCGTTTCCTAGCCTTGCCTGAGAAAAATGATATCAACAGCCACTAGGCTGGTTTTCTGTATGTATCGATATTCGCCTGCGATGGCGGACTGGCGTCCTTATATACACGGAGACACATTCTCTCGTGCGCGCGCAGCCGCCGTTGCCATGCATATATAGTCGCGGTACCAAGGATGCGCCTGCCACATGACAAATGTCTGCGAGCGATTGGCCGCAAAGAAATATCGCAGCATCGGAGATTTATTGCTAATTGTTCTAGTCATATTGCGCATCTGTTTGGGTTAATTTGTCTTCATTTGCAGAAATACGGCGATAATTGGACAGTTAAGAGGTAGTATTGCGGCAATTTTAAGAATCTATGGTGAAATAAAAAGTTCCTGGAACATATATGTGCAATAATGTACCGATGGAAGTGACGTTATAAAGGGTAATGGACGGTCTCTTGTTAGGATGACGATATATAAGGTTGTCTAGACACACAATCATGTTTAATTGCACGACACCTGACCCACTATATCAGTGGACAAGAGCTCATCTGTACGTTAGTTAATATTGGAAATCCATCCATGGCGAAATCCTGTGACAATACGAGGATACTTCATGCATTTGAAACATGACTGCGTCTAAGTTACAACGACTATTAACTGCACAAATGTTACGTTACCCAGGGGAGAATGACCAATCCTTGTACCAGTGTTAACATTCTAAAACCATTAATTCATAACGACATTCTGCGACAATACGATGAAACGTATGCTTGAATAAACGAGTCGGCAAAATCAACGATGTTTAACTGCACAAATACAACGTCGTTATCCGCGCTATCGAGCGACGACGCCACGTTGTGTAACGATACCTCCGTAACGGAGAAAGCCGGCTGGGTCCAACCGCCGTTTGACGCGACGCCATCCAACATCACCGTCGCCGTCATTCTGGTTCTTCTTGACATCGTCACGATCGTCGGCAATTTTCTGGTGCTGCTTGCTTTCGCCGTCGAACCCAAACTCCGACAGCCGTTCAATCTTTTCATCATGAACCTGGCCGTAACGGACTTTCTCGTTGCCAGCACGGCAATGACGTTCTATACCATCGACACGTTGCTTAGTTACTGGCCGTTCGGAAAGGTAAGTAACAACACATAATGAGACACGCCATGTGATCTAATAAGCTAACGGCACTAAATGTTACCTTCAGCTTAAGCCCCCATGTAAGAATATGTGCGATATTTCATGAAATATATTTTTGGTAAATGATGAAAAGATGATGAAATGTACATAGCAAATGCGGAATTCTATTCCGCATTTGCTATGAAAATTTCATCAAATTTTGTAAATATTTTATATAACATACCAAATCACATTAAATTGTCTCATAGTCACAGTCACATTGTCTCATATAATCTAGCGTTTATCTGTAGCTCGCTATGCATTGATCGACTACACACTGACTGGTAACGAAACATTGTCAAATCTTGCCTGGCTAGATGTGCATACCCGGGCCACAACCATAGGAATTCGGCGTGTTTCGGCTTTCATCGGTATAATTCTCTATATATGAACATGGTTTTCTAATTTTGGTCGGACACGACCTCGTATCATAACGCATTCCGCGAATTGATTAACGCTAATGTGAATATATTGGCGGAAAGTGCACAGGTTCATTTAAGAATTATTGTTATCTTGCTAAAATAACATAGTTAGAACATATTTATGCAAATAATATCGAATTACAGCTCATTTTCCTAGGTCGGACACGACCTCGTATCATAACAAATGAAATAATGTGTTTAAGGCTCTAACGTCAATATTGTAGTGACAAGTTCATATGTTCATTTGAGAATTATCGATATCCTGCAGAAATACATAGAATGCATAGAAAATTACAATTTTAAATATATTATTTCGAGTTATACCGATGAAAGCCGAAATACGCCGAATGCCTGTGGCAACAACAACCACTATCAATAACGTTCCATACGGTCAAACGGCGTCACACGACGTTATCGAATGACGTAACGTATCAAGTACACGTTCTTTTCAACGAAAACCATATTATTTGTCCATCATGTAGCATAAAACGTTACCTGATACATAGAATACCCTGATAGTGTCTTTTGATATCAGGTTTATCAGACTCGGCTCGGAAACGATGGAAATTTCTCGGCGTTTCTACGCGTTTCCAATCCTTGCCTGACAAACTTGATATCAAAAGACATTAGCTTAATATTCTCTATATCCATCGGACTTGGCTCAAGTTTATCATGCTCGTCTCGGAAATGGTATGAATTCCTCGTCAAGCCTTCCTACCCGTTTCAAGAATTTCATTATTTCTCATCAGAAGTATATGTTGTGACCACTCATTTGAACCGTCTCGCCGAGACGGTTCAAATGAGTGGTCACAACAAATACTTTGTTCAGAAATAAGGAAAATAGATAGAGAATAGCCTTCCTACCCGCTTCCTAGCCTTGTCTGTAGCCTATTTCACCAACATTGCAAAGTATACTTTTCTAGCAAAGTATACTTTGAGGGAGAAATTTTGAATTTTAGGATAAATTTATTAATTTTTATTATACTGAATTTATTACATTATCACAGCCATTTCATGTAATACATTCAGTATAATAATTCTGCATACTTTTAATCATCAACTATATGCAGTTGTTAGATTTATATGAAATAATGCATTTCCGGAAAAATAAATGATTACTCCCTGAAAGTATACTTTGCTAGAAAAGTATACTTTGCAATGTTGGTGAAATCGGCTACTGATAAAGTTGGTATCCAATACATTAACATGATATTATACATTTGTTGCTGAGCAATTGCCGTGAAATTCGACTTTCATGACCATTTGCGTAATGACGATATAAATTACGTATAACGAGCTTTACGTATATTAAGACATAATATTACATGCTACCCAGTGATTTACCGTCATTCTGGAGGGATTCATTTCCTTGAATGAAATATTTCCTCCTAGACGTTCGCGAGACGTAGTTGACGTCATGTTTGACGTCATTTCCGGCGAAGAAACAATTCATATGCTGACGTCAAATTGTCAATTTTGACAACGGTATAAGCTGGTCTAAGAGCAAAGTTCACATTTTTCGAAGAACATGTAATACATAATTTATTCCACTTACCTTGACATCTGTAAATCCGACAAAGAAACGAGTGCTCCGCACTCGTTTCTTTATCGTATTTCCCGATGTCTCGGGAAATAAATGCGGTATTTCAACATGGTAGTTGAATAAACTCTATATACACCAGCGTAATAAATATGAAAATGAGACGGAAACACGCTGTGATCTGCTTCCATGTATGCTGCTGTGCGTATGCGGTATTTAATTTATAACCGGTTCGTTGACTTAATATTATATTAATTAAACACGTTGACTGATATCATTCAGGTTTCGCTTCTGATAAACTCAGCAACCTCATGTATGGTATTATATGTATATCATTACAACAAAACTGACCCAGTGCTATACAAACGTAATCCGTAATAAACCAGATCTGGCATCGTTAAACGAAGCTAATCCCCTCGATGGCTGCCATATTAATAATAAAACAAATATTATCAAAATCGCGGAAGCGGTAGATAAGTTATTGAATAAACAAAACGAACTGTAACGAATTTACCTTACAAACAAGGTGAACATAAGTCCCCAGTGACCTTGACATAGGGTGTTTGGACGTGGGTCGTATGCGAAACAAAGCACCATCCCTAGACAGACATTGTGGGCAAATGTTATTGAAATTGGTGAAGGAGGTAAGGAGTTATTGAGAAAACATAAACAACTTAAATACATTTGCCTTACAAACAATATGACATAAGTCCCCAGTAACATTGACCTTGGGTGTTCGAGCGTGGGTCGTATTCGAAAGAAAGCACCATCCCTAGACAGACATTGTTGGCAAATATCATTGAAATTGGTGAAGGAGAATTGATAGGGCATAACAAAAGTCATCAGTGACCTTGACCTTGGGCGGTCGGACGTGGATCGTATGCGACACAAAGCACAATCCCTAGGCACACACTGTGGCCAAATATTATCAGAATCGGCGAAGCGGTTCATACAGTGGGGTCAGCGTGTAAGTGCACACACGAACGAACACGACAGGTTGGAACCAACCTGTCGTGTTCGTTCGTGTGTGCACTTACACGCTGGCCCCACTGTAAGTATTTGAAAAATTAAGGGTTCGCATGTTCGTACATGGACTAACGCTATATCCAATCTTGCCTATCAGCGACGGATACTAAGTCAGACAGTTTAGGTCACATACACCGTTTGCTTGGAAAACCTGGTCAAATGATCTACAGCTCTGCATGATATAAAGTATTTTGACAACATTTCCAAGCATATGTACAGAATCCGTAAACACAACTCTGGGAAATGTTGCAGCCGATGAATATTTGTGTGCATATTGTATTTGTTCTTCCATTATGAATAAGTGAACCTATATTTAATAGTGCAGGACGAGTGCAGGAATGCTCGGACTGAGTTTCGTGAACAGTGTAGATCCAAGTCAGCCTGTGCATCCGCACAGTCTGACCAGCATCTACATGTTCGCCATTCCATCAATGAAACATGTCATGCTTCTAACAAATAATGTCGATTGTTATCAGGCGAGAGTTGCGTGCTGTTTGAGCAGGATCTATACTAGTCAAAGTCACATAAGTCCTATTTCTCCAGTCACAACCAGAACTAGCAAGCAATAGTCATATTTGGAACCAGATGGCCGCGGCCCGCATGTCGAGCCCGCCGAGGCATTTGATGGTATCAGAGTGTATTTATTTGAGTTTGAATTAAGGGTTGTGGTGATATAAGTAAACGCTTTAACGCAAATTTTGATCTTGGGCACGTGGGTCGCATGTGTGGGCTATAGAATGAAACATTGGATGATAATAAAGAATTATTTGAAGTTTGAAGTAAATCGGAGTAAGTGTTGTGGAGATATAAGGTATGCAAAAACTTGAACACAAATTTCAAAGTCATTTGACCTTAGGCATGTGGACCACATGGGCAGGCTATGGAATGAAAATATGGATGATGAAAAGGAAGTATTGGAAGTCGGAAGTAAATTGGAGTAACAATTGTGGAGATATAAGGTATGCAAAAACTTTAACGCAGATTGTATAATAACCCAAATTTCTAAGTCATTTGGCCTTGACCTTGGGGCACAGGGGCTGCATGAGTGGGACACATAATGAATATATGGATGATGCCCAATAAGCATACAACGTTTCAAGCAAATCTGACTTACGGTTACAGAGATAGTAGGTATGTGAAAACTTTAACGCAAATGTTGACAGACACTTTAACGCAAACTTCTAAGTCATTTAATGAAACGTGGTACTAACGTGCGGACGTACGCACACATGCACATACGTATGCACTCACGTACGTACGTAACTATGTACATGGACTAACGCTATGTCCCATCTTGCCTATTGGCGAGGGGTAAAAAACAACCGCTACCTTTTTTTACAAATGGGCTGATCTGAAAATCATTTTGTGATAATTGGATTGGTCGGAAAATTGACATGTCAAAGTCTATTCCAGTTATTTAGGGTTGGGACGGTTAAAATGTTTAAAAATAAAAACCAGAGTTTATTCAACGGTCATTTTGGAATACGGGATTAATTATTTTGTTATTTTCTATCATAAGTCTCAAATTGCACTACATGCATGAGAGTTTAACACATACTGTGCAACCTCTTTACAACAGCCATCTATGGGAAGACACAAAACTGGCTGTTGTAGAGAGGTGGCTGTTGTATGGAGGTTAATGCTGAATTAAATTTTGTCGTCCTCTGTTTATTTATTTTCTTCGATAAATCTCATCAAAAACTTGCTTTGGCAACATTTTAGAATCATTTCCAATGGAAATGATTCTAAATGATGTCAAAACATGTTTTATTGAGAAAGAAGTCAGAGCAACAGCAGACGATAATGTTCGTGCTCAGCAGTCTAAGGGTTAGATACAGAGAAAATCATCCATTTGGGATATAAAATAGCGGCTGTTATAGAGAGGCTGTTGTTGTAGAGAGGTGGCCGTTCGGGGAGGGTCGACTGTACATATATTACAAGAGCTAAATACAGTGAAACCTCTCTAACCGGTCACCCTGGGAGGGTCCCTAGGGTGTCTGGCTTAGAGAGGTTTCACTGTAAATCAGACATTTGATCAGTCTGCGCCATAGCGTGCCATGCGATCACGAACATACATTATCACCTGAGATAAAGGACCAAGAAATTCATGAAAAATAAGATCACAGGTGTTTTCTTGGTGTCCGGGTTAGTGGGGTTTCACTGTACACGATTTTCATGATATCGTAATACAAGAATACCGCCAACGATATGCTGTGGTAGTTGAATTGGTTGAAAGGGAAATTGAACATCTACTGAACCAGCGTCATTTGACGTCGGTGGGCTGGTATGAAACGATGGATGATGGAAAACAATTGTCGATACGGTAAATAAGTTAAGCAGAATTGAAACGGCGATGGCCAGACGGACGGACGGACGGCGGTGAACGGACGGACGTATGGACAGACGGACGAATTTTGCATCACTATATCCCATTTTCGTTATGACACGATGGAATAAAATGTGACATGAATGGCGTGACGCGACGTCTTTGAAGTTTATTCCCTCTAGGAAAATAATACGGGCCACCGCATGATACAAATGCGTTTAAGACACGTGTGACATGCGCAGATCATGATCATCGCTGCATCATTATAGTCAACACGGTGATCACATGATATTATTCATGAACATAAACAATGTGATATTGACTAAATAATGACCAGCGTAGGCCCAGATCAGACTGCGCGCATGCGCAGGCTGGTCTGGTACTACACTGGTCACACGGAGATCCAGACTTCATCATCATCCTATTAAATCGTATTTCTTCATGTTGCTTAGTGAAGCAATTTCTTAATTATATGTCGTCGGTTGCATTAATGGGCTCATCCAGCTTATAAGAAGAGTGCTCTAATGAAATTACCAGAACCGCATACAACTGAAAAGTATGCAAGTGATCTATCTATACTGAAACGATCTAAAAACGAAACAAGGAGGCAAACATGGTATTTATTTAATCATTCCACAATTTGGCAAAATATTGTATTACGAGGATACATAGCAATTCATTATCTAACAAAATAACCAGGATTCGATATAACAAAGTCACGTGGTACGCTGCGGTCACATGAATAATCACATACGGGTTTCCAAAAAATATGTATACCTCAGCGTTGCGTTTTCAAATAGTTTCAGTTAATTATTTTCGTTTCATTTCACATGCTGACTTCAATCTGCAAATACATACAATAATCAGCTAAAATATGGATACATTTCCTCCTGTAGCCTGATAACAGTGCATATCCTGATTAGACTGTGCGGTGGCATCTTGGACATAAACTCCCGCACATCAAGATGTCGGAGACATTTGTTAACCATATCACCCCTAAGTAACGGAATGGGCTGCGATATGTTAATTTTGCAACCAATCCAATCATCGCAAAATGATTTTCAGACTATTCCATTTATAAAAAGGGGGTATTTGTTGTTCTCAAAAATATGAAAATTACTTTCAATCAGTGCAGATCCTGATGAGACGGCTCGTTACGAGCCGGCTCATCTGGATCTGCACTGTTTGCATAAACCGATATAGCGGGCTTTCGGGTTCAAAGGGTTAAGCTGATATTATTTCATAATTCATTTAATTAAACACTTAAACTGGTCATGATATTAAACAATTATCTGGGATAATTATTAGCATTTACACGCATTAGGTCTGGAAAGCTTCTTAATGCTAAGTCTGAAAATGATGTTTGAAATCGCGGAAATCACGCTTTGGTTTACAGTTTGTTTTTAATTCAAAATGGCCACCAGGTTTTTGTCTAATATTGTCATCTGGTTTGAATTCGCTGTAATCATGTAGTGGTTGCCATTTTTGTTTTAAATTCAAAATGGCCACCAGGTTGTTGTCTAATACATGTATTGTCATCTGATATACTTAGCTTTAGAGGTGTATCTGTCAGATATGTGACAGCGACTGGAGAAATGGGGCTTATGGGATTTGTGACCAGTGTATATCTTGATCAGATAGCACTGTTCTGTGGGCTGATAACGGTACGGTCTATAACGCTTGTTCGAAGCACGACGGTTGTTTTATTGATGTAATGGCGAACAGTGCAGATCCTGATCAGACTGTGCGAATGCACAGACTGATCTGGATCTACACTGGTCGCAAAATCCATAAGCACTATTTCTCCAGTCACAGCCACATATATAATATAATAATATAGTAATACAGTCGTTCATGCATACCATTTGTTTAGATAACAAATGTATGTAAAATGTAAAATAAATGTGAAATGTTCATATGTACACAAAACACGATTTGATAATGTTCGAACTGACATTTACCAGTAAACCGTATCCAAATGAATTTACTTCGAAAATATTCCTATAACTACATGAATTGAATACTGATTGCTATAGATAAATTAATGCTATAGGCAAATTAATTAATAATTAAAGGTGTCTGGAGGTCAACTGATGGCACAATACTTTTACATATTTATGCAGTGAATATAATATTCTCTTTCGTTTCGGCTTATCTTTAAGGGTGGGAAATGGCTCGAACACCTTCCATACGCGGTAGAATATTGTCCTGTTTCGAGGCCATTTATACACGTGATAACAACACTGAAAAATATTCTAAAAGTAGATTATCACCGGGTCTAACGAACTCGCGGTGAAGTACGTGCATCGTTGGTGACGAACGTGTGTTTATAAGTGCACGTACGTGCTCATTACGTTACCGTGAACGCCCACCTGCACAATTCATCCGTAAAACGTATTATATACGCCGCTTGAGCTCATAACATGCCTACATAATGTTTCAAAGGAAAATAACAATAATTCTCTTAATTATGTACGGAGGTACACATGGCTGTGACGGGAGAAATGGGGCTTATGTCATTTGTGGCCAGTGTAGCTCCTGATCCAATAGCACACTTTTGTAGCCTGATAGCGATCTATATTCATTGTTAGAAATATGGCGGCTGTTTCTTTGATGAAATGGCGAACAGTGCAGATCCTGATCAGACTGTGCGGATGCACAGGCTGATCTGGATCTACACTGGTTACAAAACCCATAAGCCCCATTCATCCAGTCACAGTCACATACGTTAGTTGCAGCCCAAACGTTGACTTGAAGCGGAATAAAACACAAACACCTTGGAAAAAAATGTGGGTTTGGATGATACAGTACAATCTCACTACAACAACAACCCATGGGAAGACACAACATTGGCTATTGTAGAGAGGTGGCTGCTATAGGGAGGTTAATATATCGATATCTCAAATATAATGAATTACATGTTTTCAGTATGAAAGTACAACGTTGAGGCATTCATTATCAAGATCTTGCGTTGAACGGACAGAACACAGAATTCGCCAGACTTCCAGAAGCGCCAAGTGATCGCAAGCCACAATGATTAAACAATCAACACCCACATTACATCCCACTTAGGTTGATGGGGTTAAATGGGGCTTATGCGGTCTGTGACCAGTGTAGATCCAGATCAGCCTGTGCATCCGCACAGGCTGATCAGGATCTGCACTGTTCGCCATTCCATCAATAACAATAACACTATTTTCAACAAGCAATATATATCGTTATCGGGCTACAGGAGTGTGGTAGTTGACCAGATGCTACACTGATAACAAATCCCATAAGTCCCATTTCACCAGTCCTAGCCACGCATTGAGATTCTGTCCCTTCAGACTTCTGCGTAATTTCATGAAATATGCTTACAAATTTTACAATATTTTTGATACATAAAGTCTAAAGTTGACAAAACTTTCAGAGTACATACGGAATTATATTCCGTATGTACACTGAAAGTTTTGTCAACTTTAGACTTTATTTCTGAAAATGATATGAAAATCAGAATTTTTCAATGTAAAATTAGTTTCTGTGAGTACTTATCTGTTATATGTTGCTATATAGCTTCTATTGGGACTACCCATTCCGAATACAATTTATTGACCCGCATCTAGTCCGCACTTACACCTGTCCCATCCCATATCGACCGCGCATGCGCGCACGGGAGACTTCCTCTTTGCGATGGAACAAATCTCTCACCTTGCGGGTGGGAGGCGGGTGTTAAATACATATAACAGGTAAGTACTCACAGAAACTAATTTTACATTGAAAAATACTGATTTCTGTATCATACTTCCCTGTTATATGTTGCTAGAATTTGTCTCCAAGGCGGGAAGGTAAGGTGATACAGAAACCAGAAAAATAAATTAATTCGCTCTGTGAATACTTAACCTAGGATCAATAAATTGACTCACCAAACAACTTGTAGACTAGACCCGGGCACCGTCTGAGCAGCGCCCCCCCCCCCCCCCTTTTCCTGCTCCCAGAAGATAACTGAGCCGCCAGCTAAGTCTTCTGGTCTGCTTGAGTACTGTCCCCAGTCGCAGTTTCACACGCACTGAATGTGACTAACTCATATCATGTTAGCGTCATGTCATACACCCTGTTGTGCCTCACATCTAAGATTCACAGCATCTACACTGACCCTTGGCCATGTCCACAAGTCTCTTAAAGTTCTAACCCACATTACTTACAAATAGTAATGCTAACATAAAATACCCTATGCATATTGGCAACCACATACTATCAATACTTACAAAACATGGTATTCATGACCCTGGATGAATGATTATGTGTTTTCGAGTGTCATGATACCTAGTACCGTTAGCACCCCGAAGCACAGGGAATTCACCGTTACCCTCTCCGGACCTCACAATCATTGGTAACCCCACACAACTGCACACATTATAGTAAAATATGTATCCAGACTGGCATAACCAGTCATGTGTAATCAATAAAACAATCTACGAAAACTTTCCAGGCACAAAACTTGAACTAGCTGATAACTAGAACGTTTTGTACTGCCAATGTGAATATACCAACAATTTGTTATCCTGGACTAGATCCACTGGCCCAGAATAACAACAGGCTAAAACATTGAGCCTTTTACACATGCTTTGCACCCGCGACAACCCTGCTAGCCGCGACTAGGGGATCCAATGTGTAAATATCTGCGCTCTGCGCCGTCAGTGTACGTATGCAAAACTGATAAAAGTGGAATGAGACTTCCCGGATGCCGCTTCCATTATCTTATCCCCAGGATCACTGCATAGAGGAACTCAGAGGAGGTAAATACTGCTCCGACCTCATGGGCATCGATTATAACCTTATGAGCCCTTAATCGAATTGGATCGATATGCTCTGCGTGTTGCGAGAGATATCCATCTGTAAACTGACGATTTGGATAGAACCTGATTACCCACGCATGGAATAAAAAATCCAGTGCCTATCTCTCATTGGTTAATCATTGAGATGTAGTGCCTAATTCACCTCGCTCTGGCCTTGCACAAAACAAGTCCGTGCCTTATGGAACTAAGCCTTGGATACTCCCATCTCTGAGCCTCCTTTTCCAAGGCCGAATACTGTAGGAGCCAAGTTTATGTAAGCATAACATAATATTTGAGCCCCTGATGTGCCAGAAAAGTATTGGCTTTAAGAAATCCAACTTAGTTTTGGTGTCAAACCCTGTGCCAGATCCATTAATCTAACAGAGCTCCTACAGTGTGGGGCTGAGGCAGTCTAGGCCTACCCTTGAAAGCAGTAACCTAGTCTGCTTCACACAGAGACTTAGCCCTCGGCACCTGCGCAGGTTAAACAGGACCACTATCCTGAGACAGATACTGGTATACCGAAGCTACTGCCCCTGAGTCCTCTATCACTAGATGACTCCCAGTGTGCATCCTGTCTTCCCCACCTGATGCCATCAGAGGATTTTAACATTCACCCGTACCGGTGAAGTGCCCTTTTCCTCCGACAAGCCTGGTGCATTTTGTCTTATGAAATTCACCATCATCTAGCCGAATGTCTTAACCGATTGAGCCACGAAGCCCACATTATCATCTGATCGTGACCTTGATATATATGCCAGGGCCTAGCGTGTTTTCCGTCTCGGTTAAATTTGGTAGGCTCGTGCTGAGCGAGAGAAACTCATATTCTGGATCAGTGCGAATTGATTTAATCTATTGACATTGTTGTTGTTATTAACCCGAAGCATGTGCTTTTACCAAGTTAAGATATGACAATTGTACATTATAGAATATGTAAAGTATATAATGTCACAGATAAACGACTCGATTTGGACATGCCTGGGATCACGAACGGTCGGGTATGCCTACCTGGGACCCGAGCCTTAGCAAGGAACCCAGCTTTGCAACCATAGTAACGGAATCATTATCCAAGCCAGATTCTGGTCGCCCATGTACAGGCCGCGTAATTCCCTCCGCCTTTTCGCCGAAGCGAAAACGAGGAGTAACCCATTCTTGACTTATCAATCAAAAGAGGGAAGCTGTCACATTTGCTCATACTGATCTTCCGTTAAATCCCATATCCACTGTTAGATTCCCTTTAGGTTAACTATTCTAGCTACTGGTCTTTCTCTAGTGAAGAATGAAATCATCGCCTATAACTGGGGTCTGAACCTATGATACATATCGGCACTGAAGTGAACTTGAAACAGTTGGCCAATGCCTACATGTATCCCTTCCGAATCGACGCTGACGATTTCTTTTCATCGAACAATTACTAAGGAAATCGCCCATTTCGCCTACAGCTGGACTGAATGGATTAATTTGCCTTAACTTATAGCAATTAACACAGACCTCCCATTCGCGTCTTAGCATGCAGTAGCAAAACAACTTTGCCTGTGCAATGATTGCTGCAGCTAGCCGCGAAAATTTGTCCTTTCCGATTCCTTCCTGATAGCCTCCAGACGTGAAGAATCAGACCGAGCGTATTCGCATGAAGTGTTCCCCCTGCATGCTGTGACAGAAGCTTGGGAAACACTGGAATGCCCCCCGGATGGTACACTAGACGTTCCAGTATGCTGGAGAACCAACTTGTCATTGGCCAGCATGGTGCCACTAGTGTGACCCGAATTTACTGATTGTGGAAATGCTTACCCGTATACTCATTTCCATGAGACGGACATGCGCCCACCGCCTATGCCCCCGAGTCCAAAACTGGAGACACATACATTGGCTCTGATTGTCCATCATGGTCGCAAACAGACCCAACCAGGGTTGGCTCTACCTGTTGATAACCGCGTTGGTCACTGTCCTTAACAGTGACCCCTCGGTAAGGACTTTCGAACCCCCCTCGACAGGTAGTCCACAGTACATTGGTAGACGACCTGCACCGCATATCTGCCTCTGAATTCAATACCCCTAGCAGCTAAAATAGCCCCCTGGCTGGCAGTTGAAGTGGATACACAGCTTTGAAGATCACTCGCAACATCATGTCTACTCTGTACATATCGGCACTGTCCAAGTGTACCCTGACTATCCCCAGTCTGGTAAGGAAACTCATCCCTACGTATCAGATGTCCTGTTTCGGTACTAGTTCCGACATCTCTACTTCGGCATGAGACCCAACCCCGTGATAAGATCCCAGAACACACGCAGCTTGAGTAGCAGTGTGTCTCTGGACTGATCGTGCAGGAGCCAGTCGTCCAAGTATTGAAGTATGCAATAACACACGGTCTGGACTCTGCCGAGATTACCTCTATTAGTTTTGTGAACGCCGTGGCTATTCTGAAGGGTAGGACACAAAACTGCTATACCATGCCTTGCGACTGAAAGCTTAGAAAGTTTCTGGACGCATGTCATATTGGTATATGAAGATAACCTTCCTGTGGTTCGATGGAGACTGCCCAATCGTTGACTCTAATAGTCCGACGTATCGATCGAGCCGTCTCTATCTAGAAATGATCTGTCTGTTGGTACAACAAACAGCACGCTGTAGAAGCTCGGAGATTGCCAATCTCTGATGAGTGTAGCGCCCCTCTGGGAGCCCCACCCTATTGGGGCTGTATAGGTGTTATGGGTTGCTTAAAGCTACCCGTTACCTCACTCGCTGGGTTAGGAGAAGGGGATGTTGAAGCTTGCTTATGTCCCCTTTCCAGCCCGAGTTGCGCTTCTATAAGCGAACCGCTTGGCTAAAGAGGCCACTGATAGTCTCGCTAACTGCTGACTCTGTCTTACTGCAGCGTCAGCAGCAGTCACCTAAGAACATCTGTTTCCAAACAGATTCGTGGCCTGAAGGGATGCTTCCCGAAGGAGATACCTTCCCTGTATCGTAAGAATGGACGCCGTAGCTAACATGGCGTCGCTCCTCAACAGAACCATGTCTGCCGACATAGTCAGAGACGTAGCCATGATATTCCCGGTCGCTCTGACTGACTACTGAAACAGCGACTCCAATGCTCTGTCTGCTATGCCTATGACGACGTCTATGATCGTACCTTAGACATGACCTAGAATGTCGTTTGTGTTTCATGGATATACAATCCGGCGGCCTGGTAGACGAGCTACTGGAAGATTACCTATACCTAGCTCTCTTGCTACTAGACCCGGATCTACCCGTCCTGATCAACGAGTATGTGCGCCCTCCTGTCTGACGTCATCAGACTCACATCATGACTTATCCAGTGTGTCGGCAGGCCAATATCCTATACCGTTACCCTGTTGTATATCCATAACCTTGAACAGATATTCCACTGAAAACGGCGTGGTCAAGACCAGCGTCGCCGTTATCAGTGGCTATATTTGACACTTCTGTTGACCGGAGGAATACGCTTGCTTTCCACCGAGGCGCGCCCAATTGGATTTGCGTGTACTATACCCACATCGCCTATCCCCTTGAATCTACCTGTCCCGTGTCCGGTGTTCTTGCTCAGTGGTTAGCTAATAACCCAGAGCAGAAATAGTGAAAGCGTTTTTGCTCAATGGTTAGCGTATAACCCAGAGCAGAACCTGTGTCCGATGTTCGTGCTCGGCGGTTAGCGTATAAACCAGAGCAGAACTGGTGTCCGGTGTTCTTGCTCAGTGGTTAGCGTATAACCCGGTGTCCGGTGTCCGGTGTCCGGTGTCCGGTGTCCGGTGTCCGGTGTCCTGTGTCCGGTGTCCGGTGTCCGGTGTCCTTACTCAGTGGGTAGCGGACCACCCAGAGCAGAACTAGCGACGTTGGATGCCTCAGTCATAAGAGACACCCTGCCACTATTCGGACTCGGACTTGGCGTAGACTCAGAAACAGTCTTTAGTTTCTGAATCTTGCCGAACACAGACTGGCGTCCGGTGTCCTTACTCAGTGGGTAGCGGACCACCCAGAGTAGAACTAGTGACGTTGGATGTCTCAGTCATAAGAGACACCCTGCCACTATTCGGACTCGGACTTGGCGTAGACTCAGAAACAGTCTTTAGTTTCTGAATCTTGCCGAACACAGACTGGCGTCCGGTGTCCTTACTCAGTGGGTAGCGGACCACCCAGAGTAGAACTAGCGACGTTGGATGTCTCAGTCATAAGAGACACCCTGCCACTATTCGGACTCGGACTTGGCTCAGACTCAGAAACCCTCTAGTTTCTGAATCTCGCTTATTGATACTTACCCTGATACTTACCCTGATAGTACCTAATGGTCAGGCCCCTCCATAGAGGCCCCCATGGCCTGAGACAAGCCCGGTTTCTCATTAGAGCAACCGTTATGTCTCTAGCAACAACGGAAACAAATTATCTCATGAGAATCACAAGTTCCCGTTTTGTGACCACCACCAAATTTCCTGACCCGAACTGGGTTTACGTTTTCCTTAGCCCATTAGTGAACGCGGTACGGAAAACCTATTCAAATATCGAACGAGACAAAGTCGAAAAAAAAATAATTTCTTTGTCGAAAATAGGAACGTCCGACAATAGGAAAATCGCGAAGTTCGCGCCCTGTGGCCACATTAAGAAAAAAAACTCGAAATACTTTCAAAATGAAATATTTTCGACTAGCAACTTATAGAAATGAATAGCCCCCACTCTATTACAGAATATATTGCCTACTTACGGACAATAACCATGAATAGAGTGTATAAAACAGCCAAACGAAAATGAGCACCAAAAAGGATACTTTCACGCCAACCGTCCGAAGCAAAGAGGAAGTCTCCCGTGCGCGCATGCGCGGTCGATATGGGATGGGACAGGCGTAAGTGCGGACTAGGTGCGGGTCAATAAATTGTATTCGGAATGGGTAGCCCCAATAGAAGCTATATAGCAACATATAACAGGGAAGTATGATACAGAAACATACTGTTTCCGCACGTTTGCGCATACCTGCGAAGTCACAGCGCCCTTAACCATCGGAGACTTCAACTGAGACATTTAATAGCATCAGGCGAAGCCCGTGTAGTCAACTTTACCGTTAGCTTGTCTCGTAAATATTTTCCACAGGAGATTAACTCGAGTGCTAGTCTGATAAACATATACGCGCAGACAGAACAATGATATAATTAAACCAATGTTACATAATATGCATGCAATTAGTGATTGTAGCTAGTTATCCCCCTCTGCAAATATATTTATAGAAATCCGGTCCTATGCTGTATTTCAGTGTTTATTTCTTACTGAATAGCAGAACAAAAAGAGTTTTGCTAACAGAGTAGACCCAGATCAGACTGCACACTTGTGCAGTCTGATCTGAGTATACACTGATTGCAATAACATTAATAAGTGTGGAAATATGAATTTGTAAAATAATGCAGACCCGGATTAGATTGCGCAGATATGTAGAATGATATGGATCAACACTAATCGAAATCAGTAAGGCCATAAACAACACCATTTGGACCGGATTTCTATAAATAAATTAAACGCGAGATAACTAGCTACGATCCATCATTTGTTCTATATTCGAATACGTTTTCGATTTTTGTTAGCAGTAAATAATTAAGTATAATTCATCTGCAAATAAGCATACACCCGGGGGCCGTTTCACTAAACTTCGTACGACTAAAATGTTCGTAAGTGCAAAATTATATTTTCAGATTAACAAGTATTTCTTGTAAATAATTATTGGATTTACATTTATTGAGCATAGGCTGCATAGCAGCCTATGCTCAATAGATGCAAATCCATCAATTGAAGTTTACAGATGATCCTAATCTGCACTTACGAACATTTTAGTCGTACGAAGTTTAGTGAAATGGGAAAAAATATCTGGCGCGGCATGGAAACGGGACGTGCTCGGCAGAGCCTCGCCCATCCCGTTTCCTAAGCCTTGCCAGGTATGTTTTTCCCATTCACGGCACTAACCTACTATTCTCTATATCTCCATATTCTTGTAGACACCATTAGTACATGTCGTAAGAAAGGTGTCCAGCAAAACGGCCATGAAAAATGAAAGTTCATGGGTTTAACATCCCAGCAAAACAGATAAGGTCATATAGAGATATTATTACCGTTAACGCACACAGTCATTTGTAGCTGTGACTGGAAACATGCGATGCGTGACCATGTAGCTCCTAATCAAATAGCACACTTCTGTAGCCCGACAACGATTCATAGTGCTTGGTAGAAGCACAACGGGTGTTTCATGGATGGAATGGGGAACAGTACAGATCCTGATCAGACTGTGCGGATGCACAGACTGATCTGGATCTACACTGGCCGCAAAACCCATAAGAGCCATTTCTCCAGTCACAGCCATATAATTATTTGCATCCACGTTTCCTCATGACGTTAAACATGGAGCTGTCAGCTTAAGCTATTTGCGACGCGCGACGTTAAATCCTTTCACTTTCACTTTTTTCAAACCAAACCAAACACATTCAAGTGCAGTACAAGAATGCCTTGCAGCAAGGGTACCGTCTTGGAACGGGTAGTAAACTAAACACATTTAGTGATGATTAAATACGATATTTATTTACCGATTTCACAAGCTGATTAACTAAGATATTTATTTACCGATTTCACAAGCTGATTAACTAAGATATTTATTTACCGATTTCACAAGCTGATTAACTAAGATATTTATTTACCGATTTCACAAGCTGATTAACTAAGATATTTATTTACCGATTTCACGAGCTGATTAATTTAGATATTTATTTACCGATTTCACGAGCTGATTAATTAAGATATTTATTTACCGATTTCACAAGAACTTTCTCAAGAAGAGCATCGCCCAAGCATACAACGTTTTCTGTTTAATTAGTATATTTATTACGCTGGTGTACTGTGATTGTTCATGCACCGTGTTATTACACTGTGACACCCAAGTGCAGTACAATAATGCATTGCAGTAAGGGTACCGTCTTGGAACGGGTAGTAACCCAAACACATTCAGTATCTTCCATGAGTGATGATTAAATACGATATTTATTTACCGATTTCACAAGAACTTTCTTATCATTTCAGTCAACGAGTGTACATTACCCAAGAAGAGCATCACCTAAGCATACAACGTTTTCTGTCGCATTAGTATATGTATTACACTGCTGTATTGTGATTGTTAATACATCGTGTTACTACACTGTCAAGGTGTATGATCACGTGGTACTAACAACAACAACACGTACTGAAACTTCCAGAATCCATCCGATTGAAAGTATGTATTCTTTTATATTGTCCTTATTACGTAACGGACTTTGATGAAATATGGCGCATCAAACGTGTCTTGTTAAGCTGCATTTGGTGGTCTCTGTATTTTCGCCCAAACTTCTGTCGTTTTTGCGAAGAATCGATTTCCGTGTCTCTGACACGGAAATAGATTCTTTGCAAAAACGACATAAGTCTGTGCCAAACTCCCTGGACCAGCAAATGTATCTCATGAAGACGCGTTTGCTGCGCCATATTTCATCAAAAACCGTTGCATATTAAGGAAAATATCAAATAATATTTACTTTGGAGTGGGCGACGTTGTTGTTGTTGTAACCACGTGATCATGCACCTTGACTATGAAAGCCAATAAGCATGTGTTGGGCAAGCGCCACATCAAGTTACTCCATTGTACCGAAAAAACACCAATCTAAGCTGGAATATTGTGAATTGTGACGTGGTTTTCGTGTTTATGTCGCATAATTACACTGACGTCATTCGGTAACGTCATGTGACACCGTTCGTCCAATGAAACGTCACTTTTCAATTTGTAATAACCATGATATTCGTATCAATGCCTGATACGAAAGACATTGTGTAGTCAGTCAGTAGGTATACCGCCAATACAAAACTCGTTACCTGATACAAATTAAAGACACTTAAGTACAGTACACGGCGACATGACGAAAACGATGACGTCTTGGAACAAACAGCCAATGGCCAACTACTTCCACATGTAATAACCACATATGCGCGAGAGATAGCTTGATAGTATGGAAGCCCTGGAGGGACTTCCGACTTCTTTACTTCCGACTTCCGACTTCATTACTTCCGACTTCTAACTTCATCACTTCTGACTTCATTACTTCCGACTTCATTACTTCTGACTTCCGACTCCATCACTTCTGACTTCATCACTTCCGACTTCATTACTTCCGACTTCCGACTTCATTACTTCCAAGTCAGAAGTGATGAAGTCGGAAGTAATGAAGTCAGAATGTGAAGTGATGAAGTCGGAAGTAATGAAGTCTGAAGTAATGAAGTCGGAAGTAATGAAGTAATGAAGTCGGAAGTCGGAATGTAATGAAGTCGGAAGTCGGAAGTAATGAAGTAATGAAGTCGGAAGTCGGAAGTAATGAAGTCGGAAGTCGGAAGTAATGAAGTAATGAAGTCGGAAGTCGGAAGTAATGAAGTCGGAAGTAATGAAGTCAGAAGTGATGGAGTCGGAAGTAATGAAGTAATGAAGTGATGAAGTCTGAAGTAATGAAGTCGGAAGTGATGAAGTCGGAAGTAATGAAGTCGGAAGTCAGAAGTAATGAAGTCGGAAGTAATGAAGTCAGAAGTGATGAAGTCGGAAGTCGGAAGTAAAGAAGTCGGAAGTCCCTCCAGGGCTTCCATATGATAGTCTAGTTAGTCTACTGTCTGTTTCACGTTTTTCAGCCGACAAATGTTTTGCTATTAAACACATTAAATATTAAAAATATTTAAACTTGTAAGAAAATGGCACAAACAGTAGTTATTATAGGAATGAATGGCCTTTTTGTGGAATTTATCGTGGTATAAACTTGGAAAAGTCGCGGGAATACTGGACGAAGGCCGGAAGGCCTCGTTCAGTATTCCCGCGACTTTTCCAAGTTTTATATCCCCTATAAATTCCACAAAAAGGCCATTAATTCCTTATAATTCCAGCATTTGAAATAAATTCATCAAGAAAATGTGCTTATTTTTCGTTTTCTTAAGAATTATTTTAACTGCGCCTCACGGTTACGGAAAGTAGTTCGGCGTGGGCGTTTACTGGGATATAAATTTTGGACAGAGACTTGCTACGGGCCAATCAAATGTTAGAGAATGGTGTAAATATTTTTGTGCTGGAATTATAAAGCAATATACACCAATATCAGAGGTGATGGGGGTCAAACCGAGCACTATGCATAAAGAATACTTTCAAACTTTTTTCCACCTCACTTGTCTTTCGCATGAAACACGAAAAATCATCACGATACCGTTTGCTGAGACATTAAACATCAACATATTTATTAGTATTTCCATCAAATTGGACTTTTGCATGAGACGTGAAACCGACGCCCCGTCCATATCATATCACTCAGCGGTTCCGGTTTTTACGAAAACTTTACAGGTGCGTCACATCAGATGTTCTCCCTTTGCAGGTTATGTGCGGGGTGTGGATCTACCTAGATTTCGCGATGACCTTCTCGTCAGTGTTTACACTGGTCGCCATCTCTGTGGATCGATTCTGGTGTGTCACGTGGGCCGTAAACTACAAGGTGCACAACAGCCGGCGGAAAACTCTCGTCGTCATTGGCGTCATCTGGTATGTACAGTAGCGCCTTGGTTTGTGTTCCGAGTTTACACATGGTGTTTTCGTTTGACACACGATTGGCTCACGTATGCGTTACGTTTTTGTTGTTACCGTGCGTTTCCCCGTTTTGTATTCACTGCGCATGTTCAGTGATACTAGTACGTTACGTAAAAACGTTTTGTTATCGCTACGCATACGCATAGGAATTTTAGGGGAAACGCTACGTCATGAAGAAACGGCATTTTAATTGGATAAGAAACTCAGAAAATTGAAAACGGTTTAAACTCGGTAAAAAATGTGATAACGTGCAGACGTTTGCAAACGGCTTTACAGGAATTTAATTGGCTAATAGGATTACAGGACATGCGTGTTTGGACCACTTCTGCTTTCCAATGCGAACCCGAACGCTAATACTACTACAGTTATTGTAGATATTTATATATATGATGATATGTGGTGTGCACGCGCCAGGTTCCTGACGAATTCCTATTCGGCTACATGCAGAAGATACTGCAAAAACACATTTTCGTCTAGTAACCGGCGCAAGAAATTTGCGCCGGTTACTAGACGAAACATGCGTTTATGCGATAGCTCTAAGTAGAGCTGAGGGCAATCTCGTCAGGAAACCGTTGTATTTGTCCACATGAATCAGTTTACACCAGTTCGGAGTGCAGAATCCGTGGTATTCGTCATTGGCGCGCAAATATATAATCCGTCGAGGAAACATGGACAAGCTGGGTGAAAATTAGACAATTTGAGATTTTACATTTTTTTTATGAAAGTCTTTTATAGATTTAACCCTTTCACCCCCCTAAGTAACTGAATGGGCTGCGATATGTTAATTTTGCAACCAATCCAATCATCGCAAAAATGATTTTCAGACTATTCCATTTATAAAAAGGGGGTATTTGTTGTTCTCAACAATATGAAAATTACTTTCAAACAGTGCAGATCCTGATGAGACGGCTCGTTACGAGTCGGCTCATCTGGATCTGCACTGTTTGCATAAACCGATATAGCGGGCTTTCGGGTTCAAAGGGTTAATGTTTATAGCATACACATCATACAGCCGATCCTTCGTTAACGGCCACCTCTCTACAACCACACCCTCTCTATAACAGCCGAAATTGCATTGTCAAATGAACAATTACCTCTATAGTTAACCTCCCTACAACAGATACCTCTCTACAACAGCCATTGTTGAGTTTTCCAAATGGTGGCTGTTGTAGAGAGGCTGCACTGTACTGGCATATTTTGACAGTAGAATCGACATCATTTTTACCAACGCCGATTTTTCATGTAGGTACAGCTAGGTTCAGTATTACATTACAAACGCACAATTCATTTATTATTTACTTTCTCGTTTCATCACTCTCAGACGTTTAACGGTTATTTGACAGACTATTTTGCCTGAAAGAAAGCAGCTTGATTGGCTGAGTATGAGCTGAGCTTGCTTGCGAGTTGGCATTGCCAATTGATTATCAGAAATGTATATAATCTGGGCAAGATTAACACAGCCGATTGTGCCATTTTTTGTGCGTTTTGTGATGTATAGTTATTTGACACATTTACAGTGTAACAGTTATAGATTTCCAGATATACATATATTTGTCTACAATTTCCTAATGGCCAGACACGGAGCGCTGTTTTATATGTGTTCATGTCGCAATGACCTCATATATAACAATCTTCGGAAGGACTGTGTTGTGTTTAGAATAGTTACACAAATACGAAATCCAGTCCCAGGTACAAACTCATATGGCGTGTCTCATATATAGAGAATAGCATGTTAGTGCCGTGAATGGGAACAAATATCTGGCAAGGCTTAGGAAACGGGATGGGCGAGGCTCTGCCGAGCACATCCCGTTTCCGTGCCGCGCCAGATATTTCCCCCATTCACGGCACTAACCTACTATTCTATTTATCCCGTCAACACCTACAAATAGCTTCAAAATGCAAAAAATAACCCCTGCCGCATCGTCAAAATCGGTGAATCGACTAGTATGACAACCGCACATATTGATACGCAGTGATTATGTCGCATTGACACGATATCAAAAATGTTTCACGGCACCGTGTTTCACGGCACATGCGCATTGTATTGACGGGATAAAATTAAATTGCTATCAATTTTCAGTGCGATATACATGTATTTATAACGTTAAACACCATGAGGTACACGAGTTCAATACATTAAATTACCAAGTACAAGCACAAAACTCTTATTCACTCAGTCCATACAACATTGCACCATGATGTACACGTTAATATAAATTGATACACGAGGCAAACAAGAATACTACAACGTTCATGTCTAGATATTACAGTATACAATATACTGAGGTGTTAAACCAACGTGGTACTAACAACAACAATAAGTACCGATTCAAAGTACGTATTCTTTTATAGTGTCCTTATTACGTAACTGATTTTAATGTAATATGGCGCATCAACCGCGTCTTGTTAAGCTGCATTTTGGTGGTCTCTTTATTTTCGCCCAAACTTCTGTCGTTTTTGCGAAGAATCGATTTCCGTGTCTGTCTCCGACACGGAAATAGATTGTTCGCAAAATACGACATAAGTCCGTGACAAACTCCCTAGACCACCAAATGCAGCTCATGAAGACGCGTTTGCTGCGCCATATTTAATACAAATCCGTTGCATATTAAAGAAAATATCAAATAATACTTACTTCGGAGTGGGCGACGTTGTTGTTGTTGTAACCACGTGATCATGCACCTTGTAAACAATAACATCAGACATGTAAATTGACCCTTTCACCCCTAAATATCGGACATTTATACTTTTGTTTTATTTTGTGAAACGTTTCGGTGTTCTGAAGGGGAATTGTTAGAAAAGCAATATGTGAAAATTATTGACAAACACTGCAGGTCCCGATTGGTACTTGTACTTGAACATAGAGAATAGTAGGTTAGTGCCGTGAATGGGAAAAAATATCTGGCAAGGCTTAGGAAACGGGATGGGCGAGGCTCTGCCGAGCACATCCCGTTTCCGAGCCGCGCCAGATATTTTTTCCCATTCACGGCACTAACCTACTATTCTATTTATCCCGTCAACACCTTCAAATGGCTGTAAAAGCAAAAAATGTATTGACTGGATATCAAAAATGTTTCAAGGCACCGTGTTTCACGGCACATACGCACTGTGTTGACGGGATAAATTAAAATACTCATTTGAAAATGGCTGGAATCAATAAGACATTCGAGTGTGTACTTAAGAAGATATGCGATATCTCAAGAAAAATATTTACAAAATTTACGTTACGAGAAATGACGTTGAAAGTTGACAAAATGTTCAGAGCAAATGCGGAATAGAATTCATTCATCATCTTTCGACGTCATTTACAGAATATCTCACAGTTTCTGTAAACATTTTTTCACGATTTTTCGCACATATTCTTAGGTACAAAATCACACTGCTTGTATCAATTGATGAAAGGTGTAAACAATTTTACCCCGTCAACACAGTGAGTATGTGCCGTGAAACATGGTGCCGTGAAACATTTTTGATATCCTGTCAATACGACCCAATCACTGCGTATGAATATGTGCGGTGGCTGGGGTTATTTGTTTTGCATTTTAAAGCCATTTGTTTTGCATTTTAAAGCCATTTGTAGGTGTTGACAAGATAAATAGAATTATCCCGTCAACACAGTGCGTATGTGCCGTGAAACACGGTGTCGTGAAACATTTTTGATATCCAGTCAATACTATTTTTGCATTTTACAGCCATTTGTAGGTGTTGACGGGATAAATAGAATAGTAGGTTAGTGCCGTGAATGGAAAAAAATATCTGGCGCGGCACGGAAACGGGATGTGCTCGGCAGAGCCTCGCCCATCCCGTTTCCTGAGCCTTGCCAGATATGTTTTCCCATTCACGGCACTAACCTACTATTCTCTATCTGGCTACAACAAGGTGTGGGATCACGTGCTTTCCGTACCCGATTTTCCGACGTGACGTAATATGTGACGTAATGTTTAGAGTAGATATTCTTTAAAATCTTCCTAACAAACGGACGGATTATGCATTACTTGACTATATTCGCGTTCATAGACCGTGCGGAGCTCGGGATAGCGCTAGGGGAGTCCGGGGGCACGAAACTGCCATGGCGGCTAACTGGTCACTGCTACCTAACTGTGAGAACTGAAGATAATAGCTGCTGTATTCATACGCACGAAATGTCTTGATTCCCAGAATTTAACTGATGAACTGAGCCCAAAACGGTGAAAACAATAGAGAATAGTATATGTAGAGTTTTAGATACAAAGCAAGACATACCACAACGCTATAGGATAAGTTGGCACAGGGCACACTTTTCTTGGTAGTACTCGCCGTTTCGGCGTAGCACGACAATATGGCTGCCCCCATAGAAATTTGCGTGATATAATATGCATGAAGGGGCGATAGAATGAAACTATGGATAATGAAAAATAAGCATACACAGTTAGATTCAAGTCAATCCGACTTATGGTAAAAAAGATAGTAAGTACCCGCAAACTTTAACAGACACACATACGGACAGGTCGGCGACTGTATGAACCCCGATTGTCTTCTGGATACTTAAAAGCGTGGTTTATTTCAAATTCACACATTCGACCAGTACACACACATCTACATATATCATGTTCAAACGCCACGATGTAGTACATGTTATTATCGTATGATATCTTAATGAAATAGAAAGCAATATCCCCTAATGAAGGAAGGCCACTGGAATTTAATGACTGCCATACAGAACAAGCAACCTGATTGTGTACATAAGACGGTGAGTGATATTATATGAAATTATATGCAAGCAAAACTTACGATGTTTCTCGCAAATGACGTCAAAATTTGCTCTGAACATGTCGTCAATTTTCGACGTGATGTTTTGAAAATTAGGAACAAACACACGTAGCTTCTCTCGTATAAATAGCATACAAAATCACATGACAGTCTCGTAAATATGTCCGCGGACATATTTCATTGATTTCCGTGTATCTGTGTGCGTTGCAAGTTCTGCGTGGTGGCTATTTTAAGGGCTAATTTGTGTGTTTCTGCGTGTTTCGCTGGTTCAGCGTGGTGGTAATTTGAAGAGTTAACCCTTTCCCTGATAGAGACGACTTTTCACTCCTCTGCAGAAGATGTTTTTTGAAAACATTGTGGGAAAAGGAGAAATTGCTTGTAACAAGCAATTTCTCCTTTTCCCACAATGTTTTCTACTCTATCAGATAATTTAACCATCATTTGACCCAGCATTTGATTCTTTTATTCAGATGTTTTGGATTTGGATGAGTCGAAATATCGCAAAACAGGGAAAGGGTTAATATGAGACACGCCATGTTATTTTGTACATGTGCAATCTTTCAAGAAATATATTTACAGCAAGCGTGATATTTTTGGTAAACATTGGATTCCGCATTTGCTATGAAAAAATTCGTCAACTGTCGACGTCATTTACGGAAACAAGGGTACATTTGGTAAATATAGTTCATGAAATATCGCATATGTTCTTCGATACACACCAATGCGTATCTCAATGTTACGTGTGTATACGCATTTTGCAGGTTCTGTGTTGTGGCCATCTGGACGCCGCCATTTATATCTGACCGCCTGGCCGACAACATGGATGTCCACACGTGTATCTGGGAGCCGTCCATGAACCGACAGTTCGTCGTGTTCGTCGCCGTGGTTGGCCACTACATTCCCTGTCTCGTGATGGTTGGCTGCTACTTCAAGGTGCTAGTTGTCATGCGCAAACAGGTTAGAAAACACGAAATTGTTTTACGATGTAATTTAAGCGAATCTCCCTAAATATGGCAAGCTTCTCCTACTTTCACAATTCATACGGATGCTGTGGGACCTAATTTTACATAACTGCAACCTGTCTGCACTGGATCTGCACGAATAAATCAGTAGGTTCACTTAATAACTTTGTTATGTCCACCAATATTGTTTATATTAGTTGGCCATTGCAACATCACGTGACCAACAGGTGCTACAACTAATCAGAAAGCTGGTGTTAAACACAACTCAACAGTAATGGATCACGTTTTTGCAAGCAAACTGAGTCTGTGACCTCAGAACATCCGGACTATTTATTTTAATACGGGACTACTTTTCCGTACACAATTGACGCTTTTGCACTATTTATGTTTTCTTACCAACAGACGCGGTTGGTGAAACCGAATCTTGACCGAGGAGCTGGGAGTAGTCACACCGGAATGCCGTCCGCCGCAACCGACTACGTCAGCGACGTCGGGGAACCACCGCGTATCGGCGACAACGCGTCGCGGCAGACCACCGTGACAACAATCTCGGGCGCGGGTCACTTGGTCGCGGACAGCGAGAAGCGTGCACCGGTGTACAGCTCAAACATCCGGGAACGTGACAAGAGAATCTTCGTCACGCTGACGTATGTGCTCAGTAGCTATCTCGTTTGCTGGTTCCCGTTCTATATAGCGTTTGATACGTTCGCCTGGGCGCCGCACCTGATACCAGAGACACTGTATACCGTTTTTTTCTGGATGACGTACGTGAATTCTACGTTCAATCCTTTCATATACGCATACACGAGTAAGGACTTCCGTCGGGCGCTTCTCAAGTCCATTCGACTCCTATACAGGTGTAAAAAGTGAAGCGTTTGATGTCATACGTTATAATTAAGTGTGTTTGCCTTAACCGCCCGACCCGAATTTTTAGCTCCGTTTTCCAAAAAAAAATTTTTTTTATTGTCATGACTATCTTACGTTGGGCTAAGACGTCCGTACATCGAAATAACACCGGTACAATCGAGTCGGGCCGCTGTATTGACAATCTCAAATAATTTGCCTACCTACCTATAATGTACCCATGTCTAAAATGCCGGGTATGGTAAATTGAAGGGGTCAGTGAAAGAAGGGAGCTAACTCCATGAGGGTCAGTGAATGAAGGGCGCGAACTCTGAGGCAGGTCCATACAACACCAAAGTCACTTGGCCCCTTCCCCTAAAATAGGTGGGAACGAATTGTTAAATTGAGGGAACGAATTGTTATTTCGTGGGAACGAATTAATAAAAAAATAATTATACGTCCCCTGCGGTGCTCCGTAGTATTCTTTATAAGTACTTGTATTGTGAAAAAAAACGTCTCCTATGTTGTTAACAAATTACTTGTAAATACATGTTTAACCCTGTCAACCCTAAGTAACTGAATGGGCTGCGATATTTTCGTTTTGCAACCAATCCAATCATCGCAAAATGATTTTCAGACTATTCCATTTATAAAAAGGGGGTATTTGTTGTTCTCGAAAATATGAAAATTACTTTCAAACAGTGCAGATCCTGATGAGACGGCTCGTTACGAGCCGGCTCATCTGGATCTGCACTGTTTGCATAAACCGCTATAGCGGGCTTTCGGTTCAAAGGGTTAAGAAAGTACATATGTGTAGAAAATAGTAGCTAGTATGTGTATAACTATTAAATACCTTTATGGACGACACTGGTCAAGTATTGTGCTCGGTTTGTTGGGAACAAAATAGAAACTCAAAGTTAAGATAAGATTGAAAGGTGTCATTTATTAGTAAATGACGCCATGGCCCCCACACATAGAATATTATTCATATTTTGTTACTCTAAAAGGTGTGGGGTAAATAATTAACGCCAAAGGATTGCTGTAGGCAATCTCCCCACCCACAATACGGAGACGTGTTCACTCCAGGAACGCCCCACGATCGTGCACGCAAAGCCGGTCAGCAAGCACAAAACATAACGATAGTGACAATTACACCTCAAAGTGTGTACGCTTACTTGTCAGAGGTACACCGGAACGCATGTACATTAATAAAGGAACATGATACATAATGGTAATATATACAGAACAAGAGGGTCATGATGGCCCTAATTCGCTCACATGACCCCATGAATACCGGAGGAGAATGCGACATTGAGTTCATGTGTTTTAAAAAAATTGTGCTATTTTTAGATGGCGGTCATCTTGGATTAAGCGATGACTGTCATTTTACCAAATCTGAAAATGCTTCACCCAAAGATCTTAACTTCCTATGAAGTTTGGCCAGCATCGGCCATATGGTTCCTGAGAAAAAGACGTTCAAAATCTTGAATAAATGGACCTTTTGGTGGCCATCATGGATGACATAATCATCCGATTCCGACAAATATTGCACCAGAGCAATCACCTCATCGATACCTTCAATTTGATATATGGCATGAGCATATTCGGTCAAAAATAAAATTTTACCACAATTTGACCCCACGGGCCATGCCCATTTTTGACCCCGGGGTCACCATTTTCACAACTTTGAAAGAACATTGTAAATCGATCATTCCTACCAAGTTTAGTCGAAATCCGGCCAGCGATTCATGAGAAGAAGATGTTTTAAGAATTTATGCTATTTTTAGACGGCGGCCATCTTGGATTAGCGATGACCTCCATTTTAACAAATCTGAAAAGGCTTCACCCATGGACGATAACTTTTAAGTTTGGCTACCATGGGCCAAGCGGTTCATGTGAAGAAGAATTTTGAAATCTCTAATAAAAGAACAACCTTTTGACATTTCGGCGGCCATCTTGGATGACATAACAATCCGATTTCGACAAAAAAATGTACCAGAGTGATCGCCTCATTGATACCTTCGATTTGATATATAACATGACCATATGCGGTCAAAAATAAAATTTGACCCCACGGGCCACGCCCATTTTCGACCACGGGGTCACCATTTTAACAACTTTGAAAGAGCATTGTACATTGATCATTCCTACCAAGTTTTGTCGAAATCCGGCTAGCGGTTCATGAGAAGAAGATTTTTTAAAGAATTTATGCTATTTTTAGACGGCGGCCATCTTGGATTAGCGATGCCTTCCATTTTAACAAATCTGAAAAGGCTTCACCCATGGACCATAACTTTTAAGTTTGGCTACCATGGGCCATCTTGGATGACATAACAATCCGATTTCGACAAAAAATGTACCAGAGTGATGGCCTCATTGATACCTTCGATTTGATATATAACATGACCATATTCGGTCAAAAATAAAATATGACCAAAATTTGACTCCACAGGCCACGCCCATTTTTGACCCCAGGGTCACCATTTTAACAACTTTGAAAGAGCAATGTAGATCGATCATTCCTACCAAGTTTCGTCGAAATCCGGTTAGCGGCTCATGAGAAGAAGATTTTTTAAGAATTTATGCTATTTTTAGACGGCGGCCATCTTGGATTAGCGATGCCTTCCATTTTAACAAATCTGAAAAGGCTTCACCCATGGACCATAACTTTTAAGTTTGGCTACCATGGGCCAAGCGGTTCATGTGAAGAAGAATTTTGAAATCTCAAATAAAAGAACGACCTTTTGACCTTTCGGCGGCCATCTTGGATGACATAACAATCCGATTTCGACAAAAAATACACCAGAGTGATGGCCTCATTGATACCTTCAATTTGATATCTGACTTGACCATATTCGGTCAAAAATAAAATTTGACCCCAATTTGACCCCACGGGCCACGCCCATTTTTGACCCCGGGGTCACCATTTTAACAACTTTGAAAGAGCAATGTACATCGATCGTTCCTACCAAGTTTTGTCGAAATCCGGTTGGCGGTTCTTGAGAAGAAGATTTTTGAAGAATGTGTGCTATTTTTAGACGGCGGCCATCTTGGATTATGTGATGACGTCATTTTAACAATTTTGTAATCCCCCTACCTAAGGACCATGACCATGAAGTTTGGTGACCATAGGCCCAATGGTTACCGAGGAGAAGACGTTTGAAAATGTCGACGGACGACGGACGACAACGGACGACGGACGACGGACGACGACGGACGACGGACGACGACGACGGACGACGAACACATTGCGGTAACAATAGCTCACATGAGCTTCGCTAAAAATACCAGGTCAGACTATGATTATCATCGCAGTATAATGCAGCAAAAACGTACACAGACTCATTCCGCAAACCATAGCAGCCGATATTAACAACTGCATGTCTATACCTGTCAGAACCATGACCTTGCCGCATGCAGACTGAAGCCCTTGACCCCAAGCCCAGCACGGCAAAAGCACTGTTCAACCCAGATGCAGAAAAAGACACTGACAGCGGATGCACGCGGACATGGCGGACAGTGCAGAGGGCCCCTTGTACCCAACTGCCGTATCCTTAGACGCCACAGACCGCACGAACCCGCCGTCCGGCACAACTTCGTTAATTGATCGAATGTTCGGGTGACTATTTGAAGGTATAACGATTGGTAAGGCCTGACCAGAATGGACAATGATCCCGTATCCAATCGGCAATAATGAGCGGTGTAACACCTTCAGAACTCGATATTTCCAGATGAAATATATTTAGCCCTGAAATGAGAAAAACTGCCATGGTGCCCGGCCCAATCCACACCAGTCATTGAACTCCTATCCCAAAATTAATATGTTTAACCCAAAATAGTACACCTTTTGAACCAATAAACGTATGAACCGATTCCTAGTAGAGTCCGCATAACATGATAATAGTAGACTGACCTATACCAGCAACAGTAACAACAGAGATCTACAAATTTGCTGCATGTAACAAACTTACCAGCTGTACACATAAGAAGCCATGACATGAGCCAGCAACTGAAGCCCTTGACCCCCAAGTCACCAGCCCATGACACTGCTTCAACATGTGTGCAGGCATAACGGTTTACCCGCGAATGTATGCGAATGACAGGCACAAATAGCATAGAGTCCCTTGCACCCAATTGCACAGAGCCCTGTCATTTACTAACAACTGTAAGTTTACCTCCGAGCCACACACCAAAGATAGTCAGTCATATCATATCCATACCCCACGCCGAACGACAGTACATGTCCATCTTACATAACGGGACCTGCATAACCGCCGACCAGACCATGCCATTGCACAGGCTCGTCAATGGCTATACTGGCATCAAAGTGTAAACATGAAACTAATCAAACTAAACTCAATGTCGCACCGATTATTGACATAAGTCCACAATGTCGCGGACTGACCATCTCTGCGAGTGGCCACCTCATATCTATACTAATCAACAGTACATGTACATACAATAATGATCAACACTACGCAAGTCAGTAACAAACAATAAACTAAATTCCCTACACAATCAACTCAGATTGTGTGACAGTGAATACAGACGTGACTGTAATGTATGGACCGATGCCCTTGTCACCAGGTCCATACCTGTACAGCAGTCACCGCCCGAAGGCATAACGTTCACCTAACACATATCTGATCCCCATCCAGTATGAAATACATGTTATAGTCGCAACAATGGAATTCTAATGTACTTCTTGATAGCCCGTGAGCCAATAACCGAAACCCTCCCCCCCCTGTGGGATTTTTGCAGACATATATTTCCTGAAACTACATTCAATTATGAGTGTTAATCCGTTGTCTGCGCTCTGTAACCCGATGGATGAACATATGGCGCCATTTTCAAGTATGTCGCCCTCGGTATTTTTAGTATCTTGAAAAATCGCATTTTTTAATAAACATTGCCTAACTTATATCCTTTTGTTCGAATAAGATGGTATTTTCGTACGTTTTCAGAGATTTTGAACACCATGGAATAGAATAATATACAATTGAAATAAATTTGACAATCTAGAAGTCATATTTTACAGGTTTTATTACCCCACCCACCCAATTTCAATGGTAAAATATACATGTTAATAACTTTATGGAAAGTTGGCGTTTTTTCATTTTATCAATGTCAATGTAGTATAGTAGGGCCAATTGAACATATCCAATGTATATACGTCGATTATTTAGTGTCTACCACAAAATATACAAAGTGAAAAATAACGTATTTTCGACCATTCCCCACCCACTAATTTTACAATGGCAATTTAACAGGTATGTAATATTATGCAATTTAACAACATTATAACCGCTTACTATGGATTGAAAACAACTCAAATATGTAACATTATTGTCCATACTTACTAAATATACTATGAGTCCGTGTTTTCGTCCGTCTGTACGGACATTTCTCAAATAAAAATTGACGGTACCGATTTTGAAATATATCCGAATATTCAAACATTTGGGGCACTAGATCATTATCGGCAACAGTAGTTGATCTACAACATTAATAATCTCGTTATAGTGGCGAGACAATCCTCACAGCATCAGGCAAGATGAAACACAATAGGCAAAAAAAAGAATCCACATATAATACAATTCAAGAGGCAACATACATCAAGGTTTACAGTATTCAACTTGCAATACAAAATATTCTACATGTTGTTCAAGTCAAAACATCGCACCTGTGGCGAGGCAATCCTCACAGCATCAGGCAAGATAAAACACAATAGGCAAAAACGTAATCCACATATAATACAATTCAAGAGGAAACACATGTCATGGTTTACAGTAATCAACTTGCAATACAAAATATTCTACATGATGTTCAAGTCAAAACATCGCACCTGTGACGAGGCAATCCTCACAGCATCAGGCAAGATGAAACACAAAAGGCAAAAACTTAATCCACATATAATGCAATTCAAGAGGCAACACATGTCATGGTTTAAAGTATTCAACTTGCAATACAAAATATTCTACATGTTGTTAAAGTCAAAACATCGCACCTGTGGCGAGGCAATCCTCACAGCATCAGGCAAGATGAAACACAATAGGCAAAAACGTAATCCACATATAATACAATTCAAGAGGAAACACATGTCATGGTTTACAGTAATCAACTTGCAATACAAAATATTCTACATGTTGTTCAAGTCAAAACATCGCACCTGTGGCAAGGCAATCCTCACAGCATCAGGCAAGATGAAACACAATAGGCAAAAACGTAATCCACATATAATACAATTCAAGAGGAAACACATGTCATGGTTTACAGTAATCAACTTGCAATACAAGATATTCTACATGTTGTTCAAGTCAAAACATCGCACCTGTGGCGAGGCAATCCTCACAGCATCAGGCAAGATGAAACACAATAGGCAAACAAAAACTTAATCCACATATAATACAATTCAAGAGGCAACATACATCATGGTTTACAGTATTCAACTTGCAATACAAAATATTCTACATATTGCTAAAGTCAAAACATCGCACATGTGGCGAGGTAATCCTCACAGCATCAGGCAAGATGAACACACAATAGGCATCAGCTTGATCCACATACACTACAATTCAAGAGGCAACATATATCATGGTTTACAGCATTCAATTTGCAAAAAAAAGTATACATGTTGTTAATGTCAAAACATCGCATCTATGGCGAGGCAATCATCACAGTATCAGGCAAGATGAAACACAATATACAAACGTTCCAGCCACATATAATACAATTCAAGAGGCAAAATACATCATGGTTTACAATATTCAAATTGCGAGTAGGTTAAGATAAATCCAGACTAGTCATACGCGTCATCAGTGTCAAACATGGCATCAAGTAGGCTCTCTGTTTCATCAGTATCAGGTACGTCATCCCGTTCCTCTATTAACAGATCAACCATTTCACTTGGCAGGTGATCTCCTTCTGTCCACTTGCATTCTAACCAGTCATTGTTAACTTCCCATCCATGTTCATCTGGTGGCAGTATGTCTGCATCACGTCGGTCAGCATTGTTCCAAATGAGCGTTTGATAGTTGGCTCTTGCTACATGCATTTTCAGTGACGATCTGCATGGTGGTAAAAGGCTCAGGTCAGCCCCATTGTACGTCGAAAGAAGATCGCCAGACCTGGGGCTACACTTTTGTAGAAATAGCTCCATTCGTAGCTTGTTGATATCTGTAATGTCTGATTTGTTGTTACAGCAAGCATACAAAGTGTTCAAGCGTTTGAAATAGCTTTTCATCAACTGACTGAGACATTCCCAACTTCTGGAAGGCTTCAATAAACTCTGGATGCCGCTGGAGTGTTTTCAAAGGAGTAACTTTACCACGCCGAACGAAAGCACTTGTACTATCACAGCCTGTAAATGCATGGAGTGCAGGCAATGACAAACACAGTACAGTTCCTATGTCTTCAATGACACCATGCATGTCAACCAGCGGCCTCTTGTTCCCAACTCCGGTATCTAACAGCAGTTGTTGTTTCAGCTTCTGTCCGAATTTCAACATCAAAACAAACACATCCGTGTCTGGGGATCTCACAATAATGGTGCTGTTCTCTGGTGTATGCAGTGCATGGTATGCACAATGCAGGATTAGCCGTGTATCCGCCTCCTCTTGCGATGAGTGCAACTCCTCTATCTCAACAGTTTGTGTAGTCTTACCATCAGTGTTAGTTAGCTGCATACATTTCTCCCCGCTTACAAACTGAATAGTCTTGCCGATCAGCTTTGGAGCGTACTTATCTTGCATCCATTCAGACATGAGAAGTCTAATTAGTTGTGTTTTGTTTGAATTGTTTGACAAGAACAGTTTCCAATCTCGTGGAACTTTTGTGAGAGGTCCTTTTATAATGTAAGTCTTTGATGTACCCCTGCGTAGTCGCTCAGATGCTTTTATTGACAAGTCTTGGTATGTATCTGTCACAAAATCTACACGCTCAACTTTCGAGAGCTGATGATATATGTTATCTACAAGATCCGCGAATGTGTTTGGCAAAGTGGTCTGCATGTGTAACAGTGCATTGCCGTCAATAATATAGCTCACTTGACCCGTCGGAGGTACATCAGCACTATGTGATTTTCCTTCAAGCTGGTGCATGAGTTTAGCTTTATCAGTTTTTGCTGGCGAGCCATCCGCAGTGGCGAGCGACCATGGCACAGGTCCCAATGGGTAGCTAAGCACCTTTTCCATGTCAATGTTGTGTTTGAGAGCAAGTGAAATTAGCTGCCCAAATATATTTCGTTCAGCTACTAACTCCTTTGTCTTTCTCTGCGTACCAGTGAGCTTCACAGCTTTAGCGAGTGATGCAAATGTTTTCAGGCGCAACTGTTTTATTGGTGCATGAAAGCTGACTGACTTTTCAACAAACCGCTCCTGGACAAACCGCGCAAACCTTTGTTTTCCTGTCATTTCTGCAGACAGCAGATCGTCAACGACATCTTTAGGAACTGGCGCCCCTGAAGATATGCAATAGAGCTATTCATCTGATATTTCAAACAGATCTATAAAATTTCATATTGCATTGATAATTTTCTTGACGTCTGTTTCACTTCTGGATATTTCCGAAGTTCGTGTGTCCTTGTGTGAAGACTGTTCATGAGCGTTCATATCAGCCAGTTCAAGCGTAGCATCCATGTAGCTAGCTCGGAAGTGTCTCGTCATACACCATCTGTAGTATGCTGCATAATTGCGGCTGAAACCTATGATACCTCCATGTGACTTAGCATGGCGATTGATGGTTTGCTCTATTGTGATATCCACGCCATTTCTGGATGACGGAACACTGGATCGGTTCACGCTGAATCCATTGTTCCTCAACAGGTCTTCCATCCCAGGATATAACTGCTCTAAGTTTAACAAACTCAGCAGATATACTGTAGTATACCGTGCATAGTTGGGATGGTCAAAGCTGAAGAACAATGGACACATCTTCTGAAGACATGCTATGTGAAGGTCTAAGTTGTTTTCTTTGGTGGCTCGGAGAAACTGCAACACCGTATGCACCGAATCCATGTATCCCAGCCAATACTGTGCCATTTTCCCAAGTTTCCCTTCACTAACCCTGTCTCGAAACTCCGAGTATGATGACAATGCTTTCATGCATTTGTCATTTGTCATGAACTCCAATAATCTCCAAAAATACCCGAAAGGGCCATTATATAATACCTGTTTGGCGGCCATTTTGAAAATAATTACCGTTGATAGCACACCAGAAATAATGCAAATCGATGTGAAAAAGGATCTGCCATGTGAATATGTTGCTACTGACATGATTAAATTGTAGGTAGCTCATCGTGCGATGAAAAAAAAATGTTACAAGCATAAACAATTAAGTATTTTGGCGGCCATTTTGATAATTGTGGCTATTTGAGGATGGTATCCAATATAAAACTTATTGTAAGTCATTCTATACTCAATTGGCGAAAAAATGATATCGCTTAACTTGGAAGAACGTGATTTAAATGACACATATCGGCCTGTTCTAAAACCACCCAGTTTTGTATGGCGGCCATTTTGGAAAATGGCCGCCATTTGTTCATCCATCGGCTTTGTAGGTGCAGACAATCAAGTTTGATAGACAATAAGTTACTGAATCCGAAAATCATACTGACCAAAAATCCCACAGGGGGGGAGGGGGGGTTATTGGTGGCTCAAGGTCTATGAATGCACCAGAGCGCCATCTGCCCATCAATTGAATCTGGTCATCAGAAATCCCCATTGCAGCCGCTGTGCTGGCCGCACCTATCCGAAAACGGTGACCTTTATACCTGTCTGGGCTGCAGCCAGCCCACTTCAGCGACAGAGCAAGTTGGGCAGTAAAAAACCTCCTACTAACTGGTATACAACCCGGAAACGAGAACAGGTAACCAGCTGTCTGCCCCCTTAGCCGTACGTAGTCTTTGTAAGCCGCAACTGGGCACAACAACGCATCGGAATTAGTTGGAAACTCCAGCTCAAATACGCGTTTGCTAAAGTGAGACTTGAAATATTTCATCGATAACATCAACACCTCAGACCCCGCATCCGAGCCGGAGGGACCAAGCCTGAAATCATCAAAAGACAGCGTGTGATTCTGAGAGGCTGACGTCACTGTAATTTCCCCCACCCTCAAAAAAGCATGAAAGACAAGAAGGTACATGGCCTTCAGAAGCACACGGCCGTAATGCGACGAAGACGTGTGAGGTAAGGACCTGATAACAGCCTTCAGAATGACAGGGGTGATGGGCAGGCGACAATCTGGTGCATTCTTTTCCCTCATGTAGCCCTGTAACATTTTACGAACTACAAATAAACCAGTAGTGTCCGGATGGCCGGACATCTTGTGCATGTAACCCAGTGCCGAAATGTATGTTGTAACAGCGGATGGGGCCAACCCCTTTTGGTAGCAGTGTGCTATAAAAAGTACTAAGCGGTCGACAGAAATCGGCAATAGATCATGAGAGCCGATAAACACGCCATGGAACTGGCGGTACACTTTCAAAGCACGGTCATATGTGAGCCTTGTGGACGCAGACAACGCATTATCGATAAATCTGTCAGCAGTCTGATTCAAAGTTGCAAGCTGTCCACTGGAATGGCGACCGGCTGCGGATCCATCTTCGGAGCCAACCTCCTGAATAAGTCCACCTGCACGCGAGACAGTCTGTCGGCTAGTACATTGTCGACACCAGGAACATGGCGAGCCCGAAACAAGACGTTAAGACGAAATGCTTGCACTACCAAACGCCTGACTGACTTCATCAGGCTCGGGTCACGCGCCGTCTGCTTGTTAATGACCTGAACAACTGCCGCATTGTCCGAAAAGAAACAGACACTGCTGTTACTCCAGAGCTCTGCCCACAGTTCAAACGCCAAAACAATCGGCAGCATTTCTTTGACCGAGATGTGGTGCCTTTGCAAAGCCTCGGGCCAGACGCCATAGAACCATTTATGTCCATACACACAGCCGAAACCAACGTTACTAGCATCTGTGAACAACCGAAATGAGTCGGAACAGTGGATCCTATCACTCAAGAACATGCAACGCCCGTTAAAATGGTCAATGAACATTGCCCACGCCCGCAAATCCGCTCTTGTCTCGTTGTTCAGCCGTATCCGATAATGGGGCTTCTGAACGCCCATTATGAGGTTAATCAGCCTACGCAACAAAACGGGCGGCCCATAGTCACAACAGAGCAGGCAAAGTTCAGTAAACCAACCAGGATTGCAAGTCCTCCAGGGCAACCTTCTTCTTGCGCTGAAATGCCTGCAACAAATGGCAGATCTTCTCGACCTTATCCGATGGCAACCGGGCCTCCATTGAAACAGAGTCCAGCTCTATGCCCACAAAAGAAAGCACCTGACAGGGGAAAAGGGTTTTCTCTTCCTTCATTGGAATACCCAGATCCGCCGCCAAAGCCAAAAATATGAGAAGATCATGCCGAAAATTGGAAGCAGGGGTATGACGGGACTGCCCGCAGCTGCAACACTCTGTGCAACGGGCTGTAACTAATGTTGCTAAAACTTGTAGCCCAACCCGTTTGCTCTTCTAAATTAACCTGTATTTATTAACTGTAAAGTTACATTGTAAATTTAGAGCAATAAAATATGTTTAAACTAAACTCTGTGCAACGGGCTCATTTGGAGGCGGAACACCTACCACCGACTTACGCCGCTTTTTAGCGATACTCGCCGGACCGACACCGTCAGCAACCGTCTTCTGTGGCTGTGGCGTTGGCCTCTTCTTGCGAGGAGGCATATCTACTACCTGAATAGACAGTAATAACGGTTGTGCAGTCAACAGAATCAACACTCCATTGCTGCAGCTCGCCAATATCAATGAATATATATCTGTATACGAAATGCGCTACCACATAATGTTTCTCGGCCACACAAAATTAAAGCCAACAACAAACCAGCCCTAACAGGTATGTGACACTACAATTATGAACCTCGTCTAACGAGGAGCAAGTGACGAAATAAAGCATTAGACACAACACATCTCACAGGGGCACACCTGACCCATACCATTCAACCAATGTTGAAAATAGTCACCCACCTGTTTCTCTATCGAGAAAAACGTGGATATGGAGTGCAGTTCTCCAATAATTATCCAAGTCGAAATCAGTCACTCAAAATCGTATCTCTATCGAGAACAATCTTGGACAAGGAGTGCAGTTCTCCAATAATTATCCAAGTTAAAAATAGACCAAACCTGTTTCTCTATCGAGAACATTCGCTGATAAGGAGTGCAGTTCCCCAATAATTATACAAGTTAATATTAGTTGTCTAAACGTGTATCTCTATCGAGAACAATCGTGGATATGTAGTGCAATTCTCCAAAAACATCCAAGTACCGGATGTGCACTGGTTTGAAAACTGACTGTACCCCACATACTGATTGACTATTGGTGCATAACGGCCTATCAACAGCTAGGGTCATGTAAGGCCGGGCCAACAGGACGATGGACTATCCCGCATACAACCTGTCCATAATGAGAAACATTCCAAAAATGTACCATGTACTCCCATCTGATGGCACCTCTCCACCAGGCGATAGGGACCACCCCACGAGAACCCAGACAATATCATAAAATTTCATGTCACCCCTATGTCGGGTATAACCCAATTCAACTCTCTAGTACTATTAAGCATGTTAAACAATATACATGAGAGTCGAACCAGGTGACAGACTGCCTTCCCGTACGAGACCGCAATACCTCTCTACCTAGACAGCTACAAATCTCTAACGAGACAGTAAAAACGTTTTAACAATACAGCGACACATCTCTAACGAGATAGCATCACACCGCCTTGAAGGTATATTATACATGATAACAGTCGGATGCTTCAAGTTTAACAATGTTTAACAAGATCCTGATAATGAATTGGTGTTTAACGGCCTATCAACAGCGGAGGTCATATAAGGCCGGTCCAACAGGATGGACTATCCCGCCTTCAAGCATGATGAGGGGAATCGAGCTCAATATTTACAGAAAATATATATTCAGCCCTGAAAATAGAATATCCTGACCTGGTGCCATGGGAGCTGCCAAAACTAATACACGCGACACAGGCATTGTCGAAATGTTTATAAATAACCGTGTGTGTACAAAATGTTCTATTTATAGAACGAAGGAATTTCCCCTATTCAACAATGTTCCATGTGAAACCGGTATAACCCGCGTTACCACTTCGCTATAACAATGTTCCGATCTTCGCCGGTCTTTTTACTTCAGTGTGAGACAAACGGAACAGGATAAAACAAGAATAACATCGAATAAATTACCGAGATTAAAATACTTCTTTTTACAAAATGGCTGACTATAAATTATGATAATTAGGTACGCAGCGCCCCCACGCTAAGGGAGGCAACTGCTTATATACCACTCTGCTGACTTTACGTATTATAGTAACGATATAATTTACTTATTCAATAAAGGTTCGTTTTATAGAATTGCAAAATATGCAAATATTCTCCAGGTTCGTTTGAGAACGACCGTATCATACACATGTGCTAAGCCAGTTTGTTTGTTTATTGGTGCTTAACGGCCTATCAGCAGCTAAGGTCATGTAAGGCCGGGCAAACGGGTTCGATCCCGTTTTAACCTGCTGCATTGTGGAAGGGGGGGACCCCAAAATCAGAACGGAATATTTACATATTCAGCCCTGAAATTAGAATAAACCTGACCTGGTGCCAGGTACATACCACAACTACATGTAAGTCATTGGGCCCCTTCCCCTAAAATAGGATTACAAATAATCCAAGCCGGAACAGAAAGATATTCGACCTTGACTTTGGACATGATGATTGGGCTAGAACGGGCAGACGAAAACCAAAAGGAATCACGGAACACATGCTAACATGAATGGTGGCAGTGATTTGCAAATTGTCGAATAATTGTGACAAACTATTGTGAAATGAAAGTGAAAATATGTGGCCTTGATTTAGGTATCTCTCTCGTACACCACCGCCTGCGTTAATGTTGCCGAGATGTCAACGTTTCTGAACATCTATTGGCAATCTCAACTCGCAATAAAGCAGTTCGATTGGCTTGGACAGCTCAGGCTCAGCCAATCAAGCTGCATGATTGCCAGCACAATATACACGTATTTTGAAATAAAACAATTGACAAAATATAGCAGTATAGTAAGCAGTTTGATTGGCTTAGCCTGAGCTGTAGCACAGCTCATGCTCAGCCATTCAATCTACTTGATGGAAAGCACGCCATTAACGTGTTTTGAAATAAAACAATTGACAAAATATGGCAAAATTAGCGCAGGCGGTGGTGTAAAATAGTCAATCAATTGCATACGAGATCACGCGAGAATTTACGTTGCTTCATTTACCTTCGGTTAGGTTAAGGATGAATATGTATCAGTTACCTAGCCATGCATTGTTAGATTACACGATAACATGATGTATCCTGAATTGAAGACGATGATACAAGGTATCATGGTAAATCTGTATTTGAAAACTACATTCTCTGACGTTTGATTCGTTGAGAACACCACGTGACCTTAGTGAACGTCGGTAGTAATAAGGCATGGTAAATATATCGCGTTCCTTGGGGCTTATGAGATTTGTAGCCAAGTAGCTCCTGATCAAATAACACAGTCATGCAGGCCCGTACGCAGGATTTTCTATTGGGGGGTGCGTCAGGGGGGAGCGTCAGCCCCCCCCCCCCCTAGCGTACTCGCGCCACTACATGGGGCTCGCCCCTGACGCACCCCCCTATTATTTAAACCTAGATGGCCTGAAATGCACTCTCCTGCATTTTATGTCATTTAAATTCGGATTTCAACGGTGGTAAATTGTGACATTTTCATGCAAATTACCTGTATATTAATGCATTTCAAGATTTGTTGAGATTACTGTTTGAAAAATAGCGGACCTCGGCGAATTTAGGGGGGTGCGTACGCACCCGTCGCACGTCCCCCCCCCCCCCCCCCCCCCCCCCCCCCCCCCCCCCCCCCCCCCCACCCTGCGTACGGGCCTGTCATGTAGCCGCCTGATAAAGATCTATATTGCTTGTTAGAGATAAGACAGGGGTTTCAATTGATGGATTTACATGTATTAATGTGAACATTTTGCACTTACGAACATTTTAGACGTACGAAGTTTAGTGAAACGACCCCTATATTCCTGCGAGTTTACGAGCCATGCATAATGAACTTGGTAACAAAATCACACATCGACGGTGCATCTGTTGAGAGTGTATGACCCCTGCAAGTAGGTGAGAAACGGTAGTACAGTCGAATGTCCCCGAACGGCCACCTCTCTCTACAACAACACCCTCTCTATAACAGCCGCTATGTTATATCCCAAATGGATGATTTCCTCTGTATCTAACCCTTAGACAGCTGAGCACGAAAATTGTCGTGTGCTGTTGTTTTGCCTTCTTTCTCAATACAAACATGTTTTGACGGCATTTTAGAAAGAATAATTTCCATTGGAAATGATTCTAAAATGTTGCCAAAACATGTTTTTGATGCGAATTATCGAAGAAAATAAATAAACAGCGGACGACATAATTTAATTCAGCATTAACATCCCTACAACAGCCACCTCTCTACAACAGCCAGTTTTGCCTCTTCCCATGGGTGGCTGTTGTAGAGGTTGCACTGTATCAGCGAACTATACTAATATGTGAGATCAAATAAAATATTTAGTTCAGTTGTACCAAGTTTAGTGAAACGCGCCCTTGGTGGCATCCACATGTATACGTGCACGTACCGGTATCGCATTTTCAAAGTACTCCCCCTGAAAAAAGTACTCCCCTCGATACACAGACGGGAGTACTTTGAAAATGGCTAGTCGGCCCATTTTCAAAGTACTCCCCTCGATACACTGACGGGAGTACTTTGAAAATGGCTAGTCGGCCCATTTTCAAAGTACTCCCCTAAAGTTTCGATCAATCAACGCAGTTTGTATACGCGTTCAGTATATAGGATCTGTGTCTACAATGTTGGGCACTAAGTGCAACTTTCATCATATGTCCTGATATATTCTGAGGGGGGAGTGGTTTGGAAATGGGTATACACGGCCATTTTCAAAGTACTCCACTAAACAAAATGAACGAGCATGACGATGTTACGCATAGAATCAGCCTACGCGTTTATGGTATAAGATAAGCGTCTACAGTGTTGGTCGATGTTGTGCATACTTCCGCCTTGCATGTACTCATGTATGAGATACTGAGGGGGAGTGGTTTGAAAATGGGTAAACACTGCCGTTTTCAAAGTACTCCCCTAAACAAAAAGAACGAGCATGACGATGTGACGCATATAATCAGCCTACGCGTTTATGGTTAAGATAAGCGTCTACAGTGTTAGTCGATGTTGTGCATACTTCCGCCGTGCATTTACTCATGTATGAGATACTGAGGGGGGTGGTTTGAAAATGGGTAAACACTGCCATTTTCAAAGTACTCCCCTAAACAAAAAGAACGAGCATGACGATGTGACGCATATAATCAGCCTACGCGCTTGTGGTATAAGATAAGCGTCTACAGTATTGGTCGATGTTGCGCATACTTCTGCCGTGCATGTACTCATGTATGAGATACTGTGGGGAGGGGGGGGAGTGGTTTGAAAATGGGTAAACACTGCCATTTTGAAAGTACTCCCCTAAACAAAATGAACGAGCATGACGATGTGACGCATAGAACAGCCTACGAGTTTTGGTGATAACGTACAGTGTTGGTATGTTGTATATTCCACCGTACGTACTGTATGATGAGGGGGATGGTAAAAAGGATATATCCGCAGTTTTCAAATACTCAGTGAAAGCTGGACGATGTTGACGCATAGTAATTCAGCATACGCGTTTATGCATGTAGCGTTCAGTGTGGTAGAGTTGTGATACTTCCACCGTGATGACTGTATGAGATACTGAGGGGGAGTGGTTTGAAAATGGATATACACCGCCATTTTCAAAGTACTCCCATAAACAAAATGAACGAGCATGACGATGTGACGCATAGAATCAGCATACGCGTTTATGGTATAAGATAAGCGTCTACAGTGTTGGTAGATGTTGTGCATACTTCCACCGTGCATGTACGTATGTATGAGATACTGAGGGGGAGTGGTTTGAAAATGGATATACACCGCCATTTTCAAAGTACTCCCATAAACAAAATGAACGAGCATGACGATGTGACGCATAGAATCAGCATACGCGTTTATGGTATAAGATAAGCGTCTACAGTGTTGGTAGATGTTGTGCATACTTCCACCGTGCATGTACTTATGTATGAGATACTGAGGGGGAGTGGTTTGAAAATGGGTATACACTGCCATTTATGAATCTGTTTTATTACTCCACTCATAACCGTACTCAACGCTGACTACCATGTAACATATTCGTATATCTAGAAAACTGATCTCTGTTTTCTATATATTTGTCTTGTTATGACATTGACCTGCGTCTGCATTTTTCAAGCTACGCTGTTGCACGTGCCAGTCAGCTGAGTAGTGCTCAGTCTGGGTTGGGTACAGATAGGGATAATGTGTATATATGATTGTGTACTGTAAAGTGATTTGTATGGCACACCGTATTTGTCGCGCCCGCTTGCGGATAGCGCGACATAGTCGGCGTACGTTCGTCCGTACGTCCGTGTGTGCGGGTTTGCATTAAAGTTTTCGGGTACCCATTATCTGTGCAACCGTTAGTCGGATTGACTTGAAACTTCATATACCTATTAATCATCATCCATATTTATACCACACCCATGCGACCCTGATGCCCGAGATTTACGTTGTTATTTTTCAAATATTTGCGTTAAATTTGCCTGGTACCCCTTATCTCTGCAACCATAAGTCCGATTTACTTGACACTTTGTATACTTTTCTCATCATCCATATTTACATTCTATAGCACATCCAAGCGGCCTTGATACACAAGGTCAATGTCAAATTACAAGGTCGGGTACCAAATATCTCTGCAACAATAAGTCGGATTGGCTTTAAACTTCTTAACCTTCATCCATATTTTTATTCTGTAGCCCACCCATGTCATCTTCATGCCCAGGGTAAAGGCCAAATTACTTAGACATTTGTGTTAAAGTTTTTGAAATATTTGTGGTAAAAGTTGTTTTTACGGTGAAGTACCAATATCTTTGCAAACTGAAGTTGGATTATCTTGATATTGCGTGACATATAGTGGCACTTTGGCGTCCATACGTGCGTCCAGATTTTCATTTTTATTCCCTATCTAGCACTCGTAGGGTGCGACATGCGGGCCGCGGCCATGTACATGTAGTACTATTTATTCCCGAAACGAAATCTAGATTTGTGAATTAGGTATATTATTTAACCATTTAGACTATATATTGTTCCATGAATAGATATCTTGTATTACAATAGAGATATCTCAATGTAAGATTTGAATAAGATTTCTATTGGTTCAATAAGAATAAGATATCTCTTTGATATTAATATATCTGTTTGACCATTCAAAGTAATAGATAATTGTCTTGTTTCGAGAATAAGCAGTAACACGGCGTGCCATAGAGTTGTCGCGTGAAATGAACATGATTTGCTATTGCACAATTTCATTGTAGCGATTCGGTCAGCGTACTACATGTACCTACTTACGATCATAATAAAGTTACAAATGTATACATATAAACTGGTACGTGTAGCTGGGCTCGTGATTTACTTAACGCAATACACAGTACATGTGCACATAACGGATATATGCCATTCCTTATGTTTACATATGGGACGTTATATATTGAAATAAATGCAACCTGTGCGAACTTGTTTTATCCAAAGATGTTTACTAATGAAATAAAGGTACTACCAGGAGCGAACTATCTAAGGTTGGTGTTCCCTTATTGGAGCCCCATGTAATGTCAATGGAAATCAAACGAAAAAATGTATAAAAAAAAGTTACTTACAAAAATAATTTATATCTACATGTTTATTATATATTGGTGCTTGTCTTATTAGCATTACACTTTATGTTGTAGTTAGGAAATAATAGGCACAATGAGGTGTTTTCATGTACACATGTTATCATTACACACCTGTTTGCACAGTCTGTTTACACGTGTTGCCATCAAATTGTGTTTGTTATTCGCAAACTACTGCAGTATTTCTCAGTTCGTTGCTGGGATGATACTTATATACATATACATTAAACGTGGATATGGAATATTTGTGTAGGTAACTTTATTTTTTTTAGCTAGATTTCTTGTTTGATTTGCATCGACTTTGCAGCTCCAATAAGGGAACATCTACATAAGTCTAATATCGTATGACACTCACGGACACGAACTAGTATTAGTATTAGATGATTTTTTATTTGTGATGCATGTTGTTTAGCGAGCTATGTATTTTGTATATTACGCCACCCAAGTCTCCGTTTCAAATACACACTGATACATGTATATTCACACTGACGTGACATAAAAGCACAGGTAAATAATATAATAGCATACGACAAATTTTACCCGTAAGCCAAGTTGTTGGTTTATGGTTTGCGGACTTCTAGTACATGCTGGTTCACCATAAAGCTTGCTGCCTAATCTGGTGCCACGCCACACTGTAGACTTAGTATTTTTAGAATAATTACACAGGTATGACTTTGTGACTGCACTTGTGTGACTGAAAAACGATATTATCTGCATTCATCAGATCAGTATCTGGTGCCAGGCGCCATAGCTACAATCAAAGAACCACAAGTAAGAGATCGACAGGAAATTGCATACTACAATTGGAAGACTAAACAATGTTGACAGCCCACTGCACCCACACCCCCCCCCAACCGACACACACTAGCGCGCTAGTCATTTAGTTTCCGTTCATAAGTTAAGCCTCGTTTCATATGCTGGGCTTATACAGCCATATACATAATCATACACCCCACTCGTTATCATTTTGAAAAGGGGAAATGATGATGACAATGTAAATGCGTAAATTATTCAAGTCTAAAATAATTTTTTAAACAAACAGCTTAGTATATTTTTGGGGAGTACTTTTTGGGCCGACTAGCCATTTTCAAAGTACTCCCGTCAGTGTATCGAGGGGAGTACTTTGAAAATGGGCTGACTAGCCATTTTAAAACTACTCCCGTCTGTGTACCTGAGGGGAGTACTTTGAAAATGGGCCGACTAGCCATTTTCAGACTACTCCCGTCAGTGTATCGAGGGGAGTACTTTGAAAATGGGCCGACTAGCCATTTTCAAACTACTCCCGTCTGTGTACCTGAGGGGAATACTTTGAAAATGGGGAGTACTTTGAAATTCCTACACCTGTACCCGGTATTAACATCAGAGTATGATTCAGCAATATGGAAAATCGTCGACAAATAACCCGTTAATTGGTGGATTCATGTCTTCAAAAGACTGCTCAGTATTATTATCCGTAATTATTCTGCAATTTGGTAGTTACTGACGTCGCAGACAGTACTTTCAACTCCAAATTATGTACATTATTCTGAGTATTTTGTTATGCCAAAGTGCATACATGGATAATTAATTTATTTAGTGGTGTTTAACGGCCTGTCATTAGCTGATGTCATTTTAGGCCGAGATAATGGGGTTTAATCCCATATTTCACCTGCTGTGACGGCGTGAAACACCCGAAGACAGATGCTGAACTGAATATTTACAGAAGCGTGTATCCAACCCTGGACTCAGAATACTAGTAACCTGTCCCGGAGCCAGGTCCTCAACACGTTAGTGTTACTAGTCTTACTACTTTTATAATGTACATAACCGGATTCAACCTTCAGCATTAACCTCCCTACAACAGCCACCTCTCTACAACAGCCAGTTTTGCGTCTTAACATAGGTGGCTGTTGTAGAGTTTGCACTGTAGTACAGGTAGTTGTATGGATAAACTCCAGTAGCCTATTTCACCAACATTGCAAAGTATACTTATCTAGCAAAGTATACTTTGAGGGAGTAATGTTCAATTTAATGATAATTATTAATTTTTATTATACTGAATTTATTACATTAGCACAGCCATATTGGCTGTGCTAATGTAATACATTCAGTATAATAATTCTGCATACTTTTAATCATCAAATATATGCAGTCGTTAGTTCTATATGAAACAATGCATTTCGGGAAAATATTTTGATGAAATCGGCTACTTAACAATTGTATATGGATTTGAAATTTCAAATGCAAATACTTGTAACACACTATTGCGAATAAATACATTTGTTCACGTTCCATTTGTGTTGTCAATAATTATGATGCGAAACGCCATGAAAAGAATGCATGTTATGTAGAATCTGAAAAATAAACTATGCAAACTATGTTTTATTATATACCTACCCATGAAATACATAGTTATACGATGTAAATAAAATTCATATGTTCTCATCGATGAAATAAACAACTTCTGGTGAAAATACGACTACTTCCGCTATCTATATTCATAACGCGCACCTGCAGTGCCGGCTGCAAATACAAATTCATTACCGTATACAGTCTAAAAAACTGCTAATTTCCATGGAGTGGTATATAATAAATAGAATATTCATATTTTTGCAACGAATATGACATATATGTTCATCTCGTGGTGTGAAATGTCCATATTTCACGAGTGCCGTTACGATGAACATGTATGTCATATTCGTTGCAAAAATATGAATATCCTCTATGTATTCATTGTATTCACTTTGAAATACAATGTAGAAGTGAGTTTGATTTAAAATAAATAAACAACATTTTTGAAGATTTGAATGCGGATACACACTTTTAAACGTCAAACAATACCGGTTGGAGGCATTCGACGTTTAGAACGTTATACCCCGATACATTCTCGAAATATGTTTATATCTATAATAGGAATCTAAGTAGCCCTGGAAAGTCCGGTTAATATTTAATATGTTGGTACAGTCAAACCTCTCGATACCGGACACAGAGAGAAGTTAGTTGTGCTTAATTTGATGATAGTATTCATTGCCCGTCTTATCCAATGATAATGTCTGTTCATGATCACAACGCACACACGCGTATCCTGAAGTGGTCACCTGACTGTTTTACAGTGGAACTTCTCTAAAACGGACACCCTGTTTTAGAGAGGTTCCACTGTAGATATGAGACAAAATAAAGATCACTATATCAGCGAACAGAGCAGACTCATCCTGTTCCAGGTCTTGACGGTCTTTTCCTTAGATCAGCCCGAGAATCTGCGCAGTCTGGTCAAACGTTAATACGGTTCCGTCGTTTGGCCAGCACACATTCATTTAGATTCATCAGGTAACGAGCCTTGTATTGGCCTAACACATACAGATTGATAACACTTTGTTGTATCCAATATTACTTTCGCGAACAGTCCATTGTTCGAACGATGTGGTGGGGCGGGTGAGAGCACTGAAACACATTGTCCTGATCCGGTACCAGACACCATTACTACACCGGACCACGTGGGACCATGTACTATATGCATCCCAGTAAGTTGTGGTTAATACATTATGGATCATTGAGGAGGAATTCATCGTTATGAAACGCATACTCTCCTATCCTTCGAATATTCCGAATATTCCGATATACTAGACACAGTGAAGCAATTTTACACAAACAGCACCATGTGCGGCTCTAACATTTGTGTGCGGTAGATGCTACAGTGGGGTCAGCGTGTACATGCACACACGAACGAACACGACAGGTTGATTCCAACCTGTCGTGTTCGTTCGTGTGTGCACTTACACGCTGACCCACTGTACACTAATACGCGCCATGGAAACCGGACTGAGGCATAAAGGTTATACTAAAAGTCAAGCTTTATAAATAGATTACTGAACTTGGAAAAGCACGAGTAACTTCCCTCAGAACAACTTCCGGGGCATCTTTGACGTTAGATTTGACGTTAGATTTGGCGGAATTTGTCGGTCTAACGCCACGTTCCTTTGCTTAAAACCAAACCACGAGACGTCAAGACGACAAACTACATCACTGCCAACGCCAATGATGCCACACAAGTAGTTATATGGGAAGTTATTCGTGTTCGCTAACCTACTTAAACGACTGGTAACGGTTACACCATCGCCTGCGCAAGTCTTGCCAATATATGAGACACGCCATGTGCTTTTGATCTTTCGGACATCTGCGTAATTTCATGATTTCAAATTTGCAATAATTTCCGCAAATGGAGTCATAAGTTGACAAAACTTTCAGTGTATATGCGAAATTATGACAATTTTGTCAACTTTTGACATATACGAAAAATAGTGTAAATTTTGTAAATATATTTAATGAAATTAAGCAGATGTCCGAAGGTACAAACCACATGGCGTGTCTCATATGTGGCTGTGACTGGATAAATGAGACTTATGGCTTTACGACCAGTGTAGATCCAGATCAGCCTGTGCATCCGCACAGTCTGATCAGGATCTGCACTGTTCGCCATTCCATCAATGGAACACCGGTCATGCTTCTAACAAGCAAATGGATGGTCTGTGGCCTATGGGTTATGCGACCAGTGTAGATCCAGATCAGCCTGTGCATCCGCACAGTCTGATCAGGATCTGCACTGTTCGCCATTCCATCAATGGAACACCGGTCATGCTTCTAACAAGCAAATGGATGGTCTCATAATGCCAATGTATATATTACACAATACTGAGAATATTGTGCTTGAAAGCAAACACCTGAGCTCAGACACAGTCAAACAAACTGCTGGATTGCGAGCTGATATTGCCAGTTCAAAAACGTTAACACATTTGCAAGATTAACGCAGGCGGTGGTGTAACACATTTAAACTGTACTGCTACAGCGCTACGTCACTACAAAAACAATATTGCTTGAGGGCTCCGTTGTCAACGCAGTGTGACTGGTTGCCATAGCGATCTATCCGCAAGGGTTCCCCTAGCAACGCCATCTGGTCGGTCGCAGCCTGCGTGTAGTCGACCATTGCCTCGAACTGACCCCGATTCGGTAAAGTCCGGAACACGATGGTATACCGGCCGCTTCGGTCATCTCCGTGTAACATCCGGGTAAGAAACCAACCCCCGCGTCGTATTGGTGAATTATCGGCATCTCCTTCCGCACTATAAACGACATTTGCTTCCACAATATCTTGTAAAAATAGTTCCTGGCAAGGGCTTGTACTTTCAAACAGTTTCCTGTTAACATTCTTCACAACGAACTTTGCTATTTCTAGAACTAGGTGGTCGGACGTGTTCATCTGATTACTGCCGTTGCACGTGCAATACTGCGCAGGAATACCAGCATCCACGCACGTGCGAGATTCGGGAATTTCCGTAAGTAGCGACCGGCGGACGAGAAATGGAGAGACGCTGTCTTGTTGTGAGATCACAAACCGTCTGTGTACAACATCGGTCATTGTCTGGTAAACGTCGTACGGCGATATGAGTCGTTCCGTGTTTTGTCTCAAGTTCGCGGCCATCCACGGGTACCGATCCCTTAATCGCGGCGGAAGGTAAACGGCAAGAAACGGCATGTTGTTCTCCAGTCGGCCGACATATGTGGTGCTAGCGCCGCCTAAACGGAACCCGTGGTCGCTGCCGACGATCAACACAGTTCTAGTCAGGTGACCGCCTGCGTTCATCCACTCCAGGAGGCGCAACATCGGCTCGTCAGCCCGCCCGAGGGTCAGGAAATCCTCATGTCCAATCTGATTGTTCCATAGGTACGCGAACTTCAACCGCGATTTATACTTGATCATGAACTCCTTCAAGTAACCTATTTGCGTATCGCTGAAATGATTCCTGTTGCCATAGCAATGCCACGTCATTTTGCCGAGTGGCTTCGTAATTACCGGCGAAACCCGATCCATGGCTAGCGATACGGGGCGGAAGTAGTAGTCGACTGGCGCGGATGAAAACCCGCCACGAAGGAAGTGAAATGTCGAAATATCCGGTCGGTCTTCCGCGTACAAAGTCGCGTAACTCGACATCGCCTTCTCCCGCCAGATATAGGGCAGGTTGTCTAAGCTTGTCTTGAACATCGTCTGCAGCGGATATTTCCCGGAGTCCGTTCCTGTTAACAACGGAACAATGTTCGGAAAGGAGTTGGCGCCGACCTTCATGTAACCTTGGAAATCGAACGCCCTAAGTGTGTCGGTGAGGTATTTATACGTTCTCGGTAGTTTCCGTAGCACGTGCGAACGCGACGCCGAGTCCAGCCCGAGGTACACGATACTGAATGTGTCGTCTGTTTCCGCCTGTATCTCGCGTTCTCGGGTAGACGACTCGTTCCAGAAAATGTTATAATGAATAAAGTCGTACACAGGTTTGGCGGAACCGCCTAAGCAGGTCATACGAAATACACGACCTTGAACGAATACTGGAGGCGTAAACTTGACTGGCTCATCAAATATGGCGTCAAAGTCTCCGCGTCTTTTTACAATTTGATATGTACACGCCAATGTCGTAATCGCGTATTCGACAACTGCCGTTTCATTCAACACAAGGAATCCGCTACCTAAAATAGTGTTAGTCGCCATGAGAATACAGGGCGTATTAGGACTTATTATCATAGTGTATTAGGTATTTGACCAGTGTGGCTCCTGTAGCCGATTTCATCAAACTTGCACAGTATACTTATCTAGCAAAGTATGCTTTGAGGGAGTAGTCATTTACTTTTGCCGAAATGCATTATTTCATAAAAAACTAACGACTGCATATATTAGATGATTAAAAGTATGCAGACTTATTATACTGAATTTATTACATTATCACAGCCAAACTGGCTGTGATAATGTAATACATTCAGTATAATACAAATTAACATTAAATTGAAAAATTCTCCATCAAAGTATACTTTGCTAGATAAGTATACTTTGCAATGTTGGTGAAATAGGCTACAGATATGTTTATACATGCGAAATGAACATATTAATTACGAAGCTAAACAAATAAAACTTTCACGCATTTGACTTACAAAGTCTTATACGATGTGAACATACACGTCATCAGTGACGTTGACCTTGAGCGGTCGGACGTGGGTCGTATGCAATACAAGGCATCATCCATATACACACATTGTGGCCAAATATTATCAAAATCGGTGAAGCGTTTAATACGTTATTGAAACATGAAAAGTGTTACGCACGCACGCGCGTATGTACATGGACTAACGCTATATCCATATTGCCTTTCAACACCACAGACCTCTATAGAGACAATGTTTGCAAACAGTGCAGATCCAGATGAGCCGGCTCGTAACGAGCCGTCTCATCAGGATCTGCACTGTTTGTTAATAATTTTAAACGTCGTACAGATTACCCTTTTAGAAGAATGGGATAATTTGAATGAACAAAATTAATGAAATAGCGTGAAACATTGGCATGTAACATCCTATTAAGTTACTTGGTGTTGAAAGGGTTAATACTGTTAACCCTTTGAACCCGAAAGCCCGCTATATGCAATGCAAACAGTGCAGATCCAGATGAGCCGGCTCGTAACGAGCCGTCTCATCAGGATCTGCACTGTTTGAAAGTAATTTTCATATTTTTGAGAACAAAAAATATCCCCTTTTTATAAATGGAATAGTCTGAAAAATTGGCATGGAACATCCTATTAAGTTATACTTGGTGTTGAAAGGGTTAAAGGGGCATGTCAGGACTTTTGAAAAAATACTATACAAAATAAAAAAGTGTTTTTATCATGGACCTGTGTAAAGTGGTTTAATTGAAGATATATGACGAAACTAGGATCGCCGAGTTGTTTCTATTTTCACCCATATAGGTACATAAATATTGGATTTCAGACAGAAAACTTATACTTATGTACCGATATCGGTGAAAATTGAAACAACCCAGCGGTCCTACTAGTATCGACATATATCTTCAATTAAACCACTTCACACAGGGCCATGATGAACAAGAAATGCGTCTGTCGAACGCGGATGCCACCTGCAGCATATTTGAGAAACTGTGACAAAGTGGTTAACCGAAAAGTGTGACGGACGGACAGACGGACAGACGGACGGTCCAAACACTATATGCCACACGTTTCTTCGAAACCCGGTGGCATAAAAACACGTTTTTATTTTAAAAAAATTTCCTGATATGCCTCTTTTAAGAGTCACGAGAACATGCCACTGACATATTTTAGAACATTTGTTACCCTTATTAGAAAGCGTTAAATTACTTTATGATCTACGGTCAAACTGGCAACACAGACGGTAATACCAGTTTTCTCGTGGAATGTTACGCATGCATATATGAGAAATTGGGATTATGACCTTCGCCACCAGGTGCTACAGGGTTCGCCATGCAAATCCGTTAATCTTCTAAATAGTAAATAGTAAAATTTTCAACAATTCCATAAACCATAGTTTGGAGCTTAAAGCCTTGTTTAGGCTCCTCAAACCCTAGTTTGGGCTTAAACTGCCATTTCAGATCCCAAATGGTAGTTTTCTTAAATCCTGGTTTGGGCAATTATTGTGCACTTGGCGGCTCAAGCTACAGTTTGAGCTCTCAAACTAGGGTTTCTGATAGCATAAACCCTTGTTTGAATTTATGGTATGAAGTCCGCTAACAAATCAGGAACTAGACTGGTCACAAATACCACAAGCCCCGTTTTCCCGCCACAACCACACATCCGGTACCGTTTGTATATACGATATTGCTCATGTTCGAGCAGACGACAGACGGCGCCGGAAGTAGATACTCTCGTAACGAAACATCCCAGGGATCCAGTTTGTGGTATTTGCACGGTTTCGTCCAATATGAAGTGGCGCCAGGTGACGGTAAATAGACACTAAGCAACATCGTTAGCACAAATACAGCTGCTGTTAACGTCACAACCTTGGATTGTTTTGTCGCGCGGAATACATGATGCAGCCGTTTCTTCAAGGACGACATTGGAAACATGTGCTGGAAAATAAAGCAAGATCATGTGACCCGGTATAATGGATGGAGGGAAAATTAAAGGGTTTAACGTCACAGGAACAGCTATTGTCATTTAGGGACGGGATAATGAATTTATTAAAATAGATGAAGGATTCGAGCAAGCAACTTCAAAGCTAAATATAGACCTATATATGAACACGCTACCTCCGGTATTGAAGTCCATATGTTCTACCCCTGACCATCAAGCCATCAGCAACGAATTTACATAAAGTCTCAACAATGTACCAACAGATAACACACGCAAGTGAAGCTACACTATATAGTACATTGTCACTACACTATGTATAATACTTATAAATAAGAGAGAATCATACTGCGTGGATTCACAGGCTGTTTTGGATCTACACTGGTCGCAAAAATCCCAATAAGCCCCATGTATCTGGAGTCACATAGTCAGTTCGCTTAAGCCGCTGCTAGACGACGTTTGCGCCATAGACTATACATTTATACAGTATGATAATAATGTCTGTTCAAGTTCGCAAAGCACAGCCGCATACCTTTGCATAGTCATATGACAGATTTACAGTGGACCATCTCTAAACCGGACACCCTGGGGACCTCCCAGGGTGTCCGGTTTAGAGAGGTTCCACTGTACATGTATATACGCATCACGAGTCTTGTTGAGTAGGGAAGAATGTATTGTTACTTCGGCACATAGTTGAACGCAATCTTCAAACGAGTCTCGTGATTCCGACGCGTGTACAAGTACTAGCCAGGGGCGGATCCAGCATTTGAGGAACGTGTGTGTGTGTGTGTGTGTGTGTGCGTGCGTGCGCGCGCGCGTGTGTGTGTGCGTGTGTGTGTGTGTGTGTGTGCGCGCGCGTGTGTGTGTGGGTGGGTGTGTGTGTGTGTGTGTGTGTGTGTGTGTGTGTGTGGGGGGGTTGTCTAGTTGCGAAGGTAACTCTTGCAATCTACTCCCGTACGGACGGTACGGGAGTAATTGCAAGAGTTACCGTTCGAACTTTCCTGTGTTTTACGGCATTTAAATTCAGACTCCAACTGGTGGTAAACTGTGATCTTTGTAAACTCCGTGCTGTTTTCATTTCATTATTGGACGCCCTTGAAAAAGGTTCAAAATCAAAAGGAGGAAAGTTCCGCCTTTAATGAAGGACATATATATTTCCACTTATTATACCCACTTTTTTGGAGAACAAAAATGGGTATATTGTTTTCGTCACGAGTGTCCGTCCATCCGTATGTCCGTACGTCCGTCCGTACGTCCGTCACGTTTCTTGTAACTCGAAAAACTTTTTCACCTTCATACCTACGCGCCTGATATTTGGAATGTAGCTTCGTTATCATGTGCAGATGCGCAAAGTGAATTCGGATTTTTGATCCGACCCTCCATCATGGATTATCTCCCCCTTTCGGACTCAGAATTTCCCATTTTTTCCTTGTAACTCGAAAAACTTTTTCACCTTCATACCTACGCGCCTCATATTTGCTATGTAGCTTCGTTATCATGTGCAGATGCGCAAAGTGAATTCGGATTTTTCATCCGACCCTCCATCATGGATTATCTCCCCCTTTCGGACTCAGAAATTTCCCATTTTTTCCTTGTAACTCGAAAAACTTTTTCACCTTCATACCTACGCACCTGATATTTGGTATGTAGCTTCGTTATCATGTGCAGATGCGCAAAGTGAATTCGGATTTTTGATCCGACACTCCATCATGGATTATCTCCCCTTCGGACTCAGAATTTCCCATTTTTTCCTTGTAACTCGAAAAACTTTTTCACCTTCATACCTACGCGCCTCATATTTGGTATGTAGCTTCGTTATCATGTGCAGATGCGCAAAGTGAATTCGGATTTTTGATCCGACCCTCCATCATGGATTATCTCCCCCTTTCGGACTCAGAATTTCCCATTTTTTCCTTGTAACTCGAAAAACTTTTTCACCTTCATACCTACGCGCCTCATATTTGCTATGTAGCTTCGTTATCATGTGCAGATGCGCAAAGTGAATTCGGATTTTTCATCCGACCCTCCATCATGGATTATCTCCCCTTTCGGACTCAGATTTCCCATTTTTTTCCTTGTAACTCGAAAAACTTTTTCACCTTCATACCTATGCGCCTGATATTTAGTATGTACCTTCGTTATCATGTGCAGATGCGCAAAGTGAATTCCCATTTTTGATCCGACCCTCCATCATCGATTACCTCCCCCTTTCCGATTCAGAATTTCCCATTTTTTTCTTGTAACTCGAAACACTTTTTCACCTTCATACCTACGCGCCTCATATTTGCTATGTAGCTTCGTTATCATGTGCACATGCGCAAAGTGAATTCGGATTTTTGATCCGACCCTCCATCATGGATTATCTCCCCCTTTCGGACTCAGAATTTCCCATTTTTTCCTTGTAACTCGAAAAACTTTTTCACCTTAATACCTACGCGTCTGATATTTGGTTAGTAGCTTCGTTTTGATGTGCTGATGCGCAAAGTGAAATCGGATTTTTTATCCGACCCTCCATCATGGACTACCTCCCCCTTTCGGACTTAGCATTTGGGGAAAGTGGGTATATTGCGATGGCGCGCCATCGACTTTTTCTAGTTTACTTTTAAATATGTTGCCAATTGATATAATTCAACATTAAAATCAACATTATATCAATATTCATCACTAACCAAAAAGTGGAAACTTTTCATTTTCTAAAGATGTACATTCACTTAAATTGGTCAAATACAACACTTTTCTAAAACCATTTATAAAAGAGGCAATTTCCAATTTTTATGTCTACATGTAGCCAATGAAAGTCAACATTAAATACATATTCATCACTAACCGACACGTGGAAATTTCAACTTTTCTAATACCTTAAATTAGTCACATTATCACATTTTTATAACACCATTTACAAACGATGCAGTGTTCAATTTTACTACTACATATGTTGCCAATTGATATAATTCAGCATTAAATCAACATTAAATCAATATTCATCACTAACACAAAAAGTGGAAATTTCCTCTTTTATCAAATTGTAGATTCGTTTAAAGTTGGCAAATGATAACAATTTTCTAACTCTATTTAAAGCTAGTTGTGCACAGTTGTATTAAAGGTACAAACCCACTCAGTAGGCACAACATGTTCTTTATAGGAATTAAATAAGTGTATAATTGTGTCACTATTCCACCAGATCTAAAAATTACGAGTGCCCGCTATACAGATACAATGCATAATTATTTAGTGATATTTATTTTACTGATAGTGACGCGCGGTGGTATCAGGCTATTTTCATATGCAAATGAGATATGATATGTTTTAATTATTTATACTAATTAAATGCGTCACCTGAAAACATTATATTTTCGACAGATTATAAAGTATGATCATTGCACATCAAAAAATAAACACAGAGCATAAATAGTAATGTCCGTAAACATTTTAAGGAAACACGGTTATCGCCCATGATATCAATGTCTGAATTTACGTCTGATATAAAATATATAATAATGCCAATCAATACGTGGGGTAATGGTGAATTAATGTTTATTTTGCCAGAAAATGTCTCGGATGATGTCACTGATATAAGAACATTTTGTGCCTACTGAGTGGGCATGTACCTTTAAAGTTATTGTATTCAATCAATATGTGCATTCTATATAGACAATGGTATTATATATCACTGCAGGGACGGTACATTTATATATTTATTGAATGGTGTTTAACGGTCTAGCCACACTCCGTGAAAGTTATACAATTAGTACTACTCTTACTACGTTAATAATGGATATAACCAGATTCAACTATCAAATAGGAAGAAAGCTAAATGTATACCTGAGGGCCAAACCAGGGATATAGAGAATAGTAGGTTAGTGCCGTGAATGGGAAACAATATCTGGCAAGGCTCAGGAAACGGGATGGGCGAGGCTCTGCCGAGCACATCCCGTTTCCGTGCCGCGCCAGATATTTGTTCCCATTCACGGCACTAACCTACTATTCTATATATCCGTCAACACCTACAAATGGCTGTTAAATGCAAAAATTGTATTGACTGGATATCAAAAATGTTTCACGGCACCGTGTTTCACGGCACATACGCACTGTCTTGACAGGATAAACATATTTATCCCGTCAACACAGTGCGTATGTGCCGTGAAACACGGTGCCGTGAAACATTTTTGATATCCCGTCAATACGACCTACTCACTGCGTATGAATATGTGCGGTGGCTGGGGTTATATTTTTGCATTTTACAGCCATTTGTAGGTGTTGACGGGATAAATAGAATAGTAGGTTAGTGCCGTGAATGGGAAAACATATCTGGCGCGGCACGGAAACGGGATGTGCTTGGCAGAGCCTCGCCCAGTTTCCGGGGCCTTGCCAGATATTTTTCCCCATTCACGGCACTAACCTACTATTCTCTATATTCCATCACATTCACAAATCAATTATCTTTGAATCAAATGATGAGCAGGTATAGAACGTCTATTTGTTTTCTCTCTATTATAGGAAATATTATCTCTTATAACACAGAATAAAAAGAGTTTTTTTTCTCATGTATGTTTAATATATTTATAGAATTGATGCCTATGTTCAATAAATGTTAATCCATCAGCTGAAATGGACAGCTATCCTAAATTTGCACTTACGAACATTTTAGTTGTTCAAGGATTAGTGAAACGGCCTATTTGTCCGTTACGTAACTTCAACCTGCAAATGTATTGTACTATGGTGATCAGTCAGCATGGGATCGGACGCGACTTACAGACCGCACGAATAGAACAACAACACGAACACAACGCATAAATCGCACACTGATAAAAGAGAATGAAAGTGCATTGTATCCGGCGGTAATGTTTTTTTCAGCCTCCCGTCACATTGTCCGGTAGCGTCGCCAGCGGGCCGTTTCACTAAATTTCGTACGACTAAAATATTCTTAAGTGCAAATTTATGATAGTCTGTAAATTTCACATGAGCAATGTTTTCTTGTAAACAATTATTGGATTTACATGTATTGAGCATAGGTTGCATATGCAGCATATGCTCAATAAATGTACATCCATCAATTGAAATGTTCAGACGGCCCTAAATTTGCACTTACGACAACCATAGCCGTACGAAGTTTAGTGAAACGGGCTCCAGGGGGCCATTTCACTAAACTTCGTACGACAAACATGTTCGTACATGATGCTACCATTTTCAACCTACATGTAGCGGTCGTTAACCCTTTGAACCCGAAAGCCCGCCATAGCGGGGTTTGCAAACAGTGCATATCCAGATGAGCCGGCTCGTAGCGAGCCGTCTCATCAGGATCTGCACAGTTTGCAAGTAATTTTCATATTTTTTTAAAACAAAAACATCCCTTTTTCATAAATGGACTAATATGAAAATAATTTTGTGACACTGTATTGGTCGGAAAATTAACATATCACAGTCCATCCTAGTTACTTAGGGTTGAAAGGGTTAAATCTGAACAAATCCACCAATGAGTTTCTAAAATCGGCAACTAACGTTCTTATAGATTTTACGGACTTCATAGTCATACGAAGTTTAGTGAAAGGGCTCCAGCAGAATTGTGGACTTACAGTGGGGTCAGCGTGTAAGTGCACACACGAACGAACACGACAGGTTGGTTCCAACCTGCCGTGTTCGTTCGTGTGTGCACTTACACGATGTAGTCTGAAAACGGGTGCTAAAGCATCATTCCATGGAACAATATTGATTTCTACATTCAATTACCTTGATTATAGTGATTTTAAAGCTATCATTTTCGTATGTTACAGTCACATGATTGTTTTTATTTCCCTCGTAAGTTAAACGTAAATGCCCACTCAATAGGCACAACATGTCTTCATATCAGACATCATCTGAGACATTTTGTGGCAAAATAAACATTTATTCCCCATTACGCGGCGTATTGATTGACATTATGATACATTTTATTGCTGTCGTAAAATTTCCACACTGATATCAGGAGCGATAACCGTGTTTCCTTAAAATGTTAACTGACATTACTATTTATTCTCTGTATTTATTTCTTAATGTGCAATGTGTGGGTTATTGGGTTATTTCAATAAGCTTTTATTGTTTATAGAAATAAAACAAGAATTACGCGGAATCAAATGTCTAGCCCTGTTCCGCCTTGACCTTTATCCTGGGACCTTGACATTGACCCTGGGGCCCCGAGAATAGTCCTATATTCATGTACATATCATAATAAAGGTATGTATAAAGTTTGATAACTGTAGCTGATAAGGTGTTGAAGAAATGACCATATCACGAAAACTTAACATTGAATGATGACGACGACGACGACGACTCCGGAAAAGCAAAACCTTAGTCTCGCTTTCCGCTTCGCGGGCGAGACAAACACAATTATTTTTATTGACAAAATTCTTGAATATCTTATATATGTTTTTTTTTGGTAAACAATTGTATTGAAATCAACACTATAATGCTGGTGTATGTTCGTAAATGTAAACTACGGTTCAATCCAAGTGTTTATACAGTTAGATGCTGTATAAGTTTAGTTTTATTGAAAATAAAAAATGCCAATATACAAATTAGCAGCCATCACGACTACATTTTTGTACCTCTTGCCTATCGACGAGGGGATAATCAAATGACGAGAACAAGTTTGTTTTGAATATATTTAGACAGTCCACTAAAATAGGTGAAGTGAAGCGAATGGATTTACCCGTTTTAACGTCCCAGCAACAGCTAAGGTCATTTAGAGCGGGACATCGGTTTCAAGTCTCATCCGAAAGACCAGTGGGATGGAGATACTATGAAAGTATGTGTTGATAACCAAGACTAGGTTTGAATTGGAAGTCAGTAGCCGATTTCATCAACATTGCAAAGTATACTTATCTAGCAAAGTATTCGTTGAGGGAGTAATCATTTATTTTTCCCAAAATGCATTATTTCATATAGAACACTAACCACTGCATATATTTGATGATTAAAAGTATGCAGAATTATCATACTGAATTTATTACATTATCACAGCCAAAATGGCTGCGATAATGTAATAAATTCAGTATAATACAAAATAATAAATTGATCATAAAGTTGAAAATTTCTCCCTCAAAGTATACTTTGCTAGATAAGTATACTTTGCAAAGTTGGTGAAATAGGCTACTAGTGTGCTAACCCCTAGGCCACAACCCAGCCCTGTTCACTTGTCGCTTTTCTTTCATTCTTGTAAAACTTGTTGGAACACACGACTACGTATGTCCTTTTTTTTGCTTACATATCTCTAATTACATTACATTACATTATGTACATGTATATAGCAGCATATTGCCTATGAAGCGGAAGACGTGCAGCTAGACTGGTCAAGATCCGACTCTCATGAAATGAAATGCGCAGCTTGGACGTACATGTACACGGGCACTTCATGGTATGAACGAGAAACGCCTCTTTAAACCATACCCCACTTTACTCTAATATCTAGAAGGTAGGACACTCGCCATCTTTTCAACAAACGGAAGTGGATTATTTACCTTGGTCCCGACTCGCTAATTCAGTAATTGTAACGCGCGCGAAGGCCAGGACCAGGACCAGGACCAGCAGAGTCCCGGCCTTCTCGCGCGTTAAAATTACTGAATTACGAGCCGGGCCCAAGGTACACTAGTGCCACTTCCGTTGGTTGAAAAGATTGCGACTGTCCTACCTTCTAGATAATAATTGGGTATGACTTAAAGAGTGTTTTGTCGTTCATACCACAAAGTGCATGTGCACATGTACGTCCATGTTTGGTTTCACTAGACGTGATTCAAGATAAGTGGATCACAATCACCCGAACGACACACGATGGTTAGCTATCAATGTGAGGAAGTTACTGATGCAATTTGCTATAAATAAAACTAACTTTCAGTAGACATGATTTGATTTGTACGTCGTCGTCTAAATTTTACAGATGATGCCTATATTTCGGGGTGATGTGGGCGGGGGGGGGGGATGGGCGGTTGTGGTGGTGTAAACGCGAAGGATCAAACATCACAAAGTACAATATGCTCATCTACACAGGACGGCAACACGTACGGAACCAAGAATCTAGCCTGTGTGTAGCGAGTTTGACGAGTAATAAGGCTAATTTCTAAAGTCTACGTACGTTGAAAATGGGCTTACGACGAACGGACGGACGACCAGCTTGGCAAAATGGGTGAAGAAAAACAACATAACGGGGCTCCTTCAATTTTCGGTACTACATAATCGTATAGATATTTAGACCGGATAGCTTACTGCAAAAATACAAGACAAAATCAAGAGATCCGTGATAATCGCCGAACACGATTAATCGCCTTCAAGTACGGTGTCATTGAAAGTCATACCGAGACATACAAATTATTTAAACACCTTTGCGGAAAACTATCGTCTACTGAAATAATGTTTACATACCAGTGTCCACATGTGTCCGGCGTTATTTACTGACCAGCGACTATCACACACTCACATTGCGATCATACACACGCAACGCAGTGATGACACATACCTGTAGCGACATAGTCCCGTTTACGTTGTCCGTGTATTTCATGCAAGTCTGTTTACTATCATATACATCGAGTTACAGAATCCACATTGTGCTTTTCTGCGCTTACGACCAGTGTAAGCGCAGTCTGATCTGGGCCTACGCTGTTCGCCATTCAGTCACCGATGCACCCGTGATGCTAGCAAAGAGATTGATTCTTAAATAGACTACGTACGTTTGCATGGACATGAGTTATAGCGATTGGAATAGTCATTTTGCCTACAGAAGTTCGGTTTTCTCCACTATTCAATCGGCACATGTAATACAAATACCTGTACTAAAAGGACATTAAGCGATGGGCTGGCTGTATGAAAATGTAATGTTTGCCTTGAAGTGGGGGTCGGCTGGGCTCTATAGGAAATAGGTGTACTAAAAGGACAATTAGGCGATGGGCTGGGCGTACCAGGTATGGAAGGTATCGAGCCAATTCCCACCCTTAAATATAAGCCGAATGTATGAATGAATGAATGGGCTCGGTGTATGAACATGTAATGTTTTCATTGAAGTGGGGGTCGGCTGGACTCTACAGGAAATACGTGTACTAAAAGGACAATTAGGCGATGGGCTGGGTGTATGAAAATGTAGTGTTTGTAACAAAGTGCGGTCAGTTGGCCTCTGTGGGCTAAGCGTAATGATATATAATATAACAATCTCAGGAATTTTTTCAAGAAATCCAAAAGACTGCGGCGCACACGCGCACGTCTAACATGCTAATGTATTTAATAGTATTTCGATCTTGACAATGGCATTGACCATGGGCATGGAGGTCGCGTGGAAAACACACGCACGGACACACGAATATCATTGTAATTCTTACCGTTTCTTACCGTTGGTCAACGGCTAATCATGCTCCAAAACATCCGTGGACGCATGTATACGTGTTCACGTTATCACTGCCAAAGTGTCGATTGTGGCGTAACATGTCGGGGTAAACATGCTTGGATGGTTGTGCCAATGTTTGTTTAGTCCACTTTCGAAGGTGTTAAGGGAGAGTGCCATTAATAATTGATAATTATGGTAATTAATACATTGGCTCTTGAAACTAAGCGGTTAATCCTCTTGAATAACTTCTTACTGTGGCATCGAGTACAATGTACGTGTTATGACACACAATTTATCTTTGTCAACATGGTCGATTTCTTGGAGAATGTTGTACGCTTGTACCCACAGGAGGTGTGTGGTGTGAACGACAAAACGCTCTTTACGTACCCATTTTTCTCTCCGATATTAAATATCTAGAAGGTAGGATACTCGCCATCTTTTGAACCAACGGAAGTGGTACTAGTGTACATTGGGCCCGGCTCGTAATTCAGTAATTGTAACGCACGAGAAGGCCGGGACTCTGCTGGTCCCGACCTTCGCGCGCGTTACAATTACTGACTAAGCGAGCCGTACCCAAGGTAAATAATCCACTTCCGTTGGTTGAAAATATGGCGAGTGTCCCACCTTCTAGATATTTAATATCAGAGTGAAATTGGGTATGATTTAAAGAGGCGTTTCTCGTTCAGGCCACAACGTGCATGTGCTTGTACCATGTCGGTGCGCATACTACTTGTACAAATGTATTATAGATTTTATTATAGGAATGAATGGCCTTTTTGTGGAATTTATCGGGGTATAAACTTGGAAAAGTCGCGATAATACTGGACGAAGCGATAAAAAATTACAATTTTCGAAAAGAAATCATAAAAAAAATAAAAAAAAATTCCGAAAATTGCAATTTTTTGGAAGGCCTCGTCCAGTATTCCCGCGACTTTTCCAAGTTTATATCCCCGATAAATTCAACAAAAAGGCCATTCATTCCTCATAATTCCAGCATTTGAAATAAATTCATCAAGAAAATGTGTTTATTTTGACAGACGGCAGCCATTTGTTTACATTGACAGCACTGACAGCGCACCTGTAGAAAGTAGTTCGGCGTGGGAGTTTACAGGGATATAAATTTTGGACAGAGACTTGCTACGGGCCAATAATGTTATGGAATTGTGTAAATATTTTTGTGCTGGAATTATTCCTTATTAAATAGAGAACAAATGATAACAAAATAAAACAAATTTTAAAACTTTACTTATTTGAGCCGCAAAAAGCAAACACTGTTCGATTTTTGCATGTCAACTAAGTAAATTTCAATTTTATTACAGTATTTTCACATCTCAATTTGAAAATCAATATGTATGTTCACATTGCTGTGAAAATTGTGTACCCCCACTTTTGATAATCAATGCGTATTCTGCTAAAATCAGTGGGTAAAATACGCCAATAAGCACATTGGGCCCATTTCACTAAACTTCTTACGACTAAAATGTTCGTAAGTGCAAATTTAAGATCGTCTGTAAATTTCAATTTATGGATTTACATTTATTGAGCATAGGCTGCATATGCAGCCTATCCTCAATAAATGTAAATCCATAAATTATTTAGAAGAAAACAATGTTAATGTGAAATTTGCAGACTATCATAATTTTGCACTTACGAACATTTTAGTCGTACGAAGTTTAGTGAAACGGCCCCCTGATCTGGAGTTGTACTGAACCTGTTTAGGCTATGTGACCCGTCACAGTGTCTCAAGCGCTTGGACTACATTGTCAATACATTGTTTGTCGGGTGAGGTGTTTGCACCGTCAATATTTACACGCCCATTAATGTATATTGAACCAAAATTGCAACGATACATACACAACCAATATAAAATGTGATAATATCGCCAACATTGTTCACTATTCTGAGTACGTACGAGAATTACGGGTTCGAAATCAAGCAGCTTGGTTGGATGGTTAATTAATTGATCGATTGATTGATTGATATACGTCCATTCACCACTGATTGAAATTGTGCAACTTAACCCTTAGAATGCTATGAACGAAAATTGTCGTCTGCTGTTGCTTTACATTTTGCCTTTTTTTCTCAATAAAAGCCTGGTCTGACAGCATGTTTTGATGAGCAAAATGTAATATACAAATTAAACAGCAGACGACAACATTTAATTCAGCAGTGTAATGGTTGAGAAAATTGACCTTACAACATTTGCTTAAAACCAGCGAACTCACAGACAACCGTTCCCGCTCTCACCCATACACTGTCTAGTTCTCTCTCCTACTGTCTGTTTCACGAAACCTGCCCAAATTTTACGGCTATATAGACAATGCAAAAACAATAATATTTTCGATAATATTTTCATAAAACGACTCTGAACCTGGCTAGATAGCTTGGAAATGATGTAACTACTATATAGTAAGAAAACAAAAGTTAAATTTTGAAATTCGGTTAACTGTTTCTGAAATTAGAAAAATAGAAAAAATATATTTCGCAATAAAATCAATATTGGACCAAACTTCACAAAAATCTTAATAAGATAAGATAATTCTTAAATATTGATGAATTTTAATATCATCGAAACACGGCCAAAACAGTCCTACGTATCCGGTAAAAACAACCAAAATCTGACATGTGTAGCCAACGTAGCTCTTGATACTGGGGCCAGATACTGATATTGGCCAGTTTCACTAAACGTACGACTAAAACCTTCGTAAGAACAAAGTTCGCATTAGCAGCCGATTCTGGTCAGTCTTCTGTGGATTTGTTCAGATTTAATGACCCCTACATATACATGTAGGTGGACAATGGTAGTTTGTATGAACCACGTTAACCCTTTCAACCCTAAGGAATTGGAATGGACTGTGATATGCTAATGTTCCGACCAACCCAATGGTCACAAAATGATTTTCAGATTCGTCCATTTATGAAAAGAGGGTGTTTTTGTTCTAAGAAATATGAAAATTACTTGCAAAAAGTGCAGATCCTGATGAGACGGCTCGCTACGAGCCGGCTGATCTGGATCTGCACTTTTTGCATAAACCGATATACCGGGATTTCGGGTTCAAAGGGTTAATGTGTGAAGTGAATTCATATAAAAACTTCGTAAGAACACTTTTGTCATACAAACTTTAGTGCAACGGGCCCCTGATCTATACCGCATAGCAGCACGGGTGTTTCACTGAGTGAATGGCGAACAGGGAAGACCATATTCAGGTGCAGATCCAGTCCTTCTAAATTTGGTCGAGTTTAGAATTTAACCATTTTTTACGTGGACATATCTGCTTATTTCCTTATTTCTCACCCAAAGTGTATGCTGTTACCACTCAGATGAACCGTCTCGCCGAGACGGTTCACCTGAGTGGTAACAACATATTTTTGATGATAAATAAGAAAAATGCAGTATGTCTGATCTGGGTCTACACTGATCGCAAATGTCATAAGCCTCATTTTTCCAGCCAGAGCTACATTTGTGTTTCACTCCGTGGCACGCTGGTATAAAGGGGAATAACTCTCGCAAACGCATGGTGATGTATTCGCACTGTTCATGTCGCGTCTCAAGTTACTCAATATTTGTTACATGTAATATGTTGAACTTATACCCGCCATGCTTCCAACAGGCAGTATATATCAGCACCGGTCCATAGGAGGCCGATAAAACATCTGGAACTAGACTGGCCACAACTGTCATAAGCACAGTTTCTCCAGGCACAACGACAAATGCCCCCACCCACTCCTCGGTCATATGATATGTGGCTGTGACTGGAGAAATTGGGTTTATGGGTTTTGTGACCAGTGCAGATCCTGTATCCTATTTCACCAACATTGCAAAGTATACTTTGAAGGAAAAATTTTAAATTTTAGGATAAATATATTAATTTTTATAATACTGAATTTATTACATTATCACAGCCATTTTGGATGTGATAATGTAATAAATTCAGTATAATAATTCTGCATACTTTTAATCATCAAATATATGCAGTCGTTAGTTCTATATGAAATAATGCGTTTCAAGAAAAAGTAAATGAGTACTCCCTCAAAGTATACTTTGCTAGAAAAGTATACTTTGCAATGTTAGTGAAATAGGCTACAGATCGCACAGTCTGATCGGGATCTGGGGCCCATTTCACTAAACTTCGTAAGACTAATATGTTCGTAAGTGCAAATGTAGGATCGTCTGGACATTGCAATTGATGGATTTACATTTATTGAGCATAGGCTGCATATGCAGCCTATGCTCAATAAATGTAAATCCAATAATTGTTTACAAGAAAACTTTGTTTATGTGAAATTTACAGACTATCATAATGTTGCACTTACGAAAATTTTAGTCGTACGAAGTTTAGTGAAACGGCCCCCTGAATTGTTCGCCATTCCACCAATGCAACAACTGTCATGCTTCCAACAGGCAGCATATATCATTATCGGACTGTAGGAGAGCTTTAAAACAGGGGGCCGTTTCACTAAACTTCGTACGGCTAAGATGTTCGTAAGTACAAAATTATGATAGTCTGTACATTTCACATTAACACTGTTTCTTTGTAAACAATTAATGTAACATCAATTATATGGTACATTGTCAGTAGTCGTACTTGTGATTATCACAAATCGAAGGTGACCAACCCAACCACGTGTCATTGACCACATTGCATAGCTACGAAGCCCAGCAGGGGACATGGATTTGTTTTATTAATTCGTTCCCACGATATAACAATTGGTTCCCTCGAATAAACAATTCGTTCCCTCGAATTAACAATTCTTTCCCACGATATAACAATTCGTTCCCTCGAATTAACAATTCGTTCCTTCAATTTAATAATTCGTTCTAACAATTCGTTCTCTCGAATTAACAATTCGTTCCCTCGAATTAACAAACAATTCGTTCCCACGAAATGACAATTCGTTCCCTTAATTTAACAATTCGTTCCCTCGAATTAACAATTTGTTCCCACGATATAACAATTCGTTCCCATGAATTAGCAATTCCCGTGGGAACGAATACTTATTTCGTGGGAACAAATTGTTAAATTGAGGGAACGAATTGTTAATTCGTGGGAACACATGTTAAATTGAGGGAACGAATTGTTAATTCGTGGGAACGAATTGTTATTTCGTGGGAACGAATTGTTAAATTGAAGGAACGAATTGTCATTTCGTGGGAACGAATTGTTTGTTAATTCGAGGGAACGAATTGTTAATTTGAGAGAACGAATATTGTTAGAAGCCCCGCATGTTAATTCGGGGGAACGAATTGTTAATTCGAGGGAACCAATTGTTGTATCGTGGGAACGAATTAATAAAACAAATCCATGTCCCCTGCTGGGCTTCGTAGCTATGCAATGTGGTCAATGACACGTGGTTGGGTTCGTCACCTTCGATTTGTGATAATCACAAATACGACTACTGACAATTCGTGGTGAATTAATAGAAAAAAGAATTCTATGTCCCATGCGGGGCTCCGTACATAGCGGGACAGTAAATGTGAAGAAGATTAAGAACCAATGTTTTAATTGGTTGTTTGTACTTCACTTTGTTCACAGACTCAGCCGTTAATGATTTCTTCTGGTTCCGTTTATCCAATAACAGAACGTGTTACAACTACGGTGATGGCGTATGTATGCTTGGAGCAACTGGACCAGAAATTGGTGTACTAGTAAATTGCGTGGGATTGTAATAGGAGGCGATTGTTCGATGGTGATAGACTTGTCGGTAAGACTCATTATCTGAATGTTACTATTGTATCCATACGAAAACATGTTCAACAATTCTGCAAAAACCAGGAACCCACTTTTCCGACGTTTCGGCACAAGGCCTTTATCAAGAAATTAGTTTATACTTAATGCTAAGTGGCATCCACTTAGCGTTCAGTAGAAACTAATTCCTTGATAAAGACATTGTGCCGAAACGACGGAAAAGTGGGTTCCTGTTTTTTTTCAGAATTGTTGAACATATTAATTGTATTATTGCGGAACGATTACATACACAATCAGACACGGGGACAGTTTCACTGAACTCCGTACGATAAAAAATGTTCTTACGAAGATTGTATTAAGTTATTTCTCACATTTCTAACTGTTACCAGTCTGCACCTATATGCGCTTATCACTGCATGTGAACTAAAGATTTTCCAACATCGACCGTCAGTGCAAATGTTATTCAAAAATTATATTTTGCACTTACGAACTTCTTAGCGTTACGAAGTTGAGTGAAAGGAGCCCCTGGACTCTAAAACGTCAATTTGTAGACTATTCTATGGTTGCATATTATGTCATTTACTTAACCCTTTGAATCCGATCGCTATAGCGGTGTTTGCAAACAGCGCAGATACAGGGGGGCCGTTTCACTAAACTTCCTACGACTAAAATGTTCGTAAGTGCAAAATTATGATAGTCTGTGAATTTCACCATTAACATTATTTTCTTGTAAATAATTATTGGATTTACATTTATTGAGCATAGGCTGCATATGCAGCCTATGCTCAATAAATGTAAATCTATAAATTAAAATTTACAGACGATCTTAAATTTGCACTTACGAACATTTCAGTCGTAGGAAGTTTAGTGAAACGGGCCCCAGATGAGCCGGCTCATGACGAGTCGTCTCATCAGGATCTGCACTTTTTGCAAGTAATTTTCATATGTTTGAGAACAAAAAACACACCATTTTCATAAACGGACTAGTCTGAAAATCATTTTGTGACGATTGGATTGGTTGCAAAATTCAACATATAAAAAAGCATTCCAACTACTTAGTGGTGAAAGGTTTAACGTGATAACGTTACAGCTAGATTGTCTTAACTATACCTTACACAATTGTCTTATGAACTGGCTAGGACGAGATAAATTGGACGCAATAAATTTCACGAAATCTTGTCAAAAACATGATTTTGTTCACTAGTGACATCGATTTATGTTTTCTCGTCGAAAACAGTCGATACTAAAGTTTACGTCTTGACCAGTTATTAAGATGTATTATGTATTGCGTCAAGGCGACTTACTAAGTGGTCAGGACGAGATAAATTGGACGATATAAATAAGATGATATGTGTCGCGTCAAGACGTGTCTTACTAACCGACCAAGACGGGATCAACTGTAGTATTGTCTTTATTGGACGAGAAATTTTGTAGAAATTAAAATAACAATCGATGTCACGAGTGGAAAGCATCGTATTTTTTGACAAAATTTCATGATAGTTATCGCGTCCAATATATCTCTTCCTGACCAGTTTATACGATACATTGACGGGATAATTTTGTAGTTAAGACGTCTTATAAGGTATGGTAAGACGACTTAACTATCACGTTATCACGATTGCATTAATGAAAAAGGGTTATTTGTGTTAACTATATGGCCGCGGCTCGCATGTCGCGCCCGCCGAGGCATTGTATAGTACTAAATGAGCTTTAATAGTGTACCGAAAAATCTTAAACAAACACTTTAACAGGACACAGGCTCAAACAAATTGCTTTTAAAGTAATTTGACCTTGACATTGGGCACAGGGGCCGCACGGGTTGGACATATAATGGACATATGGATGATGATAAACACACATGTGAAGTTTCGAGTGAATTGACAAAGCGGTTTCAGAGAATGATATAGTGCTCTTAAAACCTTTACTTTAACGTAAATGCAAAAACAAACTTTAAGGTAAATTTCAAAGTAATTTGACCTTGACGTTGGGAACAGGGGCCGCACGGGTAGGGTCTAGAATGACAATATGAATCATGATAAACAGCCATGCCGAGGCTGCGATAGTATACTGAATAACTTTAACCAGAAAACTTTGGCCGCACGTACATAAGGGCGTACGTACATACGTATGCACGGACGTACGTACGCCAATATGCCGACTATATCACGCTGTCAGCAAGCGGCCGCGACAAAAAATACAAAATATATTCACACACGGTGAATAGCCAAAATCCGGTTACGATCAACAATTATGTTTGTAATTTCAAATATTTTGTCTTCAATTCTTGTTTTATTAGTCCTTTTGCACGTCATATATATAATATGCCAAAACGTCTAATTTAAATCCAGTCACAACATAGTATTTAGTCTATAACATAAACATCTATTCAAATTTATATCGTAAACATGATTGTTTTTAGATCAGCAACTGCGGCCCGTTTCACTAAACTTCGTACGACTAAAATATTCGTAAGTGCAAATTTAGGATCGTCTAAAAAATTCAAATTGATGCATTTACATTTATTGAGCATAGGCTGCATATGCAGCCTATGCTCGATAAATGTAAATCCAATAGGTGTTTACAAGACAACGTTGTTAATGTGAAATTTACAGACTATACTCAGTTTGCACTTACGAATATTTCAGTCGTACGAAGTTTAGTGAAACGGCCCCCAGGTCTCGGTTCTATTTATAAAATAAAAATAAATTATAGTCAAACCTGTGAATACAGGCCAGCCCTTGGAAGAGAAAAATATGGCCAATGATCACAGGTGGTCTTTGCTCACACGTTCATTTATGTAGTAAAGATGACAAAATGTAATTCAGCATTGCCAGGGTTAAGGATTCCAGATTTAGAGATATTCTATTGTTCACCGGAAACCGGATTATGAGTGCAACTGCTTTCTGTTTGCTGTTCACTTACTGGACAATTAGAAGTTTGATCAAGAATTAGACGTCGGGTTATGATTGTTTAATGAGCAATCCTAGGGCAATCGTACACGGTTCTGTGTTTGTCTAAGGCACAGTCACCCGGTAATATGGTACAACGAGGCGACTATATAATATGTTACTAACGAATATTCCGCAGTTACACCGGAGTCCGGTGGGGAAGGTATATGCTACAGATAAGAAAACACTAAATGGTGCGAAAGTAGTCCGGTATAAACAAAATAGTCCGGGTGTGTCCAGGACACAGACGCAGTTTACCTGCACATCTAGATCCATTACTACCCACTTCTACTAGAGAAACATGTTGCGGTGTTTTTAACACCAGTTTTCATCATATTTCTAGTATTTCTACGAAAACACCGATCCAGTTGGTCACGTGATGTTAACAGAATTCCGTTGCCAAATATTGTACTAAATACTATTGGGGGACATGACGAGGTTGAACGTTTTCGTTCTTAGGACGACGTGAATCTATTGTTTAATTCATGCAGAACCAGTACATACTGCTTGTACAGTGGGGTCAGCGTGTAAGTGCACACACGAACGAACACGACAGGTTGGAACCAACCTGTCGTGTTCGTTCGTGTGTGCACTTACACGCTGACCCCACGACAGGTTGGAACCAACCTGTCGTGTTCGTTCGTGTGTGCACTTACACGCTGACCCCACTGTAGGTCATGTATAAGTAGGTCCCACAGCATCATTACGAATAGTGAAAGTGGGAGAGACTCGCATTATTCTATGGGATTCGTTTAAATGATACAGTAAAACCATTTGGTGTGTTCTAGCGTAAAACGTGGCTGCTGTGGCGCCGAAAGGGTCACGGCTTTTCTGTAACACAAAATAGACATAATATGCACACAGGTGTCCAAAGAACACAGGAATGAGAATGTAACAATTTAAGACAATAAACTATATCCATAGGTTATTTGATCTGTATGTGGATATATGCAAGAGTTCCGCAGCGTGCGATATTACGCAATATTGTTGCGCGGCGGAACGCGTGGGATATACCCACATACGTATAAAATAACCTTTCTATTATATATTATATACGTACATCACTCGCAATGTATCTGCACTTCAAAATATATACAAAATATAAATAAAATAAACAAATTAGTGGTGATTGAGAAGTACCTATTTTGTGAGATGAATGGGTAAAAATATCTGGCAAGGCTCAGGAAACGGGATGGGCGAGGCTCTGCCGAGCACATCCCGCTTCCGTGCCGCGCCAGATATTTTTCCCATTGACGGCACTAACCTACTATTCTATTTATCCCGTCCACACCTATAAATAGCTTTAACATGCAAAAAAAAAACAATAACCCCAGTCACCGCACATATTCATACGCAGTTATTAGGTCGTATTGACAGGATATCAAATATGTTTCACGGCACCGTGTTTCACGGCACATAGGCACTGTGTTGACGGGATAAAACGTAGTTCCGGCACTGGCCAATATGAACTCACGAGATGTCAATATGGAAACAATGGGTTTTAATGGGAAACGAAAGTGCGTATATTACTGAAGCAAAGTTGATGGCGCGCCATCGCAATATACACATTTTTCCCAAGTGCTAAGTCATAAAGGGGGAGATAATCCATGACCTGATGTCGAATCAAAAATCGAAATTTACTTTGCGTATCTATACACACCATAAGGAAGTAACACACCAAGTTTCAAGTCCCTGCCTATTGCGGTTAAAAAGTGTTACTTCTTACAAGAAGCGTGACGGACGATCGTAAGTACGGACGGACCTACGTACGGACAGACGGACGGACACCAGTGACGAAAACAATATAACAATTTGTTTTCTCTCAAAAAGTTGGTATAATAAGCAAGCGTGTATCAGTTATTCCTCAAGAAAAGAGAAATAGCTATCAGCTCCCTATTGGTATTATAGAGAATAGTATGATAGTGCCGTGAATGGGAAAACATATCTGGCAAGGCTTAGGAAACGGGTTGGGCGAGGCTATGTCGAGCACATCCCGTTTTCGTGCCGCGCCAGATAACTTTCCCATTAACGGAACTAACCTACTATTATATTTATCCCGTCAACACCTACAAATAGCTTTAAAGTGCAAAACAAATAACCCCAGCCGCATCCTCAAAATCGGAGAATCGACCATGACAACCGCACATATTCATACGCAGTAATTATGTCGTATTGACAGGATATCAAAAATGTTTCATGGCACCGTGCTTCACGGCACATACGCACTGTGTTGACGGGATAAATGTATAGTAGTGACTCCTAATGTTTTATTGTTGTTTCAGACGCGTGTGGTAAAACCATGTGGACGTCGATTGCCACACTGTTATGTAAGTAGCGCCCATTGCACATTGATAGCTCTTGGAGATTTAACTGCATAGTATTTACACGTTCAACCTAATGTGTCACAAATCGAGTGATGCGGGCTACAATTACAGTGAAACGTCTCTAAACCAGACACCAAGAAAACACTTCTGATCTTATTTTTGATGAGTTTCTTGGTCATTTATCTCAGGTGACAATGTCTGTTCGTGATCGCATATCACACAACTATGGCTAAGTATGATCAAATGTATGATTTACAGTGAAACCTCTCTAAGCCGGACACACTGGGGACCTCGGTGTCTGGTTTAGAGAGGTTCCACTGAACATGTGACAAAGAAATACACTCGCTAACTTAAACAGTTTAATTATTAATAAGACATGTAACTATAATTATACTAGAAGACACTTCATGGCTTTTCTTCGTCACCTATGGAGTGAACATACATGTAATTTGATTTTTTAGTGGTGGAGTGGGGTGGGGGTTGGTGAAAAAATTCCCTCAGTCCTCTATTGAACACCATAATGGCACCTCCGACACAATTAAGGAATACAACAATAGGTTAATTAATGTGTTTACCGTAGTATGAAAACCATTTGGTCTGTTTAATGATATAATGGCATCTCCGAGACAAGTAACGTTCCATGATTCTGTTATGCTCAGCGGCATGACAGGTGATTGAATTAAATCACAGTATCACACAATAACGTTTGTTTTTGTCAAATTTATTGTGTAAAAAATGTTCATTGGTCTCATGTTGCTTTTTTCCATTTCCATTCCAGGTATGTACTGCTGGAAATGCCACGGTAAGATAAATAATTGGCTAACATTTAAAGGTACATGCCCACTCAGTAGGAACAAAATGTTCTTTATAGAAATTAAATAAGTGTATAATTGTGTCACTATTCCACCAGTTCTAAAAATTGCGAGTGCCCAATATACAGACAAATCATTTAGTAAAAAACATTTTAGTGATAGTGACGCGCGGTGGTATCAGGCTATTTTCATATGCAAATGAGGCATGATATTTTTTTAATTAGTTATACTAATTAAATGCGTCACCTGAACTAATAATATGTTCGACAGATTTTAAAGTATGCTCATTGCACATCAGAAAATACAGAGAATACACAGTAATGTCCGTTAATATTTTATGGACACATGTACCATAATGCCAATTAATACGCGGGGTGATGGTGAATGAATGTTTATTTTGCCAGAAAAGGTATCAGATGATGTCTCTGATATGAAGAGCATTTTGTGCCTACTGAGTGGGCATGCACCTTTAATATTGACGGATGTTTTCATTGATGAGCAATGCAGTTGATTAACACAACCCATGTCATGAAGTTCCAAACGAGCAGCCGCATATCAGACACACCATGTGATTTTGTACCTTTGGACATCTGCGTAATTTCATGTACAGTCAAACCTCCCCGAACGGCGACCTTTCTACAAGAACACCCTCTATGTAACAGCCGATATTCTATATCCCAAATGGATGATTTCCTCTATATATAACCCTTAGACTGCTGAGCATGAACATTGTCCTCTGATGTTGCTTTTGCATTATTTCTCAATAAAACATGTTTTGACAGCATTTTAGAATCATTTCCATTGGAAATGATTCTAAAATGATGCTAAAGCATGTATTTGATGGAGAATTATCGAAGAATATAAATAAACATCAGACGATACAATTTAATTCAGCATTAACCTCCCTACAACAGCCACCTCTCTACAATAGCCAGTTTTACGTCTTCCCATGGATGGCTGTTGTAGAGAGAGAGAGGTTGCACTGTAATATTATCCAATATTATCAAAAGTTGACAAAATGTTCAGAGTACATGTGGAATTAATTAAATTCCGCATGTACTGTGAACATTTTGTCAACTTTTGACTTTATTTATGAAAACTATTGTAAATTTTGTAAACGCATTTAATGAAAATACGCAGATGTCCAAAGGTACAAAATGACATTGCGTGTCTGATTTGAGGCTGCTCGTCTGGAACTTCAAATATTTGTCTCAATTGTGTGGCTGTTGCTGGATAAATGGGGCTTAAAGGATTTGTGATCAGTGTTGCTCCTGACCACTCAACTATATATATTGCTTGTTAAAAGCACGACGGGTGTTTCATTGATGGAATTGCGAACAGCGTAGATCCTGGTCAGACTGTGCGGATAAATTTCTCCAGTCACAGCCACTGACCATTTATTTTGACTAACAATTGAATGACGTTTAATTGTATGTGATGAATAGTGCTTCTATTGTTTATCATGTGTGCAACTATTCGGAGGCCATTTTGAATGGCAATGTAAGATGAGTGTCTGTTACATTGTTTGTTGCGGTCAGTATCTCTGCAAAACTCTCGTACCGGCCATAGCATCTGATACGGACGGTACGGGAGGTATGATCGGTCAAACCAATATGTATCGTCATTGTGAGCGGTGTAGATCAACCCCGCTAAATTGTAATGTATAAGATTTGACCAGAATTGACAGGATTTACGCAGATAGGTTTGCAAACATTACATCATAAGATAAATGTTCCCTCCTATGAACATGATGCACCCTGGTGGTGGCCAAACATTCAGCAGGTGGTGTTTACACACATATTCAGAATTGACTTGAGAAAAGCAACAACAAGAACAACAAGAGCTGTAGGAGAACAGCATAGCTCGACTACGAGGGTGTCGATGTACACATAGCTTGACAAAGAAGGTGGCTGCGGCCTACATAAAAACCTTAACCAAGGTTGACTAAAAACATTAACCAAGGGAAACTAGAAATGTGGCCTGTCGGCACACGAATACCCCCACTGGCAGCCAAAGAAAACGAGGCATTTTTGATCATAAGCCATTTAGCCGAGCGTTAAGGTTTCAAACGCATCAAGTCTGTGACCTTGACCCTGGGCATAGTGTGATAATCCATGCATCGGTGTAGAAGATATAGAGCGGAAGGGAATTTCAATAGGTTTGACCTTTCACCTTCAACTGTGCCCTTGACCTTGGACGTAGGTGCGTGGTTATTGATGGCGACACACCTTCTCATCATGAGAAACATTTGTGCCAAGCCATTTGATAATACATGCATCGGTGTAGAAGATATAGAGCGGAAGGGAATTTCAATAGGTTTGACCTTTGACCTTCAACAGTGACCTTGACCTTGGACGTAGATGCGTGGTTTTCCAAGTATGGTTGCTGTAGGCCCAGGAGTATTCCATATACAAGCTTGAGTAAAAAACGTACCCAAGGGGAGATAACTAAGTAATTCAAGGATAAAAGTAGGTCAAGGTGAAATATAAGTCAGGGATTATTGATGTACATCACTAGGAGATGAAGTTGTCCAAGTATGGTTGATGTAGGCCCAGAAGTATTCCATATACAAGCTTGACTATAAACATTAACCAAGTAATTGAAGGTTAAATGTAGGTGAAGGTAAAATAAAGGTCAGGGGTTATTGATGTACATCCATATGAGAAAAAGTTATCCAAGTATGGTGTCTGTATGCACAATAGTATTCCATCTACAAGCTTGACTAAAAACCTTTACCAAGGTTGACTAAAAACCTTAACCAAGGGGAATTACGTAAGTAATTTAAGGTTAAATGTAGGTCAAGGTCAAATATAGGTCAGGGGTTGTTGATGTACATCACTAGGAGATGAAGTTGTCCAAGTATGGTTGGTGTAGGGCCATGAGTATTCCATCTACAAGCTTGACTAAAAACCTTAACCAAAGAGAATTAAATAAGTAATTCAAGAGGAAATGTAGGTCAAGGTAAAATATAGATGAGGGGTTATTGATGTACATCACTATGAGAAAAGGTTGTCCAATTATGGTGTCTGTATGCACAATAGTATTCCATGTACAAGCTTGAGTAAAAAGCTTAACCAAGGTCGAGTAAAAACCTTAACCAAGGGGAATTAAGTAAGTAATTCAAGGTTAAATGTAGGTCAAGGTGAAATATAGGTCAGGGGTTGTTGATGTACATCAGTAGAAGATGAAGTTGTCCAAGTATGGTTGGTGTAGGGCCAGGAGTATTCCATCTACAAGCTTGACTAAAAACGTTAACCAAGGGGAGTGAGTGAGTGAGTGAATAGGGTTTAACGTCCGCTTTTCTGACATAGAGGTACAAGCCTCAGGGAGTCTACACGCAGACGGGTCAACGGGGTCGAGTCCCGTATCCACCTGTCCGAGGGGGGTAAATCCCAACTTCAGAACTCAATATTTACAATCAAAATATATATTCAGTCCTGAAATTAGAACAACCTGATCTGGTGCCAGGCCCTCGCCACACCAGAATCATTTATCCCATCCCCTAAAAGTAATAGGATTATCGCTAATCTTACTTTTATATATGGGGCATAGCCCGACTCAACTCTCACATACAAGAAAGCCAAAAATGTACACGAGGGCCAAGGGGAATTAAGCAATTCAAGAGGAAATGTAGGTCAAGGTCAAATATAGATCAGGGGTTGTTGATGTACATCACTAGGAGATGAAGTTGTCCAAGTATGGTGGGCGTAGGGCCAGTAGTATTCCATATAGAAGGTTGACTAAAAACCTTAACCAACCAAAAGGAATTAAGTAAGTAATTGAAGAGGAAATGTAGGTGAAGGTCAAATATAGATCAGGGGTTATTGATGTACATACCTATGAGAAAAGGTTGTCGAAGTATGGTGTCTGGATGCAAAATAGTATTCAATGTACAAGCTTGAAAAAAAACCTTAACCAAGGTTGACTAAAAACCTTAACCAAGGGGAATTAAGTAAGTAATTCAAGAGGAAATGTAGGTCAAGGTCAAATATAGATCAGGGGTTATTGATGTGCATCACTAGGAGATGAAGTTATCCAAGTATGGTGGGTGTAGGGCCAGTAGTATTGCACATACAAACTTGACTAAAAACCTTAACCAAGGTTGACTAAAAACCTTAACCAAGGGGAATTAACCAAGTAATTCAAGAGGAAATGTAGGTGAAGGTCAAATATAGATCAGGGGTTATTGATGTACATCACTAGGAGATGAAGTTGTCCAAGTATGGTGGGTGTAGGGCCAGTAGTATTACATATATAAGCTTGACTAAAAACCTTAACCAAGGCGTGACGGTGACGCCGACGCCGACGCCGACGGCGACGCCGGGGTGACAACATAAGCTCTACCTATTCTTCGAATAGTCGAGCTAAAAAGCAACAAGCAAACAAACAATTTATTGAATGGATCAGTAGAATAAGGGGGCTCCATCATGGAGCCCCCTTATTCTACTTACCCCTTCAGTTGCTGACGGGATCCATACATTAACGACTGAATTGCGACTATCTTTGTTGGCAAAATGAACCAGGTCGTGTAAGGTCATATGTGGCTATGACTGGAGAAATGGGGCTTACGTGTACTTGACATTAGTGTCAAAGACACACTATAGTCTGTTTCACGAAAGCTGCCCAAATTTTACGGCTATATAGACAATTCAAAAACAATATTATTTTCGATAATATTAACTTAAAGGAAAATTTAAGAATGAGCCTTCTTTTTATTTCGTGAAATTCGGTCAAATATTTTTTTACGAAAAATTGATTTGTCTATGGGAATTTAACATGGGTGAAAAAGTGGCAAGGAAGTGTGGGAGGAGTCAAAAAACAAATAATTTTGGAAATTGACTCCGAAACCCGACTAGATAGCTTGGAAATGATCTAACTAAGAAAACAAAAGTTAAATTTGAAAAATCGGTCCAGTATTTCTGAAATTCTGAAAAATTTCCCCATGTTAAATCCCCATAGACATCTTCACTCCGTGAAGATGTCTATGTGGATTTAACATGGGGAAATTTTGTTTTCGCAATAAAATCAATATTTGACCAAATTTCACGAAATAAAAAGAAGGCTCATTCTTAAATTTTCCTTTAATTTAATATTATCAAAAGAAATCTTGTTTTTGAATTGTTTATATAGCCGTAAAATTTGGGCAGCTTTCGTGAAATAGACAGTAACAACTTTTCGAAATAGACGATTACATCAATTGACCAGTTTCGGTAAGCATGTGGCATCTCTGTCCGAAACTATACGGATTATTTCGTAAAGACTATCGTGCATGAATACCTCAGGGTATGGGATCACGTGGTCTATTATTTACACTGCAATAATGGCGGCGCCCATGAGGTCTGAGATAAATCTTTTCATCAATATTAAATTTAGCAGTATTACTTCTGCAGAGACATTTTAATCGGACCAAGTTTAAACAACGTTCGATTCCGTCCAATTTAAAATTCTCTGCATAATGTTCAGACTAACTGAACAATTAAACTGCTAAAATGGTATTGGCGGACTCGCAGGGTTAACGGCTGGAACATGGTCATCATTAAAAGGAAGAAACCGCAATCGTATTGATGAAACATTTACCTGAGACCTAATGGGCGCCGCAATTATTGCAATGTAAACAATAGACCACGTGATTCCAAACATTGTATCTGCTAGACTTAGTGTCGTGAAACCTTTACAGGACAGAACACGTGCCCGTCATTGGTTCCCCGCCAGCACCAGCTATTATCGGCTACTGACGCCTACGTTGGCGACGCCGCCATAATCGTCATGTGTGAGCCGGGATACATACTGGCTTCCGGCGCCCTCCAGAAGGCGCTGTTGTGTTTGGATGTTGATTCCGTGCCCACGTGGGATCAAGCATTGGGTTATTGCGTCAGTGAGTATACTATACAGCTTTATAAGGTAACCTGCACTGTATTGACTGAATACGTAGTGACTGATAATATATTGTTGAATCAGGTATTAATTGACCTGAATACAAACATCCGGGTTACAATGAAGTGACGGAACGTATACAAGTCCGCGTTCTGTCCATAGATAACGACGTCATATGTTGACATTTTCGAGCATAATGCATTACCTGATACATAGAATATCAAGCTACTGTCTGTTGATATCAAGTTTATCAAGCTGAGCTGGGAAACGGTAGCCTTCCCATATAAATTGATATCAAAAGAGAGTAGCCTATGGCCGATTTCACCAAAATTGTAAAGTATACTTTGAGTATATTTAAGGATAAATTTATTTATTATAAATTATCTATTAATTTTTATTATACTGAATTCATTACATTATCACAGCCATTTTGGCTGTGATAATGTAATAAATTCAGTATAATAATTATGCATACTTTTAATCATCAAAAATATGCAGCCGTTAGTTATATGTGAAATAATGATTTCGGGAAAAATAAATGATTACTCCCTGAAAGTATACTTTGCTAGATAAGTATACTTTGCTAGATAAGTATGCTTAGCAAGTTTGTTGAAATCGGTTACAGGAATTCTCTATATAGGAAATGGGTAGGACTTCTGTCGCCTATTTCACCAACATTGCGAAGTATACATTTCAAGCAAAGTATACTTGAGGGAGAAATTTTCAATTTTAGGATAAATTTATTAATTTTTATTATACTGAATTTATTACATTATCACAGCCATTATGGCTGTGATAATGTAATACATTCAGTATAATAATTCTGCATACATTTAATCATCAAATATATGCAGTTGTTAGTTTTATATGAAATAATGCATTTCAGGAAAAATAAATGATTACTCCCTCAAAGTATACTTTTCTAGAAAAGTATACTTTGCAATTTTGATGAAATCGGCTACTGAGGCTCCTACCGTTTCCAAGCCGAGCCTGATAAACGAGCTGAGAAAAATGACATTTCACGAACAACAAAATAAGGAAAAGAGAAATACAGTGTCACCTCTCTACAACGGCTACCCATGGGAAGACTGGCTGTTGTAGAGAGGTGGCTTGTGTAGAGGAAATTGTCCATTTGGGATAACACAATATTGACGGTTACAGATATGAGGTGGTTGTAGAGAGGTGGCCTTTCGGGGAGGTTCGATTGTAGGAAATATGAGACACGCCATGTGATTTTATACATAAAGAGATGAGCGAATTTCCATGAAACATATTTACAGCAGCGATGATAATTTCTGTAAATGACGTCGGAAGTTGACGAAAGATAATTAGTAAATGCAAAACCCGCTCTTCAGACGTTTCGTCAACTATCGACGTCATTTACGGAAAATATTTGTAAATATTTTTCTTTAGCAATGATACAGCTTCTTAGGTACAAAATCACATGGCCTGTCTCATACTACGGCGTTTACGACCAGTAATGTTATTTCCCGTCAAATCATATTAACAGCACAACAAGTCATGTGATGGCTGTTGATGTGACGATTGATCTGTCCCAAAATGCTTTGCGAATAATTGGCGCGAAAATATAAAAGCGTCTATCTTGTTGCGTTCAGCAGGATAGATAAAGCCGTTGTACCATATCGGTGAAAATAGAAACAACCCAGCAGTCCTAGTATAGTCAGATTGAAGATGGTAAATTGGCGCCGCTAATTCGCACTTCGAGTGCAAACTGACACTTTGACTTAACGAGAGTGAAATACCACACATTTCTGGCATCAAGGGACGGTTGAAAATAGCCAAAATCGACTGCTTTTCTGAGGGCGGCGCGTGACTTATACAAATCATCGCCTCTCACAATCAGTTAAGGAGGCTATTACGACAAGTATTGAAAAATACTCGCAAATGAAGTACAAATCGCGCGCCACAATAAAAATGCAGTAACCGCATCAGATGTGTTTAATTAATTTACCCCACCCACCTATTTTTGGCCAGAAATTTCAACACGACTGAATTTGTTGAAATTGTTCTCATGAAATATGAGGCACAGATACGTTGCTATGTCTTGGTCTATTACTTGAAACACCACACCATTTCCTGAAAATGATTCAAAAGCGGGGTCATAACCACCTCAAATTTTCGCTACAAATGCCCGAAAAATACCTTAAATTCTGACGCGAAACCGTACCGGCGAGACAGCATAGCATGCGCCATTTTCCAAGATGTCAAAATCAATCGGAGCTAACATTCAGATTTGTAGAATTATGAAATACTCTATAAAAAATACACCTAGTCAAGCCTCCCAAAGTCAAGAAATATTCATAAACCTATTTTTCTAGACACACTGGTGTAACTTACAGGGTCGGTAGTGAAGTATATAGAAAATCGTCCGTCCCCTTTTTAATGCTAGCCGCCCACTGTCCCGTGTTGTATGTGCCAAAATGGTGGAATAGGGTCACTATTTGGTACTTAGTGTTGTTGCTATTGCTGCAGGCACACGGAAGACAAGCGCTATAAGTACACACATGACGTCTTAAGCACACGTAGGATCGGAAATGAATTCACGGCCAAAAAAGGTAGTGTCGGGTAGCCCGCACCACAAGACTTTATTTAGGTAGAACTATAGAGAATAGTAGGTTAGTGCCGTGAATGGGAAAACATATCTGGCAAGGCTTAGGAAACGGGATGGGCGAGGCTCTGCCGAGCACATCCCGTTTCCGTGCCGCGCCAGATATTTTTTTCCCATTCACGGCACTAACCTACTATTCTATTTATCCCGTCAAAACCTACACATGGCTTTGAAATGCAATACAAATAACCCCAGCCACCGCACATATTGACAGGATATCAAAAATGTTTCACGGCACATACGCACTGTGTTGACGGGAGAAAAAAACAACTAATTTGTGTCATAATTGTTTGCGCATATATTTTGTTTCATTGACACTGTAGACATATATCTGCTGTAAGCATATCTTGTGATCATTTTTATCAGTATAACACTGTACAGTTCTGTTTTGAACGTATTATTTTCAATGTATGTTGTTTCCAATAAAGCTATCAATTAGAGTTATTGGCAAGTATTCACCCATGAAAGCATGGTTAATAGATCACAGCTCCCTGTGGAGATATACCGCATTGTATAAAAAGCGAAACCTGCAAATGAAACCGATTTTCGAATACAAAAAGTAACATATGTGTACATCGTTACTCTAACCAGGCTACACAGGTAGCTGATACTAGATGAATGGGGATTATGGGATTTGTGACAAGTGAAGCTTCAATGGAATAGAACACTCCTGGGTATGTTGTTACCACTCAGTTGAACCGTCTCGCCGAGACGGTTCTACTAAGTGGTAACAACATACACTTTTGATGCGAAATAAGAAAAAATGCAGACAACTATTTACATTTTTATACATGAATTACAGTGTGGTCAGCGTGAAAGTGCACACACGAACGAACACGACAGGTTGGTTCCAACCTGTCGTGTTCGTTCGTGTGTGAACTTACACGCTGACCCCACTTTGGGTGGGTAGCGAATCAACCTGTCGTGTTCGTTCGTGTGTGAACTTACACGCTGACCCCACTTTGGATGGGTAGCGAATCAACCTGTCGTGTTCGTTCGTGTGTGAACTTACACGCTGACCCCACTTTGGATGGGTAGCGAATCAACCTGTCGTGTTCGTTCGTGTGTGAACTTACACGCTGACCCCACTTTGGATGGGTAGCGAATCAACCTGTCGTGTTCGTTCGTGTGTGCACTTACACGCGGACCCCACTGTAGGACATACGTGACGTTTTATTGTTTTACGCGCATGACAGGTGTGTCATTGATGGAATGGCGAACAGTGCAGATCCTGATCAGACTGTGCGGATGCACAGGCTGATCAGGATCTACACTGGTCGTAAAACCCATAAGCCCCATATACATGACTGGTTGATAACATTCTAAAAAGTAAATGTCACTTGAAAAAATAATATTTTCCACAGACTTTTAAGTATGGTCATTGCACATCAAAATATAAATACACATAATACACAGTAATGTCCGTTAACAGTTTAAGGAAACGCGGTTATCGCTCCTGATATCAGTGTGGAAATATACGTCTGATATAAAATGTACATACTGTCAATGAATGCGCGGGGTAATGATGAATGAATGTTCATTTTATTTCTCCAGAAAATGTAATATCTACAGAATATACAAAACTATCTGTCTCCCTATATTATAACCTGGCATGTGGGACCCAGGCTTTAAGTATGATGGAATCACTGAATGGCGAACAGCATGTCCGCGTATTCTGATTAGGGTTGCATTTATTTCCATTTTAACACCCAGTGTTGCAATTATATGATTATAATGATATTTTTATCATTGAATCAGTGTCGGACACACGCTTTTGTTAGTGTTTCCATTCACCTGTCCGATGCAAATTAAGTACATGGACGTTGCAATTAAAATCACCGATGTGATCAAATGGATGTTGCCAGGCATGAAACCAAGTTATTGTTGTATGTAAACAATATTTGTAACCCCGCTTGGCCACGAGGGACCTTATGACCTTTCGATGTTTGCAGCCAATGTCCTACGTTCCATTAAACGTCACACATGTCCTACAGTGGGGTCCGCGTGTAAGTGCACACACGAACGAACACGACAGGTTGGTTCGCTACCCACCCAAAGTGTATGTTGTTACCACTCAGTTGAACCGTCCCTCCGAGACGGTTCAACTGAGTGGTAACAACATACACTTTTGATGCGAAATGAGAAAAAATGCAGACAACTATTTACATTTTTTTTATACATGAATTACAGTGTGGTCAGCGTGAAAGTGCAGTGTTCGTTCGTGTGTGAACTTACACGCTGACCCCACTGCACGTTCATCCTGAACTTCTTATACAATTGACACGAACGCACTTCGCTATGAAGCATACAGTCGACACGTAACTTTCGTTTTATTGGACATGCAACACATGATTTTAATTTTCCTTTCATTCTCCAGACTTCACACGGCTTCATTAAACGGTTGCTCGATTTCTAGTCATGGAATTGTACAAAATAAATGCTCCTTATGAACTAGAATCGGGTGCAGTTTAATGCAGTTGACAAGCAATTGATGACGTCATTGCACCAGCAGCCTTCGGTGAACCAATATCAATACAAACGGTTCGCCTTAGATCAATACGGAGCCCAGCAGAGGACATGGATTTTATTTCCCTCAATTTAACAATTCGTTCCCTCGAATTAACAATTCGTTCCCACGATATAACAATTCGTTCCCTCGAATTAACAAATTAATTCCCACGATATAACAATTCGTTCCCACGAAATGACAATTCGTTCCCACGAAATGAAAAATCGTTCCCTCGAATTAACATTTCGTTCACACGAATTGTTTTGACGCCCAGCAACACCTCTGTGCGCGCACAGCTGGGCGCCAAAACAATTCGTTGAAACGAATTGTTAATTCGAGGGAACGAATTTTTAAATTGAGGGAACAAATTGTTATTTCGTGGGAAAGAATTAATAAAAAATAATTTTACGTCCCCTGTGGGGATCCGTAGATCAATACATGGTCCGTTGGATACTGCGACGATTTGTTTGAGGTTCCCAAACGAAAACGAATGGACAACCAAATGAAAACGATCGTTTTGTACAACTTTATGCATACATGTAGAAATGAATATAATTTGTGTAATTCTGTACATGAAATCGATAATTTCGTCTAATATAAATACCCGCCTCCAAACTATACAAAGGTTTGTCGGTTCTTTTAAAGCATGTCGTGACGTTTTTCTGAACGAATGTTGTGTCGTTTATACATTGTTGTTTTTTGTTTTCAATTAGAAAATGATCGGCTTCGTTTATATAATTGGAAAACGATGTTTGTGTTGGATTAAACGTGACACGTTTACTTTAAACCAACGACAACATCGTTTTGTAATGTAATAAAAACAACAAAACTATGTCAAAACGATGTGTAAACGATAGGCAACCGTTCGTTTGTCGAACCAGGAACAAATGCGGGCTTTATACGATAGAAGTGTGTCATCGTAATTACGAGAGCCTGGTGCATGAGGGTACAGTGGGGTCAGCGTGTAAGTGCACACACGAACGAACACGACAGGTTGGTTCGCTACCCACCCAAAGTGTATGTTGTTACCACTCAGTTGAACCGTCTCGCCGAGACGGTTCAACTGAGTGGTAACAACATACACTTTTGATGCGAAATGATAATAAAATGCAGAAACATATTTACATTTTTGTGTTATACATGAATTACAGTGGGGTCAGCGTGTAGGTGCACACACGAACGAACACGACAGGTTGGTTCCAACCTGTCGTGTTCGTTCGTGTGTGCACTTACACGCTGACCCCACTGTAAGTTACCCGTTACGACAACAAAAACAATTTATTTAAGAAATAAAACCACGGGCTGAACATTGCGTTTACTTGGGTGTAACATACCAAATGTATTGTTCAACCCAGTAAACGCAACAGCCCATGGTTTTATTTCTTATATTTACACTGTATTTTCTGATAGTGTCAAAAATGTAAATAACCAAATATGGCGTTAAAATTAACAATAATCTTGTTTTACATAATTTTGTCGCAATTCCTGGAACAGCGACGTTGTGACCCCATCAACGACATCGCACGACGTCAAGTGTGTCTAATGTATTGTATTGGGATGTAAACGCAATACGTCGAATGGGCGTTTGCATTATGAATTTATAGAGGGTGTAAATACTTATATTTGAACGATATTTCATAGCCACAAACCAAATATTCCAACGTTTTGGCCCAAAGCCTTTATCAAGAACTCAAGGAACCATGAGCGAAATGATGGAAGTGTGTGTTTTGGTTTATGAAGTATCGTTCAACATTATCAGACTAATGCGGAACGCTTGCTATTTATTTTTGTCCAGTTTTGTTGCAGACTGAATATTCATGTTTCCACTATCGGGATTCATATGGTTTGGTGAAAATAGTGACAAAAAGATAACCGCTATCCTGAATTACAGTGGGGTCAGCGTGTAAGTGCACACACGAACGAACACGACAGGTTGGAACCAACCTGTCGTGTTCGTTCGTGTGTGCACTTACACGCTGACCCCACTGTACCATATGCAACCAGAGACTATAAACACGAATATTCCTGTTTCTAATATCATGTTGCATAGGTTGTTTTGTGAAAATCCACGGGGAAGAAAATCGATATCCTGGTTTACCTATGCAACCAGCTACTAGAAACACGAACAATCGTGTTTCTGAAGCAGATTTCACCAACATTGCAAAGTCTACTTTTCTAGCAAAGTATACTTTGAGGGAATAAGCATTTATTTTTCCTGAAATGCATTATTTCATATAGAACTACCGACTGCATGTATTTGATGATTACAAGTATGCAGAATTATTATACTGAAATTATTACATTATCACAGCCAAAATGGCTGTGATAATGTAATAAATTCAGTATAATAAAAATTAATAAAATTTATCCTAAAATTAGAAAATTTCTCTCCAAAATTCATATACTTTGCTAGAAAAGTATACTTTGCAATGTTGGTGATATGGCTACTGGTAACAGTGCGTACAGGATGGATCAAGTAAACTTGCCAATAACTTGTTTCGAGCAGATATTATGAGAAATTTTCGGAACGTTTTATAACTACGGTGTCGGGAATACAAAACCTTGCACTCGGGAACAATAAGGGATCGTTGCTAGTTATCTCCCGTTGAATTTATTTATAGAAATCCGGTCCAAATTGTGCAGTTTATGGCCTTATTGCTTGTAAATAGGGCGAATGTAGAATGATATGTTGTGAAACGGAGCAATTATACTGATTTCTACTAGTGTCGATCCAGATTATCCTACATATCTACGCAATCTGATATGGGACTAAATTATTTGCCAGATTCAAATGTTCAC
>CM055270.1:36390796-36410667 GCA_029237695.1 Conchocele bisecta
TTAATATATAGAGAACACATCGGTATTTTTTCACACCCCTGTGTTGGTATATACCCAATGTGCCTATTAATAATGATATTATGCAATACGTTCCAATATAAGGCAAAACAAAACTGAAATATATGGGACTGATTTCAATTTTCACGGCGAGGACAAAAGCACCCGGCCATGAAAAGTTTCAGCCTGTCCGTAAAACTTGATATATAGAACAACATCGGCGGTAGTACAACCCTTTGTTGGTATATACCCATGTGCCTATTAATAATGATAGTATGCAATATGTTCCAATATAAGGCAAAAAAACGTGAAATATATGGGACTGATTTCAATTTTCACGGCGGGGACAAAAGTACCCGGCCATGAGAAGTTTCAGCCTGTCCGTAAACTTGATATATAGAGAACACATCGGTAGTTTTTCACAACCCTTTGTTGGTATATACCCAATGTGCCTATTAATAATGATAGTATGCAATATGTTCCAATATAAGGCAAAAAAACGTGAAATATATGGGACTGATTTCAATTTTCACGGCGGGGACAAAAGTACCCGGCCATAAGAAGTTTCAACCTGTCCGTAAACTTGATATATAGAGAACACATCGGTAGTTTTTCACAACCCTTTGTTGGTATATACCCAATGTGCCTATTTATAATGATATTATGCAAGATGTTCCAATATAAGGCAAAAAGAAACGTGAAATATATTGGAATGATTTCAATCTTTTAACGGCGGGGGGACAAAAGCACCCGGCCATGAGAAGTTTCAGCCTGTCCGTAAACTTATATAGAGAACACATCGGTATATTTTCACACCCCTGTGTTGGTATATACCCAATGTGCCTATTAATAATGATATTATGCAATACGTTCCAATATAAGGAAACAAACGTGAAATATATGGGACTGATTTCAATTTTCACGGCGGGGACAAAAGCACCCGGCCATGAGAAGTTTCAGCCTGTCCGTAAACTTGATATATATAGAACACTTCGGTAGTTTTTCACAACCCTTTGTTGGTATATACCCAATGTGCCTATTAATAATGATATTATGCAATACGTTCCAATATAAGGCAAAAAGAAACGTGAAATATATTGGAATGATTTCAATCTTTTAACGGCGGGGACAAAAGCACCCGGCCATGAGAAGTTTCAGCCTGTCCGTAAACTTAATATATAGAGAACACATCGGTATATTTTCACACCCCTGTGTTGGTATATACCCAATGTGCCTATTAATAATGATATTATGCAATACGTTCCAATATAAGGAAAAAAACGTGAAATATATGGGACTGATTTCAATTTTCACGGCGGGGACAAAAGCACCCGGCCATGAGAAGTTTCAGCCTGTCCGTAAACTTGATATATAGAGAACACATTGGTAGTTTTTCACAACCCTTTGTTGGTATATACCCAATGTGCCTATTAATAATGATATTATGCAATACGTTCCAATATAAGGCAAAAGAAAAGTGAAATATATGGGACTGATTTAAATTTTCACGGCGGGAACAAGATGCACTCGGCCATGAGAAGTTGCAGCCTGTCCGTAAACTTGATATATAGAGAACACATCGGTATTTTTTCACACCCCTGTTGGTTGTATACCCAATGTGCCTATTAATAATGATATTATGCAATATTTTCCAATATAAGGCAAAAAGAAACGTGAAATATATGGGACTGATTTCAATTTTCACGGCGGGGACAAAAGCACCCGGCCATGAGAAGTTTCAGCCTGTCCGTAAACTTGATATATAGAGAACACATCGGTATATTTTCACAACCCTTTGTTGGTATATACCCAATGTGCCTATTAATAATGATAGTATGCAATACGTTCCAATATAAGGCAAAAAAACGTGAAATATATGGGACTGATTTAAATTTTCACGGCGGGGACAAAAGCACTCGGCCATGAGAAGTTTCAGCCTGTCCGTAAACTTGATATATAGAGAACACATCGGTATTTTTTCACACCCTGTGTTGGTATATACCCAATGTGCCTATTAATAATGATATTATGCAATATGTTCCAATATAAGGCAAAAAGAAACGTGAAATATATGGGAATGATTTCAATTTTCACGGCGGGGACAAAAGCACCCGGCCATGAGAAGTTTCAGCCTGTCCGTAAACTTGATATATAGAGAACACATCGGTATAGTGTTGGTTTTATATACCCAATGTGCCTATTAATAATGATATTATGCAATAAGTTCCAATATAAGGCAAAAACAACGTGAAATATATGGGACTGATTTCAATTTTCACGGCGGGGACAAAAGCACCCGGCCATGAGAAGTTTCAGCCTGTCCGTAAACTTGATATATAGAGAACACATCGGTAGTTTTTCACAACCCTTTGTTGGTATATACCCAATGTGCCTATTAATAATGATATTATGCAATATATTCCAAAATAAGGCACAAAAACGTGAAATATATGGGACTGATTTCAATTTTCACGGCGGGGACAAAAGCACCCGGCCATGAGAAGTTTCAGCCTGTCCGTAAACTTGATATATAGAGAACACATCAGAGTCACTTAGCTCTGCTCCAAAGTAACAGGATTACCTATAAGCTTATTATTTAATAATGGAGCATAACTGGATTTAGCTCTCAAGTACCAGGGCGCCAAAACGGTACAAGAGGGCCAAACCATGTATGTCGGCCTCTCGGTAATGATGAACGCTGCTCCCTCCTACCGCTTAATTCTTCAATCGAGTATTACCATTTCCAATAAAAAAAAATCCTTTGCATTCCTACTTTAAAATAATGTGTCCCGTCAAGAGGGGATTTATTGAGTTTGTGAAAAGTGTAGCCCAAGACCAGCCTGTGACTCGCACAGTCTGATCAATGTCTACACTTTTTTACAAACGGGCGTATAAAAATATTCTGTCTGTACATAGCAGTGCATATGACCACACTCGTAGTCTACGTCACTGAGAGCAGCAGTCACAGGCAGGCGACTGCAGGTGATGTGGAACCACCGTCCACACACAGCACACATGCACCCACCTCTTCCGGCCGCTCTCCGTGACCGACACTCTAGCATGTCACATACATCCCTGTCTACCGGCCGACCATGGGCGAGGATACTGCTCTCCACATACTGCCTGTACATCGGCGCATGCACCTGTCTCATCACTTGATGGGGCACAAAAAACATTTGGTAAAATTTACGAGAATGATGCGGCCCGCGTATTATACCGCTCCCACAGCTTTTTATGTGAGTGCTTTACGTAGCGCAATACAACAACCCGGAACCCGCCCCCTCGAGATTAGCAATACTTCAAAATTAACATGTTATTACAAAACACTATTGCACGCAACTGCGCCTTGCCGTTCAACACCTCGTTTTAGTATTGCCTGAAAATAACAAATAAGTGTCCCACCACCCGCCCCATTTTTTCCCCAAAATTTGGATGAGAATCTAAACATTAATTGTGTGTAGCCTATTAAATAGTACTGCACATTACTGGTTATAAATGCACCATGTCTTTTTGAATATCAATTGGCGGATTTTAATTCTGATACATCAAAACACCATCACCAGATTACAAGGATTGTGTTCAGTGTAGCACCTGATCAACTAGTACACTCCTACACGTTGATAAGTATCTAAAATGTTTGTCAGAAACAATACCGCACTAATTAAACTAAAGTTGTGAACAGTGTAAACCCTGACTGGCATACATGACGTGGTTGGTGGTACGTTAATGGCAAATATAGGTGTATGCTTGTATCATGTGTTCTATCATCTGGTATGTTGATACGTCTATTCAACACATTTTATGATCCAGTGCACAGGAAAATTAAAACGAAATTGTATGTATACTTGTGGTTGTGACAGGATAAATGGGCCTATGGGCTTTGTGACCAGTGTAGATCCAGATCAGACTGTGCATCCGCACAGTCTGATCAGGATCTGCACTGTACACCTGTCCATCAATGAAATACCCGTCATGCTTAATACAAGCACCATAGATTACAGATAGATCAGGTTACAGGAGTGTGCTATTTGATCCCGAGATACACTTGTCAGCAATCCCAAAAGCCTGATTTCTACAGTCACAGCCACAATTTAGTTACCATTACATACCTAGACAGATCAGCCAGCATACACATGGTGCACTCATCCATTTCATGCAGCACACATTGTACACATTCACTAATGTTTTATAACATTATAACATTTTACTAATGTATATGAATGAACGTATATGCTGTCAGGCGCCAAACAGGTGTCCGATAGCATCTCGATTTATCAGCAGAATAGTATATGGCCACTAAAGTGCGACACGGAGGTCGAAAATACGCATTCATAACATCCCCGGACGGGAAAATACCTAAATTTTACATTTGGGACCATTTTTATGCTTAGACGTACGTTAATCTCATTAAATCTTGAAATATAATCGATGACTTAAACTTTACACAGCCTTGGCCCCGATTGTTATTGTTCCGTCTGCGCATGTGCGGACTGAAACCTTTACTGGGCTGAAGAATTTTCTGTTATACCGGCACTGGGAAATATGAACTCACGAGACGTCAATATGGAAACAATGGGTTTTAATGGGAAACGAAAGTGCGTATATAACTGGAGCAAAGTTGATGGCGCGCCATCGCAATATACCCATTTTTCCCAAGTGCTAAGTCATAAAGGGGGAGATAATCCATGACCGGATGTCGAATCAAAAATCGAAATTTACTTTGCGTATCTATACACACCATAAGGAAGTCACACACCAAGTTTCAAGTCCCTGTCTATTACGGTTAAAAAGTGTTACTGCTTACAAGAAACGTGACGGACGATCGTAAGTACGTACGGACCTACGTACGGACAGACGGACGGACACCAGTGACGAAAACAATATACCAATTTGTTTTCTCTCAGAAAGTTGGTATAATAAACAAGCGTGTATCAGTTACTCCTCAAGAAAAGAGAAATAGCTATCAGCTCCCTATTGGTATTATAGAGAATAATAGGATAGTGCCGTGAATGGGAAAACATATCTGGCAAGGCTTAGGAAACGGGATGGGCGAGGCTATGTCGAGCACATCCCGTTTCCGTGCCGCGCCAGATATATTTCCCATTAACGGCACTAACCTACTATTCTATTTATCCCGTCAACACCTACAAATAGCTTTAAAATGCAAACAAAGTAACCCCAGCCGCATCCTCAAAATCGGAGAATCGACCATGACAACCGCACATATTCATACGCAGTAATTAGGTCGTATTGACAGGATATCAAACATGTTTCATGGCACCGTGCTTCACGGCACATACGCACTGTGTTGACGGGATACATGTATAGTAGTGACTCCTAATGTTTTATTGTTGTTTCAGGCGCGTGTGGTAAAACCATGTGGACGTCGATTGCCACACTGTTATGTAAGTAGCGTCCATTGCACATTGATAGCTCTTGGAGATTTCACTGCATATTATTTACACGTTCAACCTAATGTGTCACAAATCGAGTGACGCGATCTCTCTAAACCGGACACCAAGAAAACACTTGTGATCTTATTTTTGATGAGTTTCTTGGTCATCTCAGGGGATACTGTCTGTTCGTGATCGCATAGCACACAACTATGGCTCAGAATGGTCAAATGCATGATTTACAGTGAAACCTCTCTAAGCCGGACACCCTGGGAGGTCCCCAGGGTGTCCGGCTTAGAGACGTTCCACTGAACATGTGACAAAGAAATAAGACATGTAACTATAAATCTGCTAGAAGACACTTCATGGCTTTTCTTCGTCACCTATGGCGTGAAAATAATTTGATTTTTTAGTGGTGGAATGGGGTGGGGGTTGGTGAAAAAATGCCCTCAGTCCTATGTTGAACACCATAATGGCATCTCCGACACAATTAAGGAATACAACAATAGGTTAATGTGTTTACCATAGTATGAAAACCATTTGGTCTGTTTAAAGTGGAGCTAATGGCATTTCCGAGACAAGTAACGTTCCATGATTCTGTTATGCTCAGCGGCATGACAGGTGATTGAATTAAATCACAGTATCACATAATAACGTTTGTTTTTGTCAAATTTATTGTATAAACAATGTTCATTGGTCTTATGTTGCTTTTTTCCGTTTCCATTCCAGGTATGTACTGCTGGAAAAGCCACGGTAAGATAAATAATTGGCTAACATTTAAAGGTATATGCCCACTCAGTAGGCACAACATGTTCTTTATAGGAATTAAATAAGTGTATAATTGTGTCACTATTCCACCAGTTCTAAAAATCACGAGTGCCCAATATAAAGAAAAATAATTTAGTAAAAAACATTTTACTGATAGTGACGCGCGGTGGTATCAGGCTATTTTCATATGCAAATGAGGTATGATCTTTTTTAATTATTTATACTAATTATTTCACCTGACAAAATAATATGTTCGACAGATTATAAAGTATGCTCATTGCACATCAGAAAATAAATACAGAGAATACATAGTAATGTCCGTTAACATTTTAAGAACACATGCATAATAATGCCAATCAATACGCGGGGTGATGGTGAATGAATGTTTATTTTGCCACAAAATATATTAGATGACGTCTCTGATATAAAGAGCATTTATTAAATATTACTAAATAATTATATATGTATTGCGGGCAGTCGTACTCTTTTAGAACTGGTGGAATAGTGACACAAGTATACACTTATTTAACATTTTGTGCTTACTGAGTGGGCATGTACCTTTAATATTGATGGATGTTTTCATTGATGAGCATCGCCTGTGCAGTTGATTAACACAACCATGTCATAGTGAATAGTAGGTTAGTGCCGTGAATGGGAAAAAATATCCGGCAAGGCTCAAGAATTTCTTTATTTCTCATCAGAAGTATATGTTGTGACCACTCATTTGAACCGTCTCGCCGAGACGGTTCAAATGAGTGGTCACAACATATACTTTGGTTCAGAAATAAGGAAAATAGATAGAGAATAGTAGGTTAGTGCCGTGAATGGGAAAAAATATATGGCAAGGCTCAGGAAACGGGATGGGCGAGGCTCTGCCGAGCATATCCCGTTTCCGTGCCGCGTCAGATATGTTTTCCCATTCACGGCACTAACCTACTATTCTATTTATCCCGTCAATACCTTCAAATGGCTGTAAAATGCAAAAATTGTATTGACTGGATATCAAAAATGTTTCACGGCACCGTGTTTCACGGCACATACGCACTGTGTTGACGGGATAAATGCAGTTCCAGACGAGCAGCCGCATATCAGACACACCATGTGATTTTGTACCTTTGGACATCTGCGTAATTTCATGTAATAAGTTTACAAAATTTACAATATTATCAAAAGTTGACAAAGTGTTCAGAGTACATGCGGAATTAATTATATTCCGCATGTACTGTGACAATGTTGTCAACTTTTGACTATCTTTATGAAAAATATTGTAAATTTTGTAAACGCATATAATGAAATTACGCAGATGTCCAAAGGTACAAAATCACATGGTGTGTCTGATTTGAGGCTGCTCGTCTGGAACTTCAAATATGTGCCTCAATTTTGTGGCTGTGGCTGGGTTAATGGGGCTTACGGGATTTGTGATCAGTGTTGCTCCTGACCACTCAACGATATATATTGCTTGTTAAAAGCACGACGGGTGTTTCATTGATGGAATTGCGAACAGCGTAGATCCTGATCAGACTGTGCGGATAAATTCTCCAGTCACAGCCACATATGACATTCTGACCATTTATTTGACTAACAATTGAATGACGTTTACTTGTGTGTGATGAATAGAACTCTATTTTATCCCGTCAACACAGTGCGTATGTGCCGTGAAACACGGTGCCGTGAAACATTTTTGATATCCAGTCAATACAATTTTTTGCATTTTACAGCCATTTGTAGGTGTTGACGGGATAAATAGAATAGTAGGTTAGTGCCGTGAATGGGAAAAAATATCTGGCGCGGCACGGAAACGGGATGTGCTCGGCAGAGCCTCGCCCATCCCGTTTCCTGAGCCTTGCCAGATATTTTTTCCCATTCACGGCACTAACCTACTATTCTCTATATTTATCATGTGTGCAACTATTCGGAGGTGATTTTGAATGGCAATGTAAGATGAGTGTCTGTTACATTGTTTGTTGCGGTCAGTATCTCGGCAAAACTCTCGTACCGTCCATAGCATCTGGGGGCCGTTTCACTAAACTTCGTGCGACTAAAATGTTCGTAAGTGCAAAATTATGATAGTCTGTAAATTCCACATTAACAACGTTTTCTTGTAAACAATTATTGGATTTACATTTATTGAGCATACTGCATATGCAGCCTATGCTCAATAAATGTAAATCCATTAATTTAAATTTCCAGACGATCCTAAATTTACAATGACGAACATTTTAATCGTACGAAGTTTAGTGAAACGGGACCCTGATACGGACGGTACGGGAGGTATGATCAGTCAAACCAATATGTATTGCCATTGTCAGCGGTGTAGATCAACCCCGCTAAATCTTAATGTAAACATTTGACCAGAATTGACAGGATTTACGCAGATAGGTTTGCAAACTTAACATCATAAGATAAATGTTCTCTCCTACGACGGCCCTGGTGGTGGCTAAAACATTCAGCAGGTGGAGTTTACACACATATTCAGAATTTTCTTGAAAAAAGCAACAACAAGAACAACAAGAGCTGTAGGAGAACAGCATAGCTCGACTACGAGGGTTGTCGATGTACACATAGCTTCTAAAAACCTTAACCAAGGGAAATTAAGTAAGTAATTCAAGGTTAAATGTAGGTCAATGTCAGATATAGGTCAGGGGTTATTGATGTACATCACTAGGAGATGAAGTTTTCCAAGTATGGTTGCTGTAGGCCCAGGAGTATTCCATATACAAGCTTGACTAAAAACCTTAACAAGGGGAAATAAGTAAGTAATCCAATGATAAAAGTAGGTCAAGGTCAAATATAGGTCAGGGATTATTGATGTACATCACTAGGAGATGAAGCTGTCCAAGTATGGTTGATGTAGGCCCAGGAGTATTCCATATACAAGCTTGACTATAAACATTAACCAAGTAATTCAAGGTTAAATGTAGGGGAAGGTAAACTATAGGTCAGGGGTTATTGATGTACATCCCTATGAGAAAAAGTTATCCAAGTATGGTGTCTGAAAGCAGAATAGTATTCCATCTACAAGGTTGACTAAAAACCTTAACAAAGGTCGATTAAAAACCTTAACCAAGGGGAATTAACTAAGTAATTCAAGGTTAAATGTAGGTCAAGGTCAAATATAGGTCAGGGGTTGTTGATGTACATCACTAGGAGATACAGTTGTCCAAGTATGGTTGGTGTAGGGCCAGGCGTATTCCATCTACAAGCATGACTAAAAACCTTAACCAAAGAGAAAAGTAATTCAAGATGAAATGTAGGTCAAGGTCAAATATAGATCAGGGGTTGTTGATGTACATCACTAGAAGATGACGTTGTCCAAGTATGGTGGGTGTAGGGCCAGTAGTATTCCATATACAAGCTTGACTGAAAACCTTAACCAAGGGGAATTAAGTAAGTAATTCAAGAGGAAATGTAGGTCAAGGTCAAATATAGATCAGGGGTTATTGATGTACATCCCTATGAGAAAAGGTTGTCCAAGTATGGTGTCTGTATGCACAATAGTCTTCCATGTACAAGCTTGACTAAAAAGCTTAACCAAGGGAATTAACTAAGTAATTCAAGAGGAAATGTAGGTCAATGTCAAATATAGATCAGGGCTTATTGATGTACATCATTAGGAGATGACGTTGTCCAAGTATGGTGGGTGTAGGGCCAGTAGTATTGCATATACAAGCTTGACTAAAAACCGTAACCAAGGTTGACTAAAAAGCTTAACCAAGGGGAATTAACTAAGTAATTCAAGAGGAAATGTAGGTGAAGGTCAAATATAGATCAGGGGTTATTGATGAACATCACTAGGAGATGAAGTTGTCCAAGTATGGTGGGTGTGGGGCCAGTAGTATTCCATATACAAGCTTGACTAAAAACCTTAACCAAGGTTGACTAAAAACCTTAACCAAGGGGAATTAACTAAGTAATTCAAGAGGAAATGTAGGTGAAGGTCAAATATAGATCAGGGGTTATTGATGAACATCACTAGGAGATGAAGTTGTCCAAGTATGGTGGGTGTGGGGCCAGTAGTATTCCATATACAAGCTTGACTAAAAACCTTAACCAAGGTTGACTAAAAACCTTAACCAAGGGGAATTAACTAAGTAATTCAAGAGGAAATGTAGGTCAAGGTCAAATATAGATCAGGGGTTATTGATGTACATCACTAGGAGATGAAGTTGTCCAAGTTTGGTGGGTGTAGGGCCAGTAGTATTCCATATACAAGCCTGACTAAAAACCTTAGCCCAGGCGTGACGCCGACGCCGACGCCGGCCGACGCCGACGCCGACGCCGGGGTGACAACATAAGCTCTAACTATTCTTCGAATAGTCGAGCTAAAAAGCAACAAACAAACAACTTATTGAATGGATCAGTAGAATATTCTACTTACCCCTTCAGTTGCTGACGGGATCCATATCCATAACGACTGAATTGCGAAGAATGAAGGCGACGATCTTTGTTGGCAAAATGAGCCAGGTCGTGTAAGGTCATATGTGGCTGTGACTGGAGAAATGGTGCTTACGTGTTAATTAGTGTCAAAGACACACTAACAACTTTTTGAAGTAGACGATTACATCAATTGAACAGTTTCGGTAAGCATGTGGCATCTCTGTCCGAAACTATACGGATTATTTCGTAAAGACTATCGTGCATGAATACCTCAGGGTATGGGATCACGTGGTCTATTATTTACACTGCAATAATGGCGGCGCCCATGAGGTCTGAGGTAAATCTTATTTTTCATCAATATTAAATTTAGCAGTATTTCTTCTGCAGAGACATTTTAATCGGACCAAGTTTAAACAACGTTCGATTCCGTCCAATTTGAAATTCTCTGCAGAATGTTCAGACTAACTGAACAATTAAACTGCTAAAGTTGGTATTGGCGGACTCGCAGGGTTAACGGCTGGAACATGGTCATCATTAAGAAACCGCAGTCGTATTGATGAAACATTTACCTGAGACCTAATGGGCGCCGCAATTATTGCAATGTAAACAATAGACCACGTGATTCCAAACATTGTATCTGCTAGACTTAGTGTAGTGAAACCTTTACAGGACAGAACACGTGCCCGTCATTGGTTCCCAGCCAGCACCAGCTACTATCGGCTACTGACGCCTACGTTGGCGACGCCGCCATAATCGTCACGTGTGAGCCGGGATACATACTGGCTTCCGGCGCCCTCCAGAAGGCGCTGTTGTGTTTGGATGTTGATTCCATGCCCACGTGGGATCAAGCATTGGGTTATTGCGTCAGTGAGTATACTATACAGCTTTATAAGGTAACCTGCCCTGTATTGACTGAATACGTAGTGACTGATAATATATTGTTGTATCAGGTATTAATTGACCTGAATATAAACATCCGGGTTACAATGAAGTGAAAACTGACGTGTCCATTGGTCGGATGACGTCACGTGACGTTACCGAATGACGTCAGTGTAATGACGCAACGTAAGCAAGTCCGCGTTCTGTCCATAGATAACGACGTCATATGTTGACATTTTCGAGCATAATGCATTACCTGATACATAGAATACCAAGCTACTGTCTGTTGATATCTAGTTTATCAAGCTGAGCTAGGAAACGGTAGCCTTCCCATATACATTGATATCAAAGGAGAGTAGCCTGTAGCCGATTTCACTAGTGAGCTTATACATATGCATTTTGTACTTTTTACCCATCGTTGTATTATGTAATCTATTGTATACCTCGTGTGTCACGTATGTGGCTTAGAGTGAATAAAATGTATTGTATTGTATTGTATTGAGTATATTTAAGGATAAATTTATTTATTATAAATTATCTATTAATTTTTATTATACTGAATTCATTACATTATCACAGCCATTTTGGCTGTGATAATGTAATAAATTCAGTATAATAATTATGCATACTTTTAATCATCAAAAATATGCAGCCGTTAGTTATATGTGAAATAATGATTTCGGGAAAAATGAATGATTACTCCCTGAAAGTATACTTTGCTAGATAAGTATACTTTGCTAGATAAGTATGCTTAGCAAGTTTGATGAAATCTGTTACAGGAATTCTCTATAGGAAATGGGTAGGACTTCTGTAGCCTATTTCACAAACATTGCAAAGTATACTTTTCTAGAAAAGTATACTTTGAGGGAGAAATTTTCAATTTTAGGATAAATTTATTAATTTTTATTATACTGAATTTATTACATTATCACAGCCATTATGGCTGTGATAATGTAATAAATTCAGTATAATAATTCTGCATACATTTAATCATCAAATATATGCAGTTGTTAGTTTTATATGAAATAATGCATTTCAGGAAAAATAAATGATTACTCCCTCAAAGTATACTTTGCTAGAAAAGTATACTTTGCAATTTTGATGAAATCGGCTACTGAGGCTCCTACCGTTTCCAAGCCGAGCCTGATAAACGAGCTGAGAAATATGACATTTCACGAACAACAAAATAAGGAAAAGAGGAATACAGTGTCACCTCTCTACAACGGCTACCCATGGGAAGACTGGCTGTTGTAGAGAGGTGGCTTGTGTAGAGGAAATTGTCCATTTGGGATAACACAATATTGACGGTTACAGATAGGAGGTGGTTGTAGAGAGGTGGCCTTTCGGGGAGGTTCGATTGTAGGACATATGAGACACGCCATGTGATTTTATACATAAGGAGATGAGCGAATTTCCAGGAAACATATTTACAGCAGCGGTGATAATTTCTGTAAATGACGTCGGAAGATAATTAGTAAATGCAAAACCTGCTCTTCAGACGTTTCGTCAACTATCGACGTCATTTACGGAAAATATTTGTAAATATTTTTCTTTAGCGATGATACAGCTTCTTAGGTACAAAATCACATGGCCTGTCTCATACTACGGCGCTTGCGACCAGTAATGTTATTTTCCGTCAAATCATATTAGCAGCACAACAAATCATGTGATGGCTGTTGATGTGACGATTGATCTGTCCCAAAATGCTTTGCGAACAATTGGCGCGAAAATATAAAAGTGTCTATCTTGTTGCGTTCAGCAGGATAGATAAAGCCGATGTACCATATCGGTGAAAATAGAAACAACCCAGCAGTCCTAGTATAGTCAGATTGAAGATGGTAAATTGGCGCCGCTAATTCGCACTTCGAGTGCAAACTGACACTTTGACTTAACGAGAGTGAAATACCACACATTTCTGGCATTAAGGGACGGTTGAAAATAGCCAAAATCGACTGCTTTTCTGAGGGCGGCACGTGACTTATAAAAATCATCGCCTCTCACAATCAGTTAAGGAGGCTCTTGCGACAAGTATTGAAAAATACTCGCAAATGAAGTACAATCGCGCGCCACAATACAAATGCAGTAACCGCATCAGATGTGTTTAATTAATTTACCCCACCCACCTATTTTTGGCCAGAAATTTCAACACGACTGAATTTGTTGGAATTGTTCTCATGAAAATATGAGGCACAGATACGTTGCTATGTCTTGGTCTGTTACTTGAAACACCACACCATTTCCTGAAAATGATTCAAAAGCGCGGTCATAACAACCTCAAATTTTCGCTACAAATGACCGAAAAATAACTTAAATTCTGACGCGAAACCGTACCGGCGAGACAGCATAGCATGTGCCATTTTCCAAGATGTCAAAATCAACCGGAGCTAACATTCAGATTCGTAGAATTATGAAATACTCTAAAAAATACACCTAGTCAAGCCTCCCAAAGTCAAGAAATATTCATAAACCTATTTTTCTAGACACACTGGTGTAACTTACAGGGTCGGTAGTGAAGTATATAGAAAATCGTCCATCCCCTTTTTAAAGCTAGCCGCCCACTGTCCCGTGAGACCTCTGTTTTCGGGACCTAACACTTAGTTCGAATTGGCCTAAATTCGACGTAACGAAATTCGACGTAACGGTAGCCAGTTACATTGAAAATAATAGGATCTGAAACGGGACTTGGACACGACTTCGACGTAACGAGGGAATTCGACTGAACCGACTTTGAATAAACGAATGTAGACTGTAATGCAAAACAATACATTAGTCGATAATATTAAATTATAGCAAAATTTAAGAATGAGCCTATTTTTTATTTCGTGAAATTTGGTTTAATATTGATTTTATTGCGAAAAAACAATTTCCACATGTTAATTTTTTTATCTTAGATCATTTCCAAGATATCAAGCTAGGTATTCAGAATCAATTTCCATTTATTTTATTTTTTCGACTCCTCCTCCAGGTTCTCTATATCTTTTTCCCCCATTTTGATTACATTATGACCTTATGTTTGTAAAACATGAATATGCACCCCCCCGCCCCGGCATACTGGACTCTAATTGGAGAAAGCCTTACACACTTTTCGAAATTTTGATGCAAATTTACACGGAGATACGGACAAAGGGACGGACGCAATATGACTCCATTGCTATCGCATAGGGGAGCATAACAATTAGGTAGGAGGATAGAGATTTGTATGATCTTCTTAATACTACTAGACTGTGGCAAAATGGTGGAATAGGGTCACTATTTGGTACTTAGTGTTGTTGTTATTGCTGCAGGCACACGGAAGACAAGCGCTATAAGTACGCACATGACGTCTTAAGCACACGTAGGATCGGAAATGAATTAAACGGCCAAAAAAGGTAGTGTCGGGTGGCCCGCACCACAATACTTTATTTAGAACTATAGAGAATAGTAGGTTAGTGCCGTGAATGGGAAAACATATCTGGCAAGGCTCAAGAATTTCTTTATTTCTCATCAGAAGTATATGTTGTGACCACTCATTTGAACCGTCTCGCCGAGACGGTTCAAATGAGTAGTCTCGCCGAGACGGTTCAAATGAGTAGTCACAACATATATTTTGGTTCAGAAATAAGGATAATAGATAGAGAATAGTAGGTTAGTGCCGTGAATGGGAAAGCATATCTGGCAAGGCTTAGGACACGGGATGGGCGAGGCTCTGCCGAGCACATCCCGTTTTTGTGCCGCGCCAGATATGTTTTCCCATTCACGGCACTAACCTACTATTCTATTTATCCCGTCAACACCTACACATAGCTTTGAAATGCAATACGAATAACCCCAGCCACCGCACATATTGACAGGATATCAAAAATGTTTCACGGCACCGTGTTTCACGGCACATACGCACTGTGTTGACGGGAGAAAAAATAATACTAATCTGTGTCATAATTGTCTGCGCATATATTTTGTTTCATTGACACTGTAGACATATATCTGCTGTAAGCATATCTTGTGATTATTTTTATCAGTATAACACTGTACAGTTCTGTTTTGAACGTATTATTTTCAATGTATGTTGTTTCCAATAAAGCTATCCATTAAGAGTTATTGGCAAGTATTCACCCATGAAAGCATGGTTAATAGATCACAGCTCTCTGTGGAGATATACCGCATTGTATAAAAAGCGAAACCTGCAAATGAAACCGATTTTCGAATACAAAAAGTAACATATGCATACATCGTTACTCTAACCAGGCTACACAGGTAGCTGAGACTGGATAAATGGGGCTTATGGGATTTGTGACAAGTGAAGCTTCAATGGAATAGAACACTCCTGTAGCCTGTTTTATTGTTTTACGCGCATGACAGGTGTGTCATTGATGGAATGGCGAACAGTGCAGATCCTGATCAGACTGTGCGGATGCACAGGCTGATCAGGATCTACACTGGTCGTAAAACCCATAAGCCCCAAATACATGACTGGTTGATAACATTCTAAAAAGTAAATGTCACTTGAAAAAATAATATTTTCGACAGACTATAAAGTATGGTCATTGCACATCAAAATATAAATACACAGAATAAATAGTAATGTCCGTTAACATTTTAAGGAAACGCGGTTATCGCCCCTTATATCAGTGTGGCAATATACGTCTGATATAAAATGTACATACTGTCAATCAATGCGTGGGGTAATGATGAATGAATGTTCATTTTATTTCTCCAGAAAATGTAATATCTATAGAATATACAAAACTATCTGTCTCCCTATATTATTATAACCTGGCATGTGGGACCCAGGCTTTAAGTATGATGGAATCACTGAATGGCGAACAGCATGTCCGCGTATTCTGATTAGGGTTGCATTTATTTCCATTTTAACACCCAGTGTTGCAATTATTTGATAATAATGATATTTTTATCATTGAATCAGTGTCGGACACACGCTTTTGTTAGTGTTTCCATTCACCTGTCCGATGCAAATTAAGTACATGGACGTTGTAATTAAAATCACCGATGTCATCAAATGGATGTTGCCAGGCATGAAATCAAGTTATTGTTGTATGTAAATAATATTTGTAACCCCGCATGGCCACGAGGGACCTTATGACCTTTCGATGTTTGCAGCCAATGTCCTACGTTCCATTAAACGTCACACATGTCCTACAGTGGGGTCCGCGTGTAAGTGCACACACGAACGAACACGACAGGTTGGTTCGCTACCCACCCAAAGTGTATGTTGTTACCACTCAGTTGAACCGTCTCGCCGAGACGGTTCAACTGAGTGGTAACAACATACACTTTTGATGCGAAATGAGAAAAAATGCAGACAACTATTTACATTTTTTTTTATACATAAATTACAGTGTGGTCAGCGTGAAAGTGCAGTGTTCGTTCGTGTGTGAACTTACACGCTGACCCCACTGCACGTTCATCCTGAACTTCTTATACAATTGACACGAACGCACTTCGCTATGAAGCATACAGTCGACACGTAACTTTCGTTTTATTGGACATGCAACACATGATTTTAATTTTCCTTTCATTCTCCAGACTTCACACGGCTTCATTAAACGGTTTGCTCGATTTCTAGTCATGGAATTGTACAAAATAAATGCTCCTTATGAACTAGAATCGGGTGCAGTTTAATGCAGTTGACAAGCAATTGATGACGTCATTGCACCAGCAGCCTTCGGTGAACCAATATCAATACGGTTCGCCTTAGATCAATACGGAGCCCAGCAGAGGACATGGATTTTATTTCCCTCAATTTAACAATTCGTTCCCTCGAATTAACAATTCGTTCCCACGATATAACAATTCGTTCCCTCGAATTAACAAATTAATTCCCACGATATAACAATTCGTTCCCACGAAATGACAATTCGTTCCCACGAAATGAAAAATCGTTCCCTCGAATTAACATTTCGTTCACACGAATTGTTTTGACGCCCAGCTGCGAGTGCAACACCTCTGTGCGCGCACAGCTGGGCGCCGAAACAATTCGTTGAAACGAATTGTTAATTCGAGGGAACGAATTTTTAAATTGAGGGAACAAATTGTTATTTCGTGGGAAAGAATTAATAAAAAATAATTTTACGTCCCCTGTGGGGATCCGTAGATCAATACATGGTCCGTTGGATACTGCGACGATTTGTTTGAGGTTCCCAAACGAAAACGAATGGACAACCAAATGAAAACGATCGTTTTGTACAACTTTATGCATACATGTAGAAATGAATATAATTTGTGTAATTCTGTATATCGATAATTTCGTCTAATATAAATACCCGCCTCCAAACTATACAATGGTTTGTCGGTTCTTTTAAAGCATGTCGTGACGTTTTTCTGAACGAATGTTGTGTCGTTTATACATTGTTGTTTTTTGTTTTCAATTAGAAAATGATCGGCTTCGTTTATATAATTGGAAAACGATGTTTGTGTTGGATTAAACGTGACACGTTTACTTTAAACCAACGACAACATCGTTTTGTAATGTAATAAAAACAACAAAACTATGTCAAAACGATGTGTAAACGATAGGCAACCGTTCGTTTGTCGAACCAGGAACAAATGCGGGCTTTATACGATAGAAGTGTGTCATCGTAATTACGAGAGCCTGGTGCATGAGGGTACAGTGGGGTCAGCGTGTAAGTGCACACACGAACGAACACGACAGGTTGGTTCGCTACCCACCCAAAGTGTATGTTGTTACCACTCAGTTGAACCGTCTCGCCGAGACGGTTCAACTGAGTGGTAACAACATACACTTTTGATGCGAAATGATAATAAAATGCAGAAACATATTTACATTTTTGTGTTATACATGAATTACAGTGGGGTCAGCGTGTAGGTGCACACACGAACGAACACGACAGGTTGGTTCCAACCTGTCGTGTTCGTTCGTGTATGCACTTACACGCTGACCCCACTGTAAGTTACCCGTTTACGACAACAAAAACAATTTATTTAAGAAATAAAACCACGGGCTGAACATTGCGTTTACTTGGGTGTAACATACCAAATGTATTGTTCAACCCAGTAAACGCAACAGCCCATGGTTTTATTTCTTATATTTACACTGTATATTTTTCTGATAGTGTCAAAAATGTAAATAACCAAATATGGCGTTAAAATTAACAATAATCTTGTTTTACATAATTTTGTCGCAATTCCTGGAACAGCGACGTTGTGACCCCATCAACGACATCGCACGACGTCAAGTGTGTCTAATGTATTGTATTGGGATGTAAACGCAATACGTCGAATGGGCGTTTGCATTATGAATTTATAGAGGGTGTAAATACTTATATTTGAACGATATTTCATAGCCACAAACCAAATATTCCAACGTTTTGGCCCAAAGCCTTTATCAAGAACTCAAGGAACCATGAGCGAAATGATGGAAGTGTGTGTTTTGGTTTATGAAGTATCGTTCAACATTATCAGACTAATGCGGAACGCTTGCTATTTATTTTTGTCCAGTTTTGTTGCAGACTGAATATTCATGTTTCCACTATCGGGATTCATATGGTTTGGTGAAAATAGTGACAAAAAGATAACCGCTATCCTGAATTACAGTGGGGTCAGCGTGTAAGTGCACACACGAACGAACACGACAGGTTGGAACCAACCTGTCGTGTTCGTTCGTGTGTGCACTTACACGCTGACCCCACTGTACCATATGCAACCAGACTATATAAACACGAATATTCCTGTTTCTAATATCATGTTGCATAGGTTGTTTTGTGAAAATCCACGGGGAAGAAAATCGATATCCTGGTTTACCTATGCAACCAGCTACTAGAAACACGAACAATCGTGTTTCTGAAGCAGATTTCACCAACATTGCAAAGTCTACTTTTCTAGCAAAGTATACTTTGAGGGAATAAGCATTTATTTTTCCTGAAATGCATTATTTCATATAGAACTACCGACTGCATGTATTTGATGATTACAAGTATGCAGAATTATTATACTGAAATTATTACATTATCACAGCCAAAATGGCTGTGATAATGTAATAAATTCAGTATAATAAAAATTAATAAATTTATCCTAAAATTGAAAATTTCTCCTTCAAAATATACTTTGCTAGAAAAGTATACTTTGCAATGTTGGTGATATAGGCTACTGGTAACAGTGCGTACAGGATGGATATCAAGTAAACTTGCCAATAACTTGTTTCGAGCAGATATTATGAGAAATTTTCGGAACGTTTTATAACTACGGTGTCGGGAATACAAAACCTTGCACTCGGGAACAATAAGGGATCGTTGCTAGTTATCTCCCGTTGAATTTATTTATAGAAATCCGGTCCAAATTGTGCAGTTTATGGCCTTATTGCTTGTAAATAGGGCGAATGTAGAATGATATGTTGTGAAACGGAGCAATTATACTGATTTCTACTAGTGTCGATCCAGATTATCCTACATATCTACGCAATCTGATATGGGACTAAATTATTTGCCAGATTCAAATGTTCAC
>CM055270.1:36411167-36484591 GCA_029237695.1 Conchocele bisecta
ATTCAAATGTTCACATATCATATCAAAATGTAATACACTATACAGGTGTGCAGTCCGATCTGGGTCCTCTTTTCGCAAAACTCAATTTGTATTACTGTTATTCAGTAAGAAATAAACGTTGAAATACAGCAAAGGACCGAATCTCTATCTATATATTTGCAAAGGGAGATAACTTAGCTACGATCCTTCATTGTCTCGCAACTCAATGTTACAACAACTTGCACATAATTTACATGATTGTCTGGAACAAGTCACACATGCTGTACTTGTGTAAGAACATGCTTTAACCATTTTAGTGTATTGAATTACAGCTCGATGTCTTCTACTATTGCCGTATGTTCCACCTTATTGCATCGGCGCATTCTGAGAATATTGACTCTGAACTAATGCAATCATAATGTAAAAGACGTCGGCAGTTGACGAAAGATACAGGTCACACGCATAATTCAGTTTACAAATTAAACATTGTGCTAGATGTTAGTTTAATGGGTCCGGGTCCATATGTCCACTTGGGTATTTTGCCGACTTTTCTTCATAGCCCAATATATACTGTACGTATGAATGAATGAATTATATACCCGAGTGATTGGGTCCTTACGCTCAACAAACGAGTGAGCATATCAAACCGAGTTTAATTAGTGATAGGGCCCTATCACGTGGGCATTATTTCAAGATAATCAGTTCACCTGGTTAAATAAACATTTTCTTACATTTCACACAGGATTATTCATAAAAACAAAGCCAATCAAGCGTAAAATATGGCCAAGAGATATGCTAATTAGTTTCTGGAGGCGGGCCGTATAGTAGTGACGGTGACTGTCTCGCGGTTCAGAGGGTGTGTCCGAGAACACGATTTGATTGGTTTTAGAAAACACGTCATTGTAACGTTACTGGCGTCATTTCTCCATATATGGTAAGCACGAGAGTGGTGTTAACTACTGCTGCCGAGTGGTGTAATTCACCGTTAGAATTATGTAAATTATGTACATTACTGGCTGAAATGTAAGAAAATAACGAATCTGTGTGCATGTTTATGTATATGACGTTGTTATGTTTAACAGGGAAGCCATGTCCGTCTTTAGCACTCGGACCCTTCATGACGGCTTCAGCGAATACCAGTTACTATGGCGACGCAGTTAATGTCATGTGTGTCATTGGCTATGCATTTGCCGTCGATCTGACAGCAACGGAGGGCAGAGTGACGTCATATAGTACGTTAACGTGCATGGATGACGCCGCTGCTGCATCCGGGGTTTGGAGTGACATTATTGGCACATGCTCAGGTGAATATTAAACCCATGATAGGGGAATTTAATTGCTTATTATATTGCTGTAGTTGAGTGTTGGCTTTACCCCTGTCCAAAAGAAAGGCCATATATAGACAAGAAGGCATATGTATATGGGGAGTACTGTACCATCAAGCTTTCAGCGCTAAAAAGCAGTGTACAAGTGGCCGTTTCACTAAACTTCGTACGACTAAAATGTTCGTAAGTGCAAACTTATGATAGTCTGTAAATTTCACATTAACAACGTTTTCTTGTAAACAAGTATTGGATTTACATTTATTGAGCAAATGCTGCATATGCAGCCTATACTCAATAAATGTAAATCCATCAATTGAAATCTCCAGACGATCCTAAATTTGTACTTACGAACATTTTAATCGTACGAAGTTTAGTGAAACGGGCCCCTGGTCCATATCAGACACCCTTACCCCATCGGATCACTTAGCCCCAAGTGTGACGCAACGTAAAGATACATACCATTAAGGAATGATTCATGGTTATTATATGTGTGAAAGCCCTTACTTTATTAGGCGAACGATACATAATACAAAACTATAGCATGGTTGTCCGCCTGTACGATCGATAATCCGCTTGCTAATTCCAGAATGATCTCTACAGACAGGCGGACGGAGTATGCTTTCAGTATTGCATCGTTTGTTTCACCGAGACAAGTCATGGGTAGACATACACTATTTATTCTGATACATACACTGCAATAGGATATACACATGTAGTGTAAACTGCACCATTTTGATACAAATTAGCATGTTTGTGACAACTGTTCCAGTGATTGATTGTGGTGCCCCGCCGGAAGTGAAACACTCATTCAGTGTCTACACGACCACCACATTTGGTTCCGACGTCCTCTTCCAATGTCACTCGGGCTACGGGTTTACCACGGCAACGTTCACTTCACATGCCACGTGCAACGCAACCGCCAATTGGCATTCGAATCTTGGACCCGACTGGGCGTTTGATGATAATATTAAATGTGCCGGTGAGTATGCACAGACTTTCATTAAATTACTTTCATTTGATAACAATGGGGTTTTGATATTAATCGATACTAGAAATCAATGACGTAATGCTAAAGTTGAAAAATGATTATATGACTGACAGCACAGCACATTGAGCCTAATTAAAACTAGATCGAAAAATACAGAAAATAAAATAAATAATTCCTATGACGATAACAGCTATAATACCTCTGTTTCTATTTTGTCAGTTGATAGTTCGGTGTCACTAAACAAAATATTTGTAGAACTACATTGAGCATGTTCATGAGTCAGCGTGCAGTCGCCCTTTTGATAACCGTGCAAATAGCTTTACAGAAGTGGCTGGGCTGTATGGAGAATGGGAGCATCGTTGTCGATGAAATCCTGGTCACGGCACCAATTGGCGCTGGTACGTGTCACACCTACTGCAAAACGTCCAACTACCGCTTCTCCGGCGTTAACACCGACACCTGCTACTGTGGTAACGCGCTCGTCGATAGTAAGTTTACTTTTGATATGTATCAGGTAACGAGCTTTGTATTGGCCCAATACGTACTGACTGATAACATAATGTCATATCAGGCATTGACCTGATACGAATATTCGAGTTACAACGTATTGAAAACTGACGTTTCATTAGTCAAACGGCGTCACATGACGTTACCAGTTGACGCCAGTGTAATGATGCAACGCAAACATTCTTTCAACAACAACACTATTATATTTGATCATCGGCTAGAATACAACGTTACCCGTTATATAGAATACCACCTTAGTATATGTAGATACCATGTTTATCAGACTCGGCTTGGAAACGGGTGTCCTACAGTGGGGTCAGCGTGTAAGTGCACACACGAACGAACACGACAGGTTGGTTCCACAGTAGCTTTGCCTGATAAACTTCATATCAAAATTGACTACACTATACTGGTATAATTATAATTCTCTATGTTGGAGTAACTTCCTCATTGATATTAGTGTATACAAATGGTACCAACATCACATGCTTTTTACTGTCATTAACTGTTTACTTGTGTTTGTGGTCATTTTACCAGCCATCTCATGTAATTTATATCTCTCATTTGCACGATTCTTTGTCGGAATGTACCTACATGCCGTATATAAATGTACCGGCTAGTAACCGTTCACTACAGATATAAACAATGTCATATTTATTCCAGACTATAATTCCACTGTCGATGAAGCCTGCAATATGACGTGTCCCGACTACAATATCACCGTTAGTAACACGGAGCCCTTCTGTGGAGGACAGGGCGGGCGGTTATCAGTGTTTGTTTCTCTCGGTAAGTCATCGGCTCTACGCGTATACTGGGCGACTAGCGTTTGAATAAAGGTTGGGGATATTAAAATATGTTAAAGCTGCCGTAAAACATTTCTATGAAATTTTCCAGTGAAGTTTTAGTGCATTTCCACAGCGCGTTGTTTAAACATATTTATATAATGTTTGGATGGTATTATAAAATCTGATATTATTAGTCAATGCCGACCTGTTATCTGTGGCTGTTTTCAACAAGTGTTGCTGCTATGATATGTTCTTGTTTTCTGTGGGACGGTATACCGCTGATTGTGTGGACGCACAGTCTGATCTGGATCTACATTGGTCACTTTACCCATAAGACTCAGTTCGCAAGTCATATCCACACACATGTTTGTTAACCCTTTGAACCCGAAAGCCCGCTATAGCTGTTTATGCAAACAGTGTAGATCCAGATGAGCCAGCTCGTAACGAGCCGTCTCATCAGGATCTGCACTTTTTGAAAGTAATTTTCATATTTTTTTAAAGCAAAACAATACCACCTTTTCATAATGGACTAGTCTGAAAATATTTGTGTGATGATTGGATTGGCTGCAAAAGTAACATATCAAAATCCATTCCAGTTACCTAGGGGTGAAAGGGTTAAGATTCTGTTTTCGCTTGCTCTTCGGCCTCCTTGTAGTACATGTATATGTCAACATATTATTTCGTCAACACTAGTCTGTAGCTGGTTGTTTTGTAAATGCCCACTGGACGTTTTACTTGCCTTTTGGTTTGTTTATCAACACCAAGCAGTCGTTTTAGATTTATCGAAATTAATCTGTCGTGTTTTATCAGTATCAACCTGTCATTTTAGATGGTCGTTTTATGAGCATCAACCTGTCGTTCTAGATGATCGTTTTATCAGCATCAACATATCGTTCTAGCTGACTGCTTTATCAACATCACCGTTCAACTGTAATCTGAGATGGCTAATGTGTCAGCATCACCCTATAATTTCAGATAGCTGCATTCCAGTATCAGCCTATGGTTTCAGATACATTATCAAAATTAAACGGACGTTTTAGATGGCTGTTTTATCAGCAATATCCCGTCTTTTAATCCCGTCGTTTTGGATGGTTGTTTTATCAGCATTATCCCGTCTTTTAATCCCGTCGTTTTGGATGGCTGTGTTATCAGTATCAACCTGTCGTTCTAGACGGATGTTTTATTTCCACGCAAATCTTTCATTTGCGATGAGACTCATATCAACTCCACCCTCTCATTTTAGACGGCTGTTTTGTCAACGCCAATCTGTCGGGCTATTCCATGGAGACGGTGGAGGAAGAATTAGTGGTCACGTGCAGGGAGAGATGTCGCGGACAGGACACTTCGCATGCAGGCATCAGTGTAAGCATCACGATACATTACAGAGTGTGCGGCCACTCGAATGGCAGATGCTGTCCGACAGTGCATTATAAGGGACAACGTTCACCAATATGTGGCAGTGACTGGAGAAATGGGGCTTATGGGATTTGTGACCAGTGCAGCTCCTGATCAGATAGCATACTTATGTAGCCGGATAACGCTTGTTATAAGCATTGTGCGCGTTTCATTGATGAAATGGCGGACAATGCAGATCTTGATCAGACTGTGCGGATGCACAGGCTCATCTGGATCTACACTGATCGCAAAATCCATAAGCCCCATTTTTTCAGTCACAGCCACATATGTGTTATGTAGTAATCAAGTAAGCTGAAAGATGTGGAGGAATGCCAATATGTATAAATGTATATACCTGAACTGGATCGTTAAAGGTACACTCAGATAATGTCACATATACTCAATATTTTTTTTATTCATGCACAGTAAAGTTTATACTGTACATCAATCAAACGCACCAGTTTATTTGATCACATTTCCAAACACATGCAGGAACTGTGATTAGCAGGGGAGATAATTTGGCTTGGATTAATTTGGTATTTTCCCTGTACATGTACCAGTAAGGAATTGTTTTATTCTTTATTTGTGAAATGATCATATTCTATATTTATATAGACGCTAGAAAGTGTAATTAATTAAAATAAAATAAACCATTTATTGCAAAATATGTATATAATAATGGGAAAATGTTATGTGGCAGTACAGTGAAACCTCTCTTAACCAGACACCCTGGGAGGTTTCACTGTAAATCAGGCATGTGATCATTATAAGCCATAGGTGTGTGCTATGCGATCATGAACAGACATTATCACCTGAGTTAAATGTCCAAGAAACCAAGCAAAATAAGATAACACAAGTTTTCTTGGTGTCCAGTTTTGAGGTTCCACTGTATTATAAACCGATATTTTACAGGCGTCTATTGGTACAATTGGGTTCAGTGAAAGTGAAAGTGAATGGGGTTTAACGTCTCACCAACAGCTAGGGTCATATAGAGACGGAACCCCAGTTTAAAGTCTCATCCGACAGACCAGTGGAATGGAAACATTGTGAACGTATTTTTGATGCTTGAGGCGAGGTTTGAACCCACAACCTCCGGATTGGAAGTCAATTGTTCTAACCCCTAGACCCTAGACCACAATCCATCCATACAATAGGGTTCAGAAATACGATACAAATCATCAATTAAACTGTTTTGTTTCTCCGAATCTGGGGCCCGTTTCACTAAACTTCGTACGACGAAGTTGATCGAAAGTGCAAATTTAGGATCGTCTGGAAATTTCACTTGATGGATTTGCATTTATTGAGCATAGGTTGCATATGCTCAATAAATGTAAATCTAATACTTGTTTACAAGAAACCATTGCTAATGTGAAATATACAGACTATCATAATTTTGCACTTACGAACATTTTAATCGTACGAAGTTTAGTGAAACGGGCCCCAGTTTCATAACTGTCTACACATATCATATCTGAGACTGTGCCTTTACCGTATGTGCTACACGGCAGGTGAACATGTGCTACTGCATCAACAACATGACCGAGGACCCTGGTGACGAGATCGGTGCCGGCTACTGCAGCTCCAACAACACGGACCATGTCAGGATCTACGACCTCGGTAAGACTCCGGTATTATATTAGGAAAGTACTTTATGGATGTAAATTAAGAAAACTTTCTCGGCATTGAACTACACAATAGAAAATGGAATGGTTTACCGCTAGATTAACCTATTTCTTCTAGAATTCTTTCCCTTAAAATGTTTAATCCAACAAAAATTAATGCAAAGATATGATCATGCTATGTTTTTCTTTTTTTTTTACTTCCTCTATTTGTTTTTCTATCTGTTATTAATTGATACTTATATTTTTGGATTTTTTTCTTTTCTTTATAAAAATATCAAACATACACATGCGCCCGGACGTATTATATGTATGTCTTAACCCTTTCAACACCAAGTAACTTAATAGGATGTTCCATGTCAATGTTTTTCACGCTATTTCATTAATTTTGTTCATTCAAATTATCCCATTCTTCTAAAAGGGTAATCTGTACGACGTTTAAAATTATTAACAAACAGTGGAGATCCTGATGAGACGGCTCGTTACGAGCCGGCTCATCTGGATTTGCACTGTTTGCAAACATTGTCTCTATAGAGGTCTGTGGTGTTGAAAGGGTTAACTGACCATTTGGCGACGAATTACCATCATGTTTAATTACCTACTCGCTAGAGATTGTCAAAAAATGAACAATCAAAGGGAGAGGGACCATCATCGGAAATAATAATTGTCAAATACAAAATTCGAGCTGGATATTACAGATGACACATGGCTTTATATTGGGGTGGGGATGTAACGAATATGTTACACATAACGGTTGCGTTCACAATCGGCGGATAACAGTGAATTACGAAGTCATATAATAATCTGTTTTTTTTGTGTGTTATTTTTTTCAGCAAATATATGTATGCTCGGTTGATTTGATCAATTTACATAATTGAGACACGCCATGTGATTTTGTACTTTCGGACATCTGCGTAATTTCATTAAATACGTTTACAAAATTTACACTATTTTCCATAAATAGCGTCAAAACTTTACAAAATCTTCAGAGTACATGCGGAATTATATTCTGCATATACTCTGAAATTTTGTTAACTTCATTTATGAAAAATATTGTAAATTTTGTAAAGCGTACTTAATGAAATCACATGGCTTGTCTCATATTAAATGTCGGTCTAGTATTGTCTGTAGATGCCATGCTTTTATTTCAGCAAAGAGACCTCGACTGGGATCGTCATGTGAGTCGCTGTACACGAGAGGTATCCGCATGAACGGCCAGTACTACCTTACGGGCAAAGTCAACAAAACGCAATGCTACTTCAAAGGTACGAGGACAGTCCCTACATCGTTTTTTATATGCTACATGCAATCGTGCAATGTTTGTCTATTTATCCCGTCAACACAGTGCGTATGTGCCGTGAAACACGGTGCCGTGAAACATTTTTGATATCCAGTCAACACAATTTTTGCATTTTACAGCCATTTGTAGGTGTTGACGGGATAAATAGAATAGTAAGTTAGTGCCGTGAATGGGAAAACATATCTGGCGCGGCTCGGAAACGGGATGTGCTCGGCAGATCTTTTTTCCCATTCACGGCACTAACCTACTATTCTCTATTTATGCCGTCAACACAGTGCGTATGTGCCGTGAAACATTTTTGATATTCTGTCAATACGACCTAATCACTGCGTGTGAATATGGGGTGGCTGGGGTTATTATTTTTGCATTTTAAAGCTATTTGTAGGTGTTGACGGGATAAATAGAATAGTAAGTTAGTGCCGCGAATGGGAAAAATATCTGGCGCGGCACGGAAACGGGATGTGCTCGGCAGAGCCTCGCCCATCCCGTTTCCTAAGCACTGCCAGATATTTTTCCCATTCACGGCACTAACCTACTATTCTCTATTTACCTTATCAGTGCTATATAATAACTACTAATTAATTCGGACTACGATTATATGAGCAAGGAAATATACTTTTGTAAGGAAATACAGTGGAACCTCTCTAAACCGGACATCACTAAAGCATCTGTTATCTAATTTTTCATGGGTTTCTTAGTCATTAATCTCATGTGATAATGTCAGTTTATGATCATATAGCAGACAAACATGGCTCGGAAAGATCAAATGTCTGATTTAACAGTGAAACATCTCTAAAACGCACACCCTGGGGATCTCCTAGGGTGTCCGGCTTACAGAGGTTTCACTGTATAGTTTTGCATTGTTTGTCATGCACTGTAAATAGAGAATAGTAGGTTAGTGCCGTGAATGGGAAAAAATATCTGGCAAGGCTCAGGAAACGGGATGGGCGAGGCTTTGCCGAGCACATCCCGTTTCCGTGCCGCGCCAGATATTTTTCCCATTCACGGCACTAACCTACTATTCTATTTATAACACCTACAAATGGATGTAAAATGCAAAAATTGTATTGACTGGATATCAAAAATGTTTCACGGCACCGTGTTTCACGGCACATACGCACTGTGTTGACGGGATAAATGCTGAAACCATGGTAGCACAGGCTCGTCGAAATGACAGTCGAAATGAGTGGCCACACCATATACGTCAATAAAATATGAATAATAAGATATAATGGTATATCTCAGAAAACCAAAGAGCCAGCAAAAGGAAAATCATACAACCTGTATCATAGAGAAATGTACCGTGGTGGCTGTAGTCTTCAACACGACACACGGTGCCCTCCACATCTAACGGTGCACGGTCCATAAGATGTGTGTGGGGGGTACATGCATGCCGAAGGTGAAATATGAAAATAGTTACATTTTCGTTACAGACAAAAACATGCTTGTGTTCAGGAGTATATCTACAAGGCTGAATTATTAATTTTAAATACAGTGCAACTTCTCTAAACCGGACACCCTGAGCGGCCCTACTATAGAGATGTTCCACTGTATAACAGGCGTATCGCCACTCCAAGGTACGCTTCAGTTAGTTGCAAACGGTAACTCTTGCAGTTTACTCCCCTACGGACGGTACGGGAGTAAATTGCAAGAGTTGCCGTTCGCAACGATGCTTCAGTGCTATGCGATGAAACACAGACAGTGTCATCGGCGATAACTAACTGAAACCCATACAAATTGCCCACACATGGGTGTAAATAATGTCCGGTTTGTAGAGGCTCCATTGTACATTGTGGTATACAGTATGCAGAGCTCCAGATAAGGTGCCTATTGGCGTATTTTACGCACTTATTTTAGCAGAATTGATTATCAAAAGTGGGAATACAAAATACACACAGCAATGTGAAAATACGCATGATTGCTTTTCAAATTGAGTAATAAAGTTGAAAATTTACTTAGTTGAACTGGAAAAAGTAGCTCAAATAAGTGTATGTTTTAAATATGTTTTATTTTGCATCAATTGTTCCCTATTTAATAAGGAAGACAATCAATAAGACATACAGTGGGGGTCAGCGTGTAAGTGCACACACGAACGAACACGACAGGTTGGAACGGTCAGCGTGTAAGTGCACACACGAACGAACACGACAGGTTGGAACCAACCTGTCGTGTTCGTTCATGTGTGCACTTACACGCTGACCCCACTGTATGTACACGTAAAATACGGATTTAATTTGAAATCTGGGGGTGAAATACTCTTTAGATACAAATCTTATCTGGAGATCTGTATATGCGTTTTATGATCAGCGTGTATCAATTACCGCAGACGGGACACAGTGTGAGGCGGGGTGGGTGGGGTACGCCGGAAACTGTTACTACTTCCACACTGGGGGCACGATGAACTTCACGGATGCACGGGCATTCTGCCATGCCAGGGAGGCGGAACTCGTGTCCATAACCTCCAAGGAGGAGTACCTATTTCTGCACGAGACACGGACAGGTAGGACCAATATGCGGCTGTGACTGGAGAAATGAGGCCAGTACATCCATGAAGCATGATGACGATCTATATTGTTTCTTAGAAGCATGCCGGGTAGTTTGTTGATGAAATTGCGAACAGTGCAAATCCTGATCAGACTGTGCGGATGCAGACTGGCATATTTCTTCACTGGACGCAAAACCCGTAAGCCATAGTTCTCTAGTAACAGCCGCAAACGCGTTTATAAACACGATACACCTAACCGTGACACCCCAGTAGCCTATTTCACCAACATTGCAAAGTATACTTATCTAGCAATGTATACGTTGAGGGAGAAATTTTCAATTTTAGGAGAAATTTATTAATTTTTATTATACTGAATTTATTACATTATCACAGCCATTATGGCTGTGATATTGTAATAAATTCAGTATAATAATTCTGCATATTTTTAATCATCAAATATATGCAGTCGTTAGTTCTATATGACATAATGCATTTCAGGAAAAATAAATGATTACTCCCTCAAAGTATACTTTGCTAGAAAAGTATACTTTGCAATGTTGGTGAAATCGGCTACTGAATGTCTGACTTGGATTGTTCTATGCATGGCTATTAACATGATTAGACAATTGAAATTAGAAATGCCTAAAATGCTCGGCTTCAAAAGCTTTCAAAATTACATGTATCAGAATATTTATTCAGAACCAGGTTATGAATCTTGTCTTGTTATACGCGACTATTCAACAACATCTTTGATGGCTTCGTTAAGTGTTGATATTCAATCCAATCCAAACTACTATCGTGTGCATTGTTTTAATCCCTTGACTAATCTGAAAATTTGACGATTGGACTGGAAAATTAGCATATCACAGTCCAGTCCAGTTAATTAGGGTTGAAAGGGTTAAAATACAGTCAAATATGTAATTATGTTTAAACGTGTCGAGGTATGTATGTAACTCATGATGGGCAAGATGTGTGTATTAGTGCCAGGCTGGTCAGACCGATGGTATGGTAAACCAGACGTTCCCGGTTCGATATTCCGGGCCGGTGCGCATCTTTATCGCCATGTGACAAAGCAAGCAATTTCCGTTATTTATTTAGTATTCAGTGACCTGGAAGATGTGACCAGCGTGTCCGCCAATTGGCATCTGGGCCTGGTGGACACCCACGACTCGAACCTGTTCTCCTGGTTGGATGGCAACCTGCTGTCGTACTCGGCCTTCCAGGACAGCGAACCCGATCAGGATAAGAACGACTGTGCCGTCGACCATCCGACGGACGAAAAGGCACTGTGGCAAGATGCAAAGTGTAGCCAGAACGAGAACGTCATGTGTAAACGCGCGCTATGTAAGTACAAAATCATAATGCAAATGCAGAACACGATACTCAAAGGAGATAAATGAACTCACTTAAAGAAGAAACTAACGCGATACATCATGATAAACACACGACATGCGCACAGCCAAGAAACCCATGATGATAATCGCGGAAAAGCACTAACAGAAAAATAAATAGACTAAGTGTGTGGTTATAATTTATAGTTTTAATTATGACAATTACTATGTCAGTGTTGTCACGCAGTGCACGACACAAATGTCTTCTAGCGACACCACAAGACAATAGGACACTATTAATACTAGTTCTCATCTCCAATAATTACAATTCACCACATGCACGGTACAGTTTTCCGGCTGTAAACAATCTGAACAAAACCCCATGCGAAAATATGCAATATTGATTTATAGCAAATATATATTTACATGCATGTCGCTCTTCAGATGACTACGGCTGTGCAGATGTGAACGTACTGACTCCTTTATTCTCACAAGGAAGCAACACAATGACCCTGCTGGAATGTATACAGTTATGTAGGGGACAGGGGACCACCTATTCCGTGGTCCGAGGGTCGGAATGTGGGTGCGTGGATGATCTGCCCCTGCACACAAACTTCTCGAAGGCGAACTGTAATATCCCGTGCCCTGGGGACCCGTACCAATACTGCGGGGAAGGGGGCGCAGGCACGAAGTCTGTCATTGTGAAAGGTAGGTACATTCACGTGCTCTTGGTTTTATTTACATTGTCGGTAATCGATGTATGGGGATCTCAGGAAAACATGCATACACCGTTATTAGTTGAACAGGCCAATTATGGTTAAATTCATAGAACAGATTAAATCGGAACATTCACAAAATGTAAGAAACTTATGCCAATACATATACCCAGCGTTTTAAATGCAAATGCATATATACATCACTGTGGCCACTTTCTCCCAATAAATAAGGACATACAAATACAGCATATACATATATTTGCTATTATTAATTCGACATGCTTGCATGATATTCACGCGTACAGGTTGTAATATATTGTACTGCACTAGACTAATCTTGCAAATTCCACCAACAAATGGATTATCATGGATTAACCAAACATCTGTGTATGTGATTGTTGTGCATGTGCTGGGGTCAATGTTCGACGGTGACATAGCTGGTATTCGATGCAGCTATGCCACCGTATTCCTCAAGTTACGGCTTATGTACCGGCTGCTGTTTTTGTCAACCATAATTGTATGTTGTTACATGTATATTACTTCACAGGCCATATGGCTTAAAGCGTTAATCTCAATACACATCATATGCCACAAAGGATGACCTGTCGCAATGTTTCATGAAAATCCGTCATTACGTTAGAAAGGTATTACAGACAATTTACTATAAACTACTAAACAATATGAATCACGCCGTTCGGAAATCACGTGATCACGCACCCGGTTAATGGTTAATTCAGATTTCCAGGAACATTCAACATCTTTCAGCTACAGACGGGCGTCTGCCAGCAAAGTCGTGCGAGGAGCTACAACTGGTTGGTATCGGCGACGGGGAATTCGAGCTGAAGCCACAAACGACCTTGGTCACCCAATACTGCGGACTGCCAGGTATGTGTCTACTAAACTCAACTATATAATTATATTGCATGAAATGGGCATTCATAATGTATTATGTATTGGCTAATGGTGTTTAACGACTTATCAACAGCTACGGTCACTTTAGGCCGGGTTAACGGGGTCAATACCCATAGAAATCTTAAATTCAGAGCTGAATATTTACAGAAAATATAATATATTCAGCCCTGAATTAGAAACCCCTGACCTGGTGCCAAGTCCTCACCACACCAGAGTCACTTAGCCCCATTCCATAAAAGTAATACGAGTAATACTTATCTTAGTACTTTCATAATCGGCATAACCGGATTCAACTCTGAAGTAGCACGAAATCCAAATATGTACATGAGAGCCAAACCAGAGATATCGGGATTCAAGCAAGGATGAACCCCATCGTTAACCTTTGCATGCTCCCGACCAACCACCAACAATTCGTAATGTAATCCAGTGCATTAAAATTACAAAACATAGTCAAGCGATCCATGATAATCACAAAACACGACTACCAGAAAAGGTATTCATTGCTAGTGCGGTTTTATTGCACTTGTTCATTAATCAGGGACCCGTTTCACTAAATTTCGTACGACTAAAATGTTCATAAGTGCAAATTTAAGATCGTCTGTAAATTTCAATTTATGGATTTACATGTATTGACCATAGACTGCATATGCATCCTATGCTCAATAAATGTAAATCCAATAATTGTTTACATGAAAACATTGTTAATGTGATATTTACAGACTATCACAAGTTTGCACTTACGAACATTTTAGTCTTACGAAGTTTAGTGAAACGGCCCCCAGGTTGCGGACTGTACTGTACTTTCACAACTCATAATACTCAATGTGTAATTATAACATGTCATAGTACATGCTACCCAGTGATTTACAGTGATTCTGGAGGGATTTATTTCTTGAAGGAAATGTTTCCTCCTAGACGTTCACGAGACGTAATTGACGTCACGTTTGACGTCATTTCCTGCGAAGAAACAATTCATACGCTAACGTCAAAATTTACAACGTTATAAGCTTGTCTACGAGCAAATTACACATTTTTCGAAAAGCATGTACATTATTTTTTATTCCACTACCATTTTGAAATACCGGATTTATTTCCCTTGACATCTGTAAACCCGACAAAGAAACTCGTGCTCAGCACTCGTTTCTTTATCGAATTTCCAGATGTCTCGGTAATAAATCCGGTATTACAAAATGGTAGTTGAATACACTATATATAATTACAGAATGTCCACACTCCTGGATAAAAATCAACGGCAACTGTTACAAGTTCAATCTGAACGCTATGTCAGCGGACGATGCGCAATTAGTATGCGCGAAATACGACGCATACCCTGTCGTCATTGAAACCATAGACGAAGTAGAGATGATCGCGACGACAATAAAGAACATAAGTAAGTACCATAGTGTTACATCACCATGCTGAACACCTTGTGTGGTCCCCAGTGTGTCCGCTTGGGGATGTCCACTGTATCACATATAAACAGTTCGTTTATTATAGTGGCACCCGTGTTTTGAAAGGGCCAGACATAATAGATGTATGAGACACTCTGTCGAACAATCTGTACTTCATATCCTTTATGCCAAGCACAAGGCAGGAAGGCAATTGGTACCATTACATTTAACTAGATGGCAGCACACCAACCGTCCACATCAGCCCGAGCGAAGGCTCGAACCGTCTACCCCACAGTTGCGAGGCGGGTGCCGTATCCACTAATTCACAGCGACTGGTAATACTATGTATATACGTTCGTATGATGATCGTTGTGTGTTGCAATGACAAGCAACGGTATCTAGGTGGACTGACTAAAAACAACGCAATCCATACAAAATGCTCACTTTGGGACACAGGCTCCGACTGCGTTACCCGTCACAGATACACGCATGTCACAATCAAAATCAGTTAGCTTGACCACAGTTAATATTTCTACTATGCTCAGTGGGATACATTTACAATTATTTAGGTTGGATTTCTTACGTTTGTAATGATATATATTATGTTAATGTTAACGTAAAGCAGAAAACGTAAGTCAGATTAGCTTGAAACTAGAAATGCGTCTGTGTATAGGTATATGTCAACCAGAGCGCTAAACTTTGCTGGTTGTGAAAAATGCACTGTGCCATATTGAAAGCTATATAAGCATGGTCGTGAACCATAGCCATTTGAGACAATTCATGTGATGTTGTACCTACATCTTAATAAGATATCCAATATAAAATGACAAATAGTTTCCGTAAATGATGACAACAGTTGATGAAATCTTCAGAGCAAATGCCGAAGAAGATATGAAAATGTCGTCAACTGTGGATATCAGTTACAGAAAATATTTATGCAAATAGGTTTCATGAAAAACACACAACTTCTTAGGTACACAATCGCATTGCTGGTCTCATTTATGGTGCTTGCGTAAATAGTTGTCTTTCAGTTGTCTCTTCGATGTTAATTGCTTACTGTTTACAGGCATTTATAAAGCGAAGAAGGTGTGGCGAATTGGCGTGGAGTCGTTGTCCAAGAATGCTGGCATATACAGATGGGCCAATGGGCGGATATTTGACATTGCATCATTAAATAACACATTCATCAAGCATGACGGGCTCTTCATGACCATTAATACGACCGATCCGGCAATCTGGAAGACCTCTATTAACCCTTCTGCTACAATTACGTTTATTTGCGAAAAAGGACCAGGTAATATAACATGGCGAGTGTTCATAGTTTCATTTATTTGAGATTATTGTGTCTAAAGCAACACACATGTAACAACATGCAGTGTATGGATGACAAAGACGGCATCAGGTGCATCATGTAAATAAAAGTATGACATATGGCAGAATATAATTACGTAATGCTGTATATAATACTGATACAATTATTTTCACCGATATTTAAATAACATAGAATGGCGTCAGTCACATTTATGCATGCACATCGATGTAAAAATGTTCATTTCGTTACTGGTAGTCGTGTTTTACGATCACCATAAATCTCTTTTATACACAACCGCCTGCGTTAATCTTGCCAATATTATCAACGTTTATGAATATCTATTAGTAATACCAACTATCAATCAAGTAATTTGATTGTGTCAGCCTGAGCTGTACTGCAGCTCAGGCTCAGCCAATCAAGCTGCTTGATTTCTAGCACAATACTAGTTTTCAAATATTTTGAAATAATGAAATTAACAATTATTGGCAAGATTACCGCAGGCGGTACTATAAATAACCGCTACTGGTGCGGCTGCGATAAAATTCGTAATCTGATATTACCTGATATTAAAGGCCCTATGTCGACATATTTCCACAGAATACGTGGGTTGCTACAACTCCTCCGGTATCACGACGGCACATAACATCACTGGCTACGACCAGATGACCATACAACAGTGTGTAGAGTACTGTCGGAACTGCAATGAGCCTTACGCCTACCTTGCCCCGACAGACTGTCTATGTAGCAGGTAACGAGATTTGTATTGGCCGCCGAATGCGTACTATGGAAATGAATGGCCTTTTTGTGGAATTTATCGGGGTATAAACTTGGAAAAGTCGCGGGAATACTGGACGAAGGCCGGAAGGCCTCGTCAAGTATTCCCGTGACTTTTCCAAGTTTATATCCCCGATAAATTCCACAAAGAGGCCATTCATTCCTTATAATTCCAGCATTTGAAATAAATTCATCAAGAAAATGTGTTTATTTTCCGTTTTCTTAAGAATTATTTTAACTGCGCCTGGCGGTTACGGAAAGTAGTTCGGCGTGGGAGTTTACTGGGATATAAATGTTGGACGGAGACTTGCAACGGACCAATCAAATGTTAGGGAATTGTGTAAATATTTTTGTGCTGGAATTATTAACTAATAACTTAATGTCGTATTGGGCATCGAGTTTTGTATTGGCAGGTAATATACATTCGCATCTGGCGTAAGTATGTATTGGCCGAATACGTACTGACTGATAACATGATGTCGTATCAGGCATTGCGTTTGGAATGGTTCATAACGGCCCAGCAACACAAACGAGTATCATTGACGGTCAAGGAACACGTACTGATTGATAACATAATGTTGTATCAAGTAACAAGTTTTGTGTTGGCCGAATACGTACCGACTGATAACATAATGTTGTACCAGGTAACGAGTTTTGTGCTGGCCGAATATGTACTGATTGATAACATAATGTCGTATCTGGCGTTAAGTTTGTATTGGCCGAATATGTACACGTACTGACTGAGAACATAATGTCGTCTCAGGCATTGCATTTTGTATTGGCCGAACACGTGTTGACTGATAACGTGATGTCGTATCAGGATTTGAGTTTGATTTGATTTGACTGATATCAAGCATTAAGTTTTGTATTGGCCGAATGCGTACTGGAATGGTGCTTAACGGCCCACCAACACAATTTAGTATAATTTACTGACAAGGAATACGTGCTGCCTAATAACATACGTACTGACTGATAACATAATGTCGTATTGGGCGTTGAGCTTTGTATTGACCGAATACGAACTAACTGATAACATAATGTCGTAAATGTAAATGCGTTGATTTAACGATGGCACTGGCTCGATGACTATTTAAGCCCCCATCCGATAGGACTAGGCTAGCACGAAGTTGTCTTGCACAAGGACACGCCTAATCGACCATTCTGAGCAGGTCGATGGGAATCGAACCCGGGGTCTCCCGATCCGCAGATGTCGTATCAGGCATTGAGTATCAGACTTTCGGTTTTGTATTGGCCGAGTGCGTACAGACTGATAACCTTGCCTGATATACTTGCTATCAAAAGACACTAGACTGGTATTCTCTATTTCCACAGGCTCAAGTTTATCAGACTCGGCTCGGAAAATGGTAGGAATTACTCGTCAAGCCTCGTAATTCGTTTCTTAGCATTGCCTGATAAAACAAGATATCAACAGACAATATAATATTGGTGTTGTCTATGTCGCAGCCTCCTGGCCGTCCCCTTGGATCCTACAAAGACGACATGCTCCTCTGTTTGTGCCGGGCAGGCGAACCAACTGTGTGGAGGTGTCGGGATGGTGACACTGTATAAAGTCGGTAGGTAACGATAATTCATTCGATAGTATTGACTTCGTGAAAGCTATACCATTGACTGTCATTGAAGGATATAACATGGACATGACTATGTTGTTGACATTTAAGGTTATATATTTAACAATGAAGGCTGCATGTTTTACAAATAAAAGCTATACTAAAACATGTGGAATGTACCAGTGAAGGTTGTATGATTAACAGGGAATGACATATGAGGATATATGATTACATGTACCTTTGAATGATATAATATTGCAATTGATGACTATATGACTACTAAATGTTTCAAGTAACTGATATATGATTATAAATAACCTTTATATAAGTTACTATTGAAGATTACATGAGGATAATTAATGATTACCATTGCATGGTATAACATAATATTTGAAGGACACACGGTTACCAATGAAGGCCATGTGAGTAGCATTGAACATTATATGAAGCATATTGAAGGTTATGATAATATATTTGAAGGGTATATAATGAACTGTGATATCACATGTAATCCTTCATTGATGAAAGACGTATAAATATTGATAATATAATATATATATGGTACAATTTGTACTGCAAGTTTTCTATTGTACTGGATGATATTTTAAAGTCCAGTTAATATAATCCCAATGTATTGAATTTGTATTCAATCCAATGGCAAACGAAACGTTAAGCTTTCGTTAAAATGTCATACCTTATAAACCTGCAATTGTATTTACATGTACCGTGCCATATCGCTGAATAAATAGTATGTAAAAGCAAATAGCGTGAACAGTGATTTTGCATATTCCAGAATGTATTTAAACACCGGCATATAGCTACAAATACGTGCCGTGGATGAAACTGTTATAATTAAAACAAAGCAAGTGCGAGTGTCCACAATGGTTCTTTCGTTCTCCTATAAACTACCGGTCTTGGATATCGTTAGTATGTAATATCGAATATCTGGTTCCACACTGACATTAACATAGACAAGGGACATGGTTAACGCGATTGGTGTTTTCTGGCTTATGCAATACGTGTTAAACGATATAATTGTATTTAGATGAGTATGCGTCGTTTGCTACATCATGTGAGGACCTGTTTGCCGCGGGTATATTCCTATCCGGAAACTACAAGGTGAATGGCACCAGCACTGAATGCCATTTAAAAGGTAAGATCCACAAATGATGCCGAACCAACTATTTAGTACAGTTGTTTGCATTCGTATGCTCTTTTCACGAATATACCAACTATTTAGTATGGTTGTGTACAGTCGTATGCTCTGTCGAATGTAAACAGAGCATACGATTGTACACAAGCATACTCAATATTTGGTTTGGCCTTTATTTATGAATACCCTTTGATTAATCCCAGTGTGTTACACCAGCAACATAGAATACTAGAACTTTTAGTATTCTATGTTGATGGTTTAGAGTCTGTATGTTGATATGCGCCGTGCAATATCCAGTGAGATACAGTATTGCAAATCAGCTATCGAAGCATTAACCATAACTTACATTTGTCTCATATAGTCAACTAGTGGCAATGCCAGACATTCCAATGGTCAATATACATTAATTTTCGTGCGCACTTGTTCAACATATACAATTGTCATCTAATGCAAGTTGAGTTTCAGCTACCTGTATGTATTTCAGATGGCACACTCTGTGACAATGGTTGGATTGGATATAATGGTGATTGCTACACATATCTGCCGACAAATAGCCAGGGCCCAACGTCAACCTGTCTCGTGGACGGCACAGGGGCTCGAATCGCTTCATTGGCCAGTGTAGATGCATACACGTTTGTTGTAGATTATTTGAAAAGTACTTATATTACTTACTTATATTACAAATATGATAATGTGATACTATTCAGTAATTGGAATTGAAACAATGACATAGTACCAGTAATACAACAATCCCAAATATCGCTGAAAATGCTGTCCAAAATCAATTTGTAATTGGATGTATAATAGCGTATGTATGTATACGACTGGTACATATTATTTTACTTTCATCGACAATGGTATGTTTCATCAATACAAAGAGTGCGATTCCTGTAACCGATGTTTAACATTAGAATTGTATTAATTTTCATATTTCCCTTCGTAGACGGCGGCTACGAGTCGCTAGCATTGGGCGTAACTATATTTCTGCTTTAATTTACTAAAAACCCACGTTCGATATTAAACATGGACTACATGTATATATTACAGGGCGATACTTTAACAACTTTAAGGGAGACATGACAATATATAGCGGCATCAGTGACGTATACGAGTTGGAAACATTCATGAATGCGGTAGGTTTTGTCGTCTACATTACAAATGTATATAAAATGTGTTCTATGTACGGTATATGTAGAAACTATATACATATATACGAGCTATTTCTGTGTATGCATTGTTATGTACTGATAGTGGCTATAGTGTAGACATTATATTCGTAAATTTAATGGCGGTGTCTTCACCAGATCACTACGTCTAATAATACATCGGTATTATGACCAATTGTGTTTTCTGATAACATAACCATTACAAACTCGTCGGTGTTTGTTTTCACAGGACGGTGCCTTGCTGGACAATAGCTTGGTCACAGGAGGATATATAGAACTGTCCGAACTTGGACTGCAGCGACCAGATCTTCTATTTAACCTCGCCAACGGATTGACACTGGACGACAACCAGGGAAACGCCGTAGGAACAATTTGCAAAACAGATAAAGGTAAACTACATTTAGCAGATATACAATAGTGTATAGAAACACAATGTATTATAACAACGATACAATGAAAGTGATTGGATTTAACGTCCCAGTGACAGTTAAAGTCATATACAGACGAGATCCGTTTCATCTGAAAGAAAAGTCACATCTATAAAATATACGTTAACAGATGCATATTAGTGTGCATTTCAACATCGTGTATTGTATAACAACTTGCAAACACATATCGGATAATTATCTAAACATTCGAACGTCTAACTAACTACTATTCATAATTAATATAAAATGAGAAATACAATATTTCTCCAATAGAGGAAGATGTATAATATTTAAAATGTGCTGACTGGCAGACATTGGATATGCTGATATCTTACTCTATTAGTATTATATGTGAGCAAAGGTAGAGAAAATGCATAGCTAATCATGTCAATCACATACCTATTAGAAGTGTGTATATAGCGTACTGTGCGCATGCTACGTGTTTATCATGATATATTGTGTTAGCAGTTTTAGATAACACTCGAATTCCTGAAGAAAGTTAACGGGTTTAACATTCGATCAACAGTTAAGGTAATATAGAGACAGGACCCCGATTTTAAAGTATCATACGAAAGACCAGTGGGCCTAGGCGCGGGAATTTTGTACTCGCAGCCAATGCTGTACTCACTAGACCACATCCCATCCCTCATTTTAGCGAACCGCGGTTGCTTCACGAAGCCGTCAAACATCACCCCGATCTTGGAGACGCTGAACTGGATGGAAACCACTCTATGCAAGCAGCTCTGCATTGGTCAATTGCTGACACTGGCTCTGATCGGTAAGTCATGACATGACAAAGGCAGTTTCCAAAAGGAAGTTTTTAAATAAATGTTCGTTGAATGGTACAAATTTAATACTACATGTGACCGTTGCACATATTATGTGCAACCGTCACATGTAAGTATTCAACTTTTAGGATTAACCCGCATTACAGAGTGTGTGCATTGCCATACAATCCTGGGTATGTATGTTTGAGTATGTTCGCCAATTGCAGTACATGCACGGATCATTCAGAATGCGAATAGTAGGCCACCTTTGGACAGCACGGACGCAGTTTGCAGTAGGTGAACTCACTGCAGTCAATTCAGGTTTTGTTTACTCCCATACGGGAGTAGATTGAAACAGTTACTGCTCACAGCTAAGTTCTAGACATGCATAAAAAAATGCATTAGAACCACACGTGCAATACATATTATTTGCTGGTGGCCGTGTACTGGTGATATTTGCGATCTCTCAAGCTTATATTGCTATTTTTATCATCACTTTCAGGTGGAAATATTTGCATGTGTACCAATGTTACGGAATTGGATAGCATGACGTCTACAAACAGTTCTGATTGCTACGTGGAATGCAACAAGTTCGCCGGGGGCTATTGCGGTCAGAATGACGTCGTATGGGCACTTGATGTAGGTGGGTAGATGAACATTATTGTGCACGGCATACATGTACAGAATCTATTATAGATTGAGTGTCTTATTTATCATTTTGGGACATTGGAATTTCGTAGATCAAAGTACAATCTAAATTAACAAACAATTGCCTTATGTTTGTTAAACGACGGACCAATGCATATGCGCGTATCCATTATACAGTTCTAAGAAATGTTCCATGCATACAAATTGCAACTACCTGTACCTATATATTATTACTGTCGGTTTCATGTATATTGCAAACTTACACATTTTCTCGGTTATATAAGCATTCCAAAAACTATATCTTACAAATGAGTTTTTGTATCTTATGAAATTTGGTCAATTAATGATTTTATAACAATGAAAATAATATTTGACCGAATTTCACGAAACAAAAAGAAGGTTCATTCTCAAATGTTGATCACATTTCATATTATCAAAAACGAGTTTTGAATTGTTTATATAGCCGTCATATTTGGGCAGGTTTTCATGAAACAGACAGTAGTATATTTTTGGAAACATATTTTTCGTTGAATGGTATAATAATCCTGTTTAGATATAAGGTTATTTTTGTCATATTTGGGCAGGTTTTCATGAAACAGACAGTAGTATATTTTTGGAAACATATTTTTCGTTGAATGGTATAATAATCCTGTTTAGATATAAGGTTATTTTTGTCATATTTGGGCAGGTTTTCATGAAACAGACAGTAGTATATTTTTGGAAACATATTTTTCGTTGAATGGTATAATAATTCTGTTTAGATATAAGGTTATTTTTGTTTGCCATTATTTTGTAGATGCTGATGACGTGGCTACTGATTGCAATTCCCTGTACCTGGCAGGAGTTTTCAACAAAGCAACATATAAACTTAGAAATGGCACTGGTTATATGATGGGAACGTGTGGAATATCCGGTATGTTTATAACCCTATTGTTCTGTCGGTAATGCAGGGCGACTTACAAGTAACTTGTAAGTCGCCCTGCATCACAGACAGAACATTGGAACACAATACATATAATATTCCTTAATTCTTTATTCACTCAGTCCATACATATGACAAAATGAGGTATATAGTTTCAACAAATGTGAACAACGCTTCAGGAAATGGCGTTCACATGAATCATGGGTGCTTCATACATATAAATATTTAGAACTGATTCATTGATATTAGTATGATTGGAATGTCTCGTTGCAGAATGCGAAAAAGGCCGTAATTGTCTTTTTCTAACTATTGTTCTTGCAATACCCTCAACGTAAGCGTATTCACTAACAATATGTCTAGTTGCTTATGTTCGTCAATTAGTGTTTGTCGTATATGGTTCTCATTTCATTCTTGTTGGACGATGAGCAGCTAGTTGGGCAGTGCACATCGGATATGTTGAAGAATCACAACTCAGTTAACCGATTTCCAGAGTTTGCAGGGTTTGAACTGTTATAGTCTTGTTACATGTATGCCGCATGGGCTTGTATATATATCAGCTTAGTATATTGCTTTTACACACATACACTATGCAATCATTTCATTCCGAATGGCTTAACTTAATATTGTAAAATATTGTTGCTCAAGGGGCCTTTTCGAGAATATTTTCCAATCTACATAGTTGGATTATCATCTAATAGTTTTCCATTCTACACATACTTAGGTAGAATGGAAAACTAGTCACATTTTTTTCCAGATTCAACAGAATGTCCTGCGACCTGGTTTGGACATAATGGAGAGTGTTATAAGTTTCTTATATACAAAAAGATTTTCACCGATGCCGTACAAGATTGTTTATCCCGAGATGGCTATATGTTCAACCCAACCAACAGTTCGTCAGTTAATGCTTTTGTCGATGAAACAGTGGCTGCATTGTCGTTCTTCGGAGGCTATCAAAGATTCAGGACCGGTATCATGGTTGCCAATTACAACACGTCATTTGTTACGTCAGATGGTCACATGGTTAATGTTGATTATTCTACAGATAACAGCATCATGCTGCCATTGACGACCGTTATTTATCAGGTAATGGCACTACGTAGCCGGTAAGTGCAAGTCAACCTATCAAAGTGATACGGTGCTAGTAATAGGAAACATGATAAGTTAAATATAATATCCAGATGCAGGAGAAGAATCCATATAATCTGTCAAAAGCATATAAGCTGTATGTAAACTCCAACTGAAATAAAGTTAAATAAGTTTAAACTAAATATGATACTGTAACAGCCAGGTCATGTTGAAGGTTCACAGACGAAACAAAACGAAAACGAATGTCTTGTGTTGTTTGTACTCGATAACGATAGTTTCGTCCAAATTCGCGGCCACCCAACTATACTGACACCATAAAGAAATGCAACAGATGATTGGTTGCAATATTTTTTTCAACACATTGTGGCTAATTGCAAGTGATTTGCAATTTAATGTAAGTTCAATATGTCTCCTATCAGTTGACGCAAAAAGAATGTTCCCGAGTTGCCAAAAGCAAGCACAACGACACTGACCGTGGCACAGGGATATTCCGGAATAATGTTAAAATCGGCAGCACTCGGTACCGAATATGTATGTCCCCCATCTGCAGCAAATCAAGCACGTACGCGTCTCGTCATCGAGTTAATCATACGGTTTACCTGAGCGATATGAATGTTCTGCCATTCTTCACTCAACGCTTGACGTAGCTGCTGGTGGTTTGACGGTGAATTTTGACGTTGCCTTAGACGTCTGTCTAGAATATACCAGATGTGCTCAATTGGGGATAAATCAGGGCTGTAAGGTGGCTAATTCATCACGTCAATGTTATTTGTGTGTAGAAACTCCTTACTTAGCCTTGCCACATGAGCGCGTGCATTATCTTGTTGCAAGATGACGTCATTGTCCCACACAAAAGGCACTACGACCTGTTGCAAAACATTGTCACAATACATTTGAGCTATGTCCCATCAGTGACAACAAGCGGTGTGGTCTTGTTATGTTAGATGCCACCCCACACCTTAACACCACCTCCATAAAACCGATCACATTCTACCACACAGTTATTCGAGTAGCGTTCGTCCTTCCGTCGGAATTCACGTTGTCGACGGTCGGGCAATCATATGTATGGACGATAGGGTTTGAGGTGAGCCTAACGTAAGCGATTAAGCACAGTGGACCTGCTTATTCTGTTCTTGTGAGTCCCATGTGTGTTGCTAGCAGTTTCTGTCGCAGTAAGAAATCGATGACGTCAATGGGTCAGTCGAATATAACGGTTCAGTCGAGGGACGTTACGTGCGGACGTCAGCTCCGAGGACGGTCAGCCGACGTTCCTGTCTGACGGAGGCGTTGATAAAGACGGGAAATGGTACTGCGGTTTACATGTAAAACTCTAGCAATTGTATATTGACTAGTTCCATTAAGTAGCATCATGAACGCGTCATTACGTTGATTTGGCGTCAACCGTACCATAACTTCTAACACATTTCATCAACTTCTATCGAATGACTTTTTCTGTCCCAATTCTAAAACATACTGTGATAGATTTTACGTGCACTAGATAACACCATGAACATATGCACGGGCAAAACCTGTATTTCAACTTACGTCCACCCGAGCGTAAACCGTTAGCCATATGCTGACAATAATGCAATATTCGGATATATGGAGAAGAAATAACGTATGCAAAATTTGAAATATACTACCCTGATATTACGAAAAATATAGCCTATTTACGTTGTTTACGTTTCTTTACGGTGCCAGTATATATAAACGCCTGTAGTTTCATTCCACGCATGACTTGTCGTTTTTGCCAACGCATTTCGTGATGTTTACACATCGTTTACAAATCGTTTTCGTTTTATTTATTAGAAAACGATGCGTTCGTTAGTTTAAACGATAGGCAATCTTTCGTTTGTGGAACCAGGAACAAATCCGGGCTGCATGGACCGCGAGCTGACAAACCGATCTTGATACATGTATTTATTATCAGTTTGGCGATGGGCAATGCTGTATATGTCAGGTACAACCAGTATCCACACTGTTTGTAAGTTAAGCAACTATTCACTTTATTGGAAGATGTCAAGTGACGTTTCCAAAACGAAATATACCTGTAAACGGTTACATGTATTCAACGATATATCAGCAATGGCGTTACATGAACCCCCATCCATGATTTGAGCTAGATCGAGGACCGTGCATGTTGTGATATTGTATTAGTTTGCAACACGATCTATTTACAGACCGACACAGTTTCATATTGGACAAGAGAGACAGACACTGAGGAACTCCCGTATATTTGCCAGAGTAACCAAGGTATGAGAGCTGTCCCCCTTGTTGCATTGCCATATACTGCCAATACTGACTCCGAATATCTGACTTGTCTACATATACGTTCTTCAATACATCGACTAGTAGTGTTTAAAAACTTGCATATATTATATAGCAAATTACGGAATAAGTAGAGTGAAAATGTGACTAGAAGATACCCCAATTGTTCTACCATCAGTCATCTGCTGGATAAATGTGGCTTATGCTGTTTGTTACCAACCATGTATATGGTTCACAAGCACAGTGTAACCGTCCAATATATGTGTTGCTTGTTAGAAGCATGACTGCAGTACTCTCGATGATTGGCGACCGGTGCAGAGCCTGATCTGACCGCGAAATGCACTTGTGCTTTTAATTTCAAATAAATGATGTCAGTAAGACTTGGGTGTGTGAATTCCTGCCTGTATAGTTTCTTCTCACCCATGACAGCATACTGAGACAAGCATTGCGAGTTTGTATCTAACAAGATGTGCGATATAACATGAAACATATTCACAATCTTTGTAAATAGTTGTCATTAAAAGGTATTAAGTTCATGTGTATCTACGAGTGCAGCTCTGAATGTCTTCTATTCGTATATACATATACAGAGGACCTAACATGAGTGATGATTTAATATATGTTGAGGTAGTTTCCCACCGTGTAATCGACCTTTCAGATTACTATGGATGCAACGTCATCATCAGCCCAAGCGACGAAGTCATGGACCTACCTTCGGGGATGAGCGTTACATTCTGCATGGAATACTGCCATGGACAGGACGCCGTCTACTTGGCCATCGCGTCATCGACGTGTCACTGTTTCGTTGCCATGCCTACCATGGTCCGTTACCCCGGCTACTGCCTGACACCGTGTGATGGCGTCGCCTCGCAACCATGTGGAGGGACGAGCGATAATGGTGGGAAGTATTACTCGGTCTTTAAAATATGTAAGTATACTTAATTTATTTGCGGCTGAGTTGTATGTGAATGTGATTATCGATTTTATAAATATATACGAGCAGTGTTGTAATTTGTCAACGTTAACTTGTAGTTAATCATCCTGTTTATGACGAATTTGGTGTCCTCATTTGATAGCATGCCACACATTTCAATGTATGTACATTTTCGTCGGTGCCCTTTGAATATTAGGTGATTACCATTATACGCTTGTCTGTTTTTGTACGATCTGCTTTGGGTATACTAGTTCTACTATTTATAACTGAACTTGTTAATTCTGAGTATACTACCAATTTCTCGTTTAAATACAAACCGACGCGTTCCACTACAACTGCCAGAGCTATATAGACATTGGCAGAAATACAAAATAATAGGTAAATACAATGTAATGACCGTTTTATAATATGTGTGGGTGTGTTACAGCGACAGCGCGACACGTGCCGGCGTCATGTGCTGACTTGTTCCGGTATGGGGTGGGAACGCCCGGATGGTACTACATACAACCACCAGCCTCACCACAAACGAAAGTCTACTGCTTCGATAACAGTTAGTTGCTGCAGTTGCCCAAACCAGTGTTACGAAAACTACCATTTGCGATCACGATTGACAGGTTTTTTAAACTATGGTTTGGAGTCCAAACCAAGGTTTAGACTTTTATTGGATTACGATTTCAAATGGCCAAATGCACAATAATTGCCCAAAAACTGGCGTCTGGGAGCCTAATCCATGGTTTAGACTCTCACACTGGGGTTTAGAGAATTATTGTGCACATCCCGAGCCCACACTAGGGATTGAGGAACATAAACTAGGCTTTAAACTCCAAACCATGATTTAGGGAATTCGGGAATTAGTGTGCATTTTGCTTGCCATACAGTTGTATGAACGAATTGCAGTCTTGGTGTAATAACGGGCTAACTCCACGCATGAGGAAGCTAGCGCCCTCCTCCCATTGACTACTTCTGTAACCGCTTATGTTTGAATCTTCGTCAGCTATCGTGTGAAATGTGGTATATAGATACATATGAAAAGATGTGATCAATATTTGCTGTATGATGTTATATTTAAGAAAGTCTCTGAACTCTAAAATAGCTAAGTCTAAAATTATTTTATTAAACCTCAGTACAATGTATTATCTACCTGATGACCAATGAACGTACTGGAAAAGTATTACATGCGAGTAATTATATAACAACAAAACGAACTATTCTTCGCAAGAGGAACTAACAATCGACATATTTTAAATTAGGAAACACATGTATGCCACAGGCGACACATGTCATCAAACGGTGTTTAAGCTAAATCTTCACATTGTTTAAGGTCCGCCATTATCAGCGCTCCAGGTCAGCCGTATAAAGTCGGCCATTGCGTCATCCAGCAAAGATGGTTACGAGGCCACGAAAGCAATGTAAGTGCCAATCATGTTGATGCAGTGCTGGTTAACAAATGTACATATCTGACTAAATTCAATCTACGCGAAAGTCGTTACAAAAAATCATACTGCCGTCGCATTAATGGTAAGTGTATAGCACGAATCGCAGTATTCAAAGAGGAAGCAATGGCATAAATACGACGGAAGCCAAACAACAAATAATTCACAAATGCATCTGATATTTAAGAAGGTTAAATCAGACTCATCCAAGAACTGTATAATGAGACTAAAGCGAAAAACGACCGGTTTCGGTCAACTCACATGACTTATTAAAATAATGCGTAATTGCCATGTGCTTATCACGATGTATTGCGTTAGTTTATTCGTTATGTTGGTTCATGTGTCTCCTTTGGATGGTATCTTGTTCTTTATTATTAACATGCAATGGTATTCAATTGTAACATATTGCTTAATAAACATTGTAAAGTATATTAATTTAATAAAATATTTCACTGCGGCACCACAAACGTAATATCACGCGCACCTTGCCAAAGTGAGTTACTGCGAAAGTAACACATATGGAACAACACAAAAGACCATCTCGATATACATGAAACAATCAACCATCAGGTGTATATTTCGTAGCCACTTATCATGATCGCTTTCCATATATGTGGCGGCTGTCACTGAAGAAATAGGGCCTTTGGATTTTGCAACCAGTCTAGATTTGGTCAGTTTGACAGGATCTGCACTGTCCGCCATTCCACCAATGAAACACACGTTATGCTTTTAACAAGGAAAACATATCGCTAACAGGTAACATGATTGTGCTATTTGATCAGGTCACTCGTTCCAAATCCCATAAGCCCCATTTCTCTAGTCACAACAATTTTTGTAGATACTCCTTTCCGAAGAAAGACGTATGGAAGTCCAGTGTAAACCAGGCGGGAGAATTTGTGAAGATTGTCACTACGGCAGACTTCATCGTTACGGGACTGACAGTATTTGGTTTGTCTAATATTTTCAGACACGCCATGTCGCGACTTATTTCTACTGAAACACCAGCAAATAGAACCACACTAGACTAGTGTGGTTATATTTGCTGGTGTTTCAGTTTTCGTTAATATTTTATTGCGTTTATGATATGTGAGACGTTTTTATGCCAGTAATATTTTGTAGTAGTCTCATCCGTTGATTTCGTGTGGGACCGTTGTTATGTACATGTGTTGTTATGTACATGTATTTGAACTGTTGATCTTATCTTCACGGGTAAGCGGTCGCTAGGGCATATTTCTATTTTAAATCTGGAAACCGTTAAAGAATGTTTTTTCTTTATCGAATATCATCGTTAGAGTGTTGAATTCGTTACGTCAAGATACAATAAAACGTTTAAGTCTGATAATTGTAAATAACATATTATATCGTTATTTTATTATTTCGCTGATGACCGCATTTGTGAGAGGGTTTATGTTATAAACTAATTTTAACACTATTGGCACAACAGCAAAACTAATGTATCCAATGACATCATTAATTACTGGTATCCAACACCATTACACGTATATACCATTTGAAGTTATTCGTTACCACCATGTTTTCTCTCAGATAAATTCGGATTACTGTCCACAGTCAGTATATGCAAATGGCGTGTCATTTTCATGTATGTGCTCTCCTCTGCAGGCCTCCATACACATTCGGAACAGTCATGGGTGTCACAGATCGGGGTATCATACAGGGAGAAGGTTACGGGCCAACTCGAGGTGTACAATGGAGGAAATGTGAGTACAGTGGAACCTCTCTAAACACCAATAAAACACCTGTGATCTTATTTTTAACGGGATTCTTGTTCACTTATCTCAGGTGATAATGTCTGTTCGTGATCGCATAGCACATAACTATGGCTAAGAATGATCAAACGCCTGATTACAGTGAAACCTCCCTAGGCCGGACACCCTGTGGACCTCCATATAATTGCAGAACATTCATAAGGCGATTTAGAATTTACGTCAATTCAGATACATGTAATGATTAAATTGTCAGAAAGTATGTCTGTGTGACCTTCACAATGTACGTTATATAACGGTGATGCTGTCTGATGTCGAAAACATTCCTAATTTCACATTCCTAATTTCACATTCTCTTGATTCTCTTGACAAGACTTCTCTGTGTGTGAAGCTGCCACACTATTCACATTTAATGTATATTATTTGTAGGCGTGCACGTAAATTGCAAACCCTAGATTGTATTGTCATCATGCCATTAGTCACAACGTATTGTACATGTCTCTGCATATGCTGTAAAAGTGCATGGGCAATTTAGCCTAATGCAAATAAACTTTACTTTCCCATATTTTGTACCGTGAATGATGTCACAGTATACGTATTTTGATTTCAGATAAATGCTAGTACCAATGGCATAGATGGAGCCAACGTGATATTCCAAAGTCCCTTCGTCACCAACGAAATCTACGTTCATCCGAAAGTGTGGACTTCTTCCATATCGATGAGTATACAGGTCCTAGGACAGTTGTTTACAAACTTTGACCGTAAGTATACAGAATACAGTATTTAGATGTACATTCGCTGTTGACCGTTCACTTTGTGAGACATGCGTTTAGCACTGTCAACACTACATACCTCTTTTAAGTTAGCTGTGGTTGCAAACAATGTAGATCCAGATGAGTCGTCGGCTCGTAACGAGTCTTCTCATCAGGATCTGAACTTTTTACAAGTAATTTCCTTTCTTTTTTCAGGAGGGGAATTTTTTGTTATTGATGAAAAAGTAATTACATTTAAATATTGTATTTAGAATTAATGTGTTTGACGTGGAACAGCCAATAGTTTACCTTCGCTCTGACGGGTGATCGATTACGTGCATACAATATTACTTTTACCATTGGCTTCAGGTGTCGGTTTACGACATATACCGTTGTACACTTTCAGACGTCAACATGTATGTCGGTTGTTATGGTAACTATGGAGACGAAAACCTGCCTCTCGGAAGCGCCGCAACCGTGGATATTTGTATCGATACCTGTAAATCCAGTGGCTACGCTTATGCGTCGTTAGGTATTATGTGACAACTCATGCGAGTGTGTACCTAAAGAAGATGTGCATTTTTTGTCATCAAACCAATATGTATATACAATAATTCCGCAACGGAAGCGGTGTCGCGCCTGCTGAGGCAATTGACCATAACATGATCATGTGCATGTGCTAAAGTAAGCATCACAAAAACTGTCATTCTTAAAACACGTAGCTTGCAGAAACGTTTTGACATAAGAAAATGGCTAAGTGTTTCCACAACCATGCCAAGGTCTAAGAGGTCAAGTTCATGTTCATGACGGTATCAGTGTGTTCCAAATGCTCACATATATCAAGTGTCCAAATATTGAAGCAATCCATCCAGTAATATTAAAGTTATACCAAGATGACGAAGCTTGTACAAACTTATTGACATTTCGGACGACTACGACACGACGATGACGATGACGGAAAAAGCGGCGACTATTGTACCGCCTTCTGCTAAAGCGGGCGCGACAAAAATGTAATATTTTATGTAAATGATATCGAAAGTCGACGTCATTTACGGATAATGAAATCGTAAATTGTGTACATATGTTCATGAGATAATGCACACCCTCCTAGGTACATGCAAAGTCACATGGCTTGTCTCTTATTATGGTAGTATGTTCAAGCCATCACATTAAAATATTACTAAATAGAGAAACATGTACCAAGATAAGAAACCAGTTTTTATTAAACCAACTTTGGTGAGAGATGCTTGCGTGTTTCGTCCCGATGCTAAACCAAATGCTACAACATGGTATATACACTAGCAATTAATATTAACATAATAGTAGAAATGAAAACTATCTGTATCTCATCACAAATCTACAGAAAATAGGGAAAATGTCAGGAATATTTCATTGGAAGCTAAATATTACGAAATATTACCAAATTTTAATAATTGAAATGTCATTTTGAGGTGCCGCGAATGAATATGTGCAATCTGGGTGATCATGGGTCGCTTGAATTTTTTCATTTTGCTTGCTTGTCGTTACTCCTCGTTAATATTGGAATCGCAAAGTCATATCATTTATTAACATCTGCTATTTGTATGCAGGGCCGAGTACAGTGACATACAATTTCAATATGAATAACCCGTCACATATAGTGAATGCACTAGCAATAGTGTTATGCTCAGGCTTTTGGAGTGTGTCTGTAAAGGACTGAGGGGGTGATTTGTTCTTGTAATGACTGGGGTTGAAATGCAACAGTGGACAGTTCAACAGTTATACAATCTCACTGTATTTTAAACAAATCCAGGGTATGCCTCGAGGGCACAGCTTGGAGCTCAATTAACAATAATTCCAGCTGTACTTACAATTTAAATGGTTTGGTTAAACAATTGGTGGTTTCCGAGGAAGTGTCAGAGATAGAGTGACAGCGTGACTGGTCTTAGAAGGTTTTGAACTGACTGAGCTCCAGAGCAGAAAAACATGGGTCTTTTACAGTACCCAGCAATATCAACCACACTATGGGGTGATCACATCCGTAAATCTGGACGAGGGTTAAATCGCCCAAAAATAGGGGTGATTCACCCCAGATTCTGTGTGACAGATATGACGTCAAGACACTGACACTTGCTTGGTTACCGTCAAGACTCGGATAAAGTAGGGAAATACTCGATAAAGTTGAATGGAATACACCCAAGCATCTTCGGACAATAAAGACGGGTTATACTTCTGTAAGTTACATTAGTTAAAAGCTAAGTTTAACAGGTAGAACGCAATGTAACTGCTTATTTACGTTACTATGCACTTTTACCCACAATGCAACAGGCTAGTACAACAGGAAGTAAACAGGGATGTTGAATTCATGAAGACATGTGCTAAACAACTGGCACATTATGAAGGATACAGTGCATAGCAGACTAGCTATATACTAATTAAATAGATCAAAGTGCAGTGATATGGCATTCTAAGAGTTAACAGGAGTATTACAATGGAATGTTTCACCCACGTAAATACATGTCACTACTGCCGTACTGGTAGGTCTGTCTTTAGGTTTACTATTGTTATCTGTTTGCCCTGGGCATTACAATATAACCTGGCGACAGCGCAATCCTATGATATACCGATATACCGACAACCAGATATCCAAAACAATAGATGCCATACATTTGTAGATACAAGCGAGCTACATGTATGTACATGTTATATACGAAACAATATCTCCCATACGTGTGTAGATACTAGCGACCAATGTTCATGTAATATACGAAACAATATATCCCATACATGTGTAGATACGAACGACCACTGTACATGTTATATACGAAACAATATCTCACATACATGTGTAGATACGAGCAACCAATGTACATGTTACATAGGAAACAATATCTCACATACATGTGTAGATACGAGCAACCAATGTACATGTTATATATGAAACAATATCTCACATACGTGTGTAGATACGAGCAACCAATGTACATGTTATATAGGAAACAATATCTCACATACATGTGTAGATACGAGCAACCAATGTACATGTTACATAGGAAACAATATCTCACATACATGTGTAGATACGAGCAACCAATGTACATGTTATATAGGAAACAATATCTCACATACGTGTGTAGATACGAGCAACCAATGTACATGTTATATACGAAACAATATCTCACATACATGTGTAGATACGAGCGAACCATACATGTGTGTGTATATACGAGCAACTAATGTCCATGTTATATACGAAACAATATCTCCCACACATTTGTGCATACGTGCGACCAATGTCCATGTTATATACGAAACAATATATCCCACTTATTTGCAGATACGAGCGACCTATGTACATTGTATATACGAAACAACATATACCATACATTTGTAGATACGAGCGACCTATGTACATACTATACGAAACATCTGCCATACATTTGTAGATGCGAAACAATATCTCTCATGCATTTGTGGATACGTGCGACCAATGTTCATGTTATATACGAAACAATATCTCCCATATATTTGCAGATACGAGCGACCTATGTACATGTTGTATACGAAACAACATATGCCATACATTTGTAGATACGTTCGACCTATGCACATGTTATATACTAAACAATATATCCCACACATTTGTAGATTATCTCCCATACATTTGTAGATTATCTCCCATACATTTGTAGATACGAGAAACCTACATGTATGTATATGTCATATACGAAACAATATATGCCATACATTTGTAGATACGAGCGACATATGTACATGCGTAAACAGCGGATTCCCGCACGGTATGGCTGATTATTCCGACTGCCCGACGGTTGCCGACGGCTCACGGAGAGGAAAGACATTATCATTGGCCCTGTACAGAACATATGGTAATTTAGTTGGTCTAGTGGATTTATTTATTGATTGATTGATTGATTGATTGATTGATTATAGATTGAGGACTCGAGCAAGCGAGCAGCGGCCCACGGATACCCCCAGCTGTCGCCTGAACTGAACACTGGACTTACAATAACAACTTTCAGCACCGACATATAGTGTCCTGCTCCGTTGCCAGACACCCGTGTGATCAGTGGAAGAATCAAGACAGGGCCAGTGGAAGAAGGGGGTTAACTCTTATGGAGTTGTGATCTTCAGTTATTGTCCTACACCATGTACCTGGAGTTTACTTTGCATACCTTCTGGAACTACAACTGTAAATTAGGCATACTTGTTTAGTGTCCAATGACATCTGAAGCGGGATTAGCAAACAATCCCGGAGAGCTTATACGAATAGTAGTAGTAAGGGAGTCAAAATGATACCACCTACCGTGGTATCGTTTATAACCCTCTATAATACCCCCACCACCCCCGAAAATCAAAAAAAATTGGTTAACGAGGAAAATTGGGTCTCCCGACAGCAAATTTATGAATTTTTGGAGAAAATAATTTTGAGAAGAGGGAGTCCCAATTATATTGGTAATTGACTTTTGAAAGTATATATTGGTGTCATAAATACATCATGTTTTTTTTCACGTCCAATTGAACAGAAAAAACGAGTACCAATATTATTAGAGAAAATGGATAATACAATACAATTTGAATTGAAAATTTTTAATGACTGTGTTGAAGAAGTTTACGAAGAATACGGGGGTTATAATCCTGTATATAAATTCTATAAAATGAGAACACTAGGCGATATCGAATATATGAAATACCAGCGTAATTTATTACGCTCCGATAAAAACGTTACATTTCCAATATTATACCGGCAATTATGTCAACTATACAAGAGGCAAATACGAACATTAAGACAGATAATGCGTATCGGATATGAAACTAAGGCGTATTATACAAAAATTTTAAAACCCAACGATTCGTTTACAAACGTACATTTCTACGATATCGCTTATAAATTTATATTGTAATCACAACACCAAGCAGACGACAATGTTTCACTTAAACGTGTTATAAACACGCAAATTATGTGTCCTACCTTACACGTATATTAAGTGTCCATTTTATAGAGAGATTACACGATTACGTCTTCCGGGATGAAACATAAACACACTAAATATATATATACACAACACGTGGGTGGTGTATCCACACGCTATCGATATTCCGGAAGTATTTCTTACATTGTGATTGGTTGGCATGTTTTTAATTTTTTTAATTTTACTTTTAATAATTTAGAACGTTATAACCTATATTATTAAATAAAAAATGAACTTGTTATATATAAAACAAATAAAAATAAACGAGTAAATATTTGGTATTGCACAACACGGTTTTAACTTCATATATGTAAAATTAACAATACTTTGTCTTGGGGGACGCCCCTTGACGAAAAATGAGCGCTCAGTGCTTCCGTGCACGCACTTCCAAGGTTGCCTAGACTTTCGACACTGGTTCCTAGATCAGCCGATAGATGGGGGTGTGCTGTACAGGCAGCTATTACACCCGGCTAGCCACAACACGAGACGAGTAAGACAAAGACAAGATCAGGACAAGATCAGAAAAGGTGGCTAGCCGGGTGGGCCCAGAAGGGTTTTAAGGGTTTTGCTGGCGTGGGTTCGAGCCTCGGTGGAAGCTAAAAAAATAATTCTTTTTTTTCTTTTTAAATTGTTAATAATTTTCCTAAAATTAATTAATAAATTGTTTACTGCGATAATATAATTAATTTTAATTAATTTTATAATTAAAATTAATTATTTTTTAAAAAATCACAATGGTGCTGTAACATTTCTTTCGACTTTATCTCCAAGTTTTTCCCTAAATTTATCCCAATCAGTACACTCAATCTTGGGCATGGTGGCGCGTGCCTTGATTCTTATATCATTTTTTAATTTTTCATATCTCCGCATTTCTTCCACCACGGATTCAAACTCTAAATTTGATATTTTCTTATCGGCCAACGCTTTGGACACCATAACGTCGATGCTATTTTTCTTAGACCTGGCGAGAACGGATATTCTATCATGTTTTCTACATTTTTTCTCGAGTTTTCCACCCGACGCCCTAATTACCATACACAACAACAGAAACGGCCGACACCGCACATAAAATCCCCGCCACGGGAACCGTTATAATGGTGGATATAGTTGCAGCTGTTCCCGCCCCACACAACACAGAAACACTCGCCAGAGCCGTGCTAGATACTTCAGCCATGTTCACCGCGCGCCTATATTTTTTAGCGTTTCTTTTTCTATTTGTATATTCTCTAACTAAAATATCCTGCATAGCGACGATATTATTCAACCTAAAATCTGAACTTCTTTCGTTAATTGTACACAGTGTTGATGGAGTGGTATTGACAATTGGAAGCGTTGATTCGTTCATATTTAAATTACAAATTTATTTCAATATATTAGTATTTACACAATAAGTTCAATTAACAATGAGACAATAGTGGAAGAACTCTCTGAGTCACCGATTTTCGTAACAAAGTTAATAACACTACCTTTGGAAAGTCTAATTCGATCATCACCGGCGAACGAAACCACCGTCGAAATATCTGCAGAGATTTTAGTGACTCCAACCCCCCGTTCTTCCCCATCTACTACAATATTTATCGCGACCGCGCCCACAGGTTTACCATTAGCATTAACCGAGCAGACCGCCATTTGGATAACTTCACCTGCAGCTGTCATAGTGTATCCCCCATATTTATTACTCGCTTTGGCACCGAACGAATATTCATAGTGCCCCTCAATCAATGGGCCCCGCTTCTCAGCCCAAACTGTTATGACACGTTTTGGCGTTTTCATTGTTTTCACTATTCCGGCAAGCGCCTTGTTTGCGTTATATGCCTCAGTACGAATCTCATAAGAGGCCTCCTCAAGAGCTTTGGTCGCGGATATACGATCATGTTTCAGTTTATCGGAAACTTCGGTTATCTTTCCGTCTAGTTCGGTAAGTGCCGCTTCTCTGCTGAGAGAGTCCTCTAAGCGCAACGCATCATAAGCCTCCGTAATGGTCGCCCGGTGGCCTTCTAAGGCTTTATCAATACCCGACCGGGCCTCTTTTTGAAATTCGGTTAATTTTTCCATCTAGTTCAGCAACCGCCGCCTCTCTGATGAGAGAGTCCTCTGAGCGCAACACCTCATAAACCTTCGCAATGGCTACCTTGTGGTCTTCTCGGGCTTTCTCAACCCCCGACCGGGCCTCTTTTTGAAATTCGGTTATTTTTCCATCTAGTTCGGTAAGTGTTGCTTCTCTGTTGATAGAGTCCTCTAAGAGCAACACCCTATAAGCTTCCGTAATATCCGCCTGGTGGTCTTCTCGGGCTTTCTCAATACCCGTTCGGACTCCATCAAGATCAAACCGGGTCTCTTTTTTAAATTCGGTTATTTTTTCGTATATGTCAGTAAGTGCCGCTTCTCTGTTGAGAGAGTCCTCTGAGCGTAACGCCCCATAAACCTCCGCAATGGCCTCTTTGTGGTCTTCTCGGACCCCCTCAACCCCCGACCTGGTCTCTTTCAGAAATTCGGCTATTTTACCGTCTAGTTCGGTAAGTGGTCGCTTCTTTACTATGAGAGTTCTCTAAGCGCAACGCATCATAAGCCTCCGCAATGGCCTCCTCAAGGTTCGACTGGTGGTCTTCTCGGACTTTATCAATACCCGACCGGGTCTCTTTTCGAAATTTTTTATCTAGTTCAGTAAGTGCCGCTTCTCTGATGAGAGAGTCTTCTGAGCGCAACACCTCATAAGCCTTCGTAAGGTCCGCCTGGTGGTCTTCTCGTGCTTTCTCAATACCCGACGTGGCCTCTTTTCGAAAATCGATTATTTTCCCGTCTAATTCAGCAAGTGTAGCTTCTTTGCTGAGAGAGTCTTCTAAGCGCAACGCATCATAAACCGCCGTAATGTCAACCTGGCGGTCTTCTCGGGCTTTATCAATCCCCAACCGGGCCTCTTTTCTAAATTTGTTTATTTTTTTACCTAGTTCGTTTAGTTCCGTATGCGTTTCTTCACGACTTTGTGTATTCACAGCCAGGGCATATTCTCTAAGTTGTGATAGTAGACTTTTGTGAATCTCGTCCGTGGCCCTCGATATAGTTCTATTGATCAAGGCCTTTGTTTTTTGGGTAGTTAAAAAGTCGCCTCTGTCGGGATGAATCCCCCTTCTGCCGGTTCCAAATTATTTGAATTTGTCACCCAATCGGAAGAACTACCTGGTCCGTATATACTCATTTTCAATAATGTTGATAATATATACGAACATACGTTTAATTCTAAATAATTTTCTTAAAATTAATTAATTTGAAATTTCTAGGACGACCGAAATCGGGTAATCGTTCTTCAACTCTCTCCCTTTATCATCGAGATAGAAATCTTCAACTCGTGGATGTGTCCGATTCCAAAACTTTCATCTCGGGGTGTGGGGAAGTCTAAGGTCAGGGTCTCACCATAGAAACAGTCGCTGGCGGGCACGGTTTTCAGTAATATGCTGGGAGTGCCGTCTACCGTGTTGTACGATGTGTTCACCCGATCCAGGTGCACCCCGAGAGTTTTCGTGACGGCGAAGTTCACCGGGTCGTGCCGACGTGCTCGCCAGGATCAAACACTCCGTCATCGTTGTAAGGGTATGTTATTTTAAATCCTAACAGTGAGCCCAACCCCGGTGAGATCCTTAAACGCCTATCAACGGTCAATGTCGTGAGCCCCGTGGCTTTCGAGATTGCGAGAGTGACTACACCAGGAATCTTCTCCGCGACAAAAGCTTGGAGATCTCCGAAACTCCAAAGACCCTGAGGTACTATAACCTTTGGTGGACTTATGACTCTATTTACGTCTATTCTATGTGGAATATCTATGATGTGTTCTGACGTCCTCGACTTCTGTTGTGAAAAACTCGAGCGTTTCAACGTTTTTCCATCCAACCGTGAAGGTGATTGATCTAAGGCCTACCCGACGTTGTCCGCAGCAGTTGTCTATTAACTTTTGAAGTTCACAACTCCCTTTTTGAACATTAGTGATAGTAGCAAACATAATAATATCTTTCAATGGATACAAAAGCATTTAGCTTTAACTCTAATGCAAAGTACGCGGTCGGAGGTAAATACACGCAAAAAGACGTTGTTAACCTTGTACACCCAACCGTAACGGTTAGACCGGACAGTGGCTTTGCCACTAATTTCCCTAACACGTTTGAGAAATATAGGCTGCCCAAGATTACTACGATGGAGTCGGTAAACGGGTGGAAAGCCACACCGATGCAGTTTTGGCAGAACCAGCTAAATTTGCTGTAGGGTGCGCAACAGCCGGGTGTGGAGTTTCACATAAAGACCATCTAACATCCAAGAATATCATGCTCCGAAGTGTCTACAACTTTCACACGTATTATACTATTAGGAGGATTCTCAAAGAACTAGATATTTCTCTACCTCAAGACGACGCCTGGGATCCCATTTCCAACGCATACGACCGTTATGGCGTTTGAAAAGATTGTGTAACGAATTTAATGTTTCAAAAGACGCGGACTGGAGGCAGAAAGCATTTCCTACCACCACCGGCCTCGGGGACGTTCTCATTCGGGGCCAGTCCGGGAATTGGACGCAGACTGATTTTAGACACGATTACTCCGGTGACCACATCATCAGTCGGAACGCCGGGAATTTTGACCCCGGCGACTATGACTTTCGGGCCAGAAGTGTCTGGAGGTCGGCACTGTGGCGTGTTTTCTTGTAAAATGTTACCTCCGAAACTGGCTCACGTCGATTACATACAGCAGGCTGCTGAGGTTCAGAACGCGTGTACCACATTTATGTTAGATAAGGGTCTAGGGTTCACGCAGGCCGGGGTTACTCGCGTCAACGAATCTATTCGCACGTACGTCTGGGCCATCCTCGGCGCACAGAAGCAAACTCGCAGTTCTATACTGGGCACGGGAACGGCGTTTGATGCACAAAAACAGTTCTTGGCACTTGTCGAGGACGCCATCTCAGCTAAGGTGGACCTGGAGAAGGCGATCCAGAATTATCAAGACGTTTTGCAGACTGCCAGCACCCCAGTGGACTATGTATTTGGAATAGGTCTTTATATGGCGCCGAGCAATATGATACTACGAGACGACCCGGTTGATGGTTACAATAATCAGATCGTAATCGCCACCGCCAATCAAAAAATCGGTCACAACGGTGAACACGGATATCATCAAGCGCACCCCCAAAATGATCGGGTTCAACAGTGTTGAGGGAACCGATTTCATAAAACGCCCAAAACACAAAATGGATACACATCCCTCAACACAATCGAACCCAGTACCCCAATTAGTAAATTGGATGCACCATCGAGTTCCATCAACAGACCAATCGCGATTGGAGAAACACCAATCAATCACAGATTGGGTGAAATTGGAAGCACAACACACGAGGAGGAGAAATTAGCGCTCGTCGTCGCCCTCGTGGCGATCGGATTATTTGCGCTTTGGTTTTAGGAACTCTCTGGCGAAGAATAGTAGGAGACCGGCGATTGCCACGATTAAAGCCCAAGTATTTTTGGCTAGCCATCCGGCCGTTTTTAGATAATATAGATAGCAAGTAAGAAACGATACTTCCGATCAGTCCAGGTAGTGCGGCAGCCGCCTTTTCGGCTAATTTAGCCAGGAGACTGGCGAGGGCTTTTAGTTGTTTTTTTACCCACTCCTTGGCTCCGCCTGATGGCGCGGGTGGTGGTGGTGTGGGTGCTGGCGCGGGTGGTGGCGCCGCACCACCAGTGAAAGCTAGAACTATGGTCGATATAGTCATGCTGATAGCAACGAGGATGCTTGCTATCGTGATGCCCTGTTCTCTGAATAGAGTGCGAAGACGCTCACCGATTGTCGTACGCTCACCGAGTATCGTCTCCTCGCGCAGTACCCTCGAGATTGTTTCGCGGATCCGACTTATTTGGGTGCGGAGTGTCTCACGGTTAGTCGAGGCAGCCTCCAAACGAGCTGCTCTTTCATCCCGCAACGACCGCAAGCGTTTGTTGATCCGCTCGGTAGATTCTCTATCACCACCAGCTTCCTCCAGTTTTCTTTCTTCTAGCGCGATATGTTCATCCAGCGACGAGAGTTTGGCGAGGTTAAGGACCAGTTCGCCCCGGACCGTTTGTAGAGCCTTATCGAGGCCCCGGAGTTCGCGAAGAGGTAACGGTGGGTCATCGTTGAGTATTTCCCCCAATTGCGATTGGACGCTGAACGTGGTCTCCATCGTGTTAATAGCGTCGGTGGCTACTCGAGGGACATCGCTGAGCGCGACCGTTTCTATCGCGGAGGCCGTTTTCGCCATCGTTTCGTCGGTAGACTGTAGGGCCTCTACAGCGCGGGTAGGCATAATTGTTTTACCACGCGTCCAATCTGGAAATCCTAGTTCGCTCCTTATGAGTTGGCCACCGCCCCGGTATCCGGCAATGGTGCTCATCGCTAGGGGTTTACCGGTCATCGTGTTGACGATCGGGACATTTGATGCTTTTTAGTCGCAATCTACCATTCAGATCCAATTCGAACTTGTAGTAGTCGCGAGCGACAGATGGGACCACACCTTTTTTTTTTTCTGCCAAAACTGTTGTAGTAGTCGTCTACAGCTCCCTTGAGTAATTCCAGACTTTGACCAACGCTGCCGGTAGCGCCACCTAATTCCCCCGATTGGATTGGAACTGGAGGTTATGGAGGTTGTATCAAGGGTGTTTCGTCATTATAATCATCTATGTCATAATCATCCTCATCCGCATCGACGTAATCGTCTCTGCCGATTTCATACATGTCATTATCGTAATCAGCCATATTAATTCTTAAAATTAATTATGTATTAAAGACAAAACCATAAGGGTTTTAATATAGTTTCACTAAATTATGTCTTCGAGTCAATACGGTCGCAAACTCAATCCATACCGCAGACTGCGTGAGCCCCTCGGGCAAAAGGCGTGAGACAGAGTGTCGTTATTACGAACAACCCATCGACGATCGACCAGAACCAGCAGCTCTTGGTCCGCTTCCCCAACCTCGGAGCTAACGACGTCATTGTGCCGGGTACTGTTCGCCTCGCTTTCACTATTTCGCTGACGTCGACGGACGCGGACCGAACCGTCGTTCAGAACCTTGGTCGCGCCATAGTCAAGAAGACCATGATAAAGATTTCTGGTAATGAGGTGATGTCGATCGACGACAGCGACGTTTACCATTGTTATCAGACCTATGGAAGACGGCGCAAGAGCGCGAAAACGCTGTCTATCAGGATATTGACACCAGCAAAAATAAGAACGTAACCAAACTTAGAATCGGGGCTGGTAACAAGGTAGATAACAACGCGAGTGACAATGCGGTCGCGGGCGCTTACGGCAACCGTTCTACATCCCGCTCGACTTTGAGTTGCTGGAGAGTCACATGCCCTACTATCAGAGCGCTTTGGCTGACCGCCTCGAATACGAACTAACGTTCAACGACTACGGCCGAGTTCTCATAACCAGCGACCTGTTATCGACGTATACGATCGATAATGTTTCGCTGGAGTACGACATGGTCACGATGCCCGAACTCGCGCGATTGATCAGAACCCAGTACGCCGGGCGCGTTGCCATACTTTACGACCGAGTTCTTCGCCATCGCAAGATGACGAAAGACAAAGGCGACACATTGTGGAATATTAACGTCAATGTACCCGCTCGCTCGATGAAAGGTATAATGATGTTGTTCGAGGATGCTCAGTTCACGTTCGGTGCTAGAAAAACCGACAAATTCTATAACCCCAAAATCACGAAGGTAGAGGTGACGATCGAGGGAGTTCCCAATCAACTCTACAGCGCGGGTCTTCGCGCGCACCAGCAGTGGGACGAAGTAAGAAAGCAGTTTGCTGCCGGCTCTAAGCGCTCTCCGGAGGTTGCAGCGGTTGCCAAAGACCTGCATCTCTCGGCCGTCTCCCTCGCGGAGTTCCTGAATACCAAATACGTGTTATGGCTAGACATGCGAGCCAGCGACGACGACCAAATACACGGCAGCGGACGCCAAGTTGAGAACGCTAGCGAGGGTGTGACGATCCAGATAACCAAAGAGGCGGACGGAGCCGGGCCATTGAACGTGTACTTATATATAATTACAGACGCACAACTCAACATCGAAGATGGCCGATACGTCTCAGCACTCTATTGATTTAATAAAAAATCATCTAACGATTTATTAATTAATAAATTTGATAATTCTAAAGAATTAATTAAGAAAATTAGCAATCATTCTAACGATTTATTAATTAATAAATTTGATAATTCTAAAGAATAATTAAGAAAATTAGCAATCAATACCAATTCACGATTGGAGATGCCCACTCTGCCATAATATGTGGGCAGACAGGATGTGGAAAAACGGTTTTCATCCTCGACTTGCTCGAGGAGTCCTACCGCGATGCCTTTCATCACATTGTGATCCTGTGTCCCACTGTGCGGCACAACGATACTTATCAGCGGCGAACGTGGATATGGACCGACCCTGAGGTATACGTTATTGACCCCGGTATAGGCTTCACGATTGGTTGCGTGGTTTATACCAAAGATTCCAGGGTGAGCCCACCCTATACGTGATTGACGATTGCTCGGCCAAGGCGGCGATGACCAAAAAGAAGGACATGCTCTCCGAGCTCGCATTTTCTGGCCGCCATGCTAGGCAAAGCGTATGGATATCCACTCAAAAGTACAACGCCGTCCTCAAGGATCTGCGCGAGCAAACGAAATGGGTCGCCCTCTTTCACTGCAAGGACCGAGACTCATTCGATGACTGTCTTCGAGAGAATGACGTTATCCCAACGCGCGAGCGCCTGGAGGTTCGACAGATGCTTTCGGAAACTAAGCACGCCAAGCTTTTGCTAAAGACTGATCAACCAACTGCTTACGAAGTTATCAATTAATTTTATAATTAATTAGCAATTACTGAACAAATGCTGAACAATGCTGAACAATGCTTAGCAATTGCTGAACAATGCTGAACAAATGCTTAACAAATGTTGAACAAATGCTGAACAATGGTTAACAATGTTAACAATTTGGTGCTCCGCTGCGAGCTTTGTTGCGAGCATAATGGTGATCATAAGTATCGGGTGGTGCGCTTTGCAATATGTTAAAGTGATGAGACTTGTTAGAATAGTTTTTAAATTAATTTTAAGAAAAATGAACTGCGACGAACTTCTCGATCAGCTAATAAAAGAAACCTCAACTCCGACTGCCAACATAGATAATGATCCGACAGAGCAATCGGAATCAACTCCAACGGCGGTTGGTATTGGGTTGAGTGCAACGACTCCGAATGAAAATGAAAATGCGGCGCGACGAGAGCGGCTAGCTGCGCTGGTTGCTGGGGGACAATCGGAGCATTATCTCGGTAGGCGTCTCTCAGTTTTTCAGGTGGATAAGATGTCAGATGCGGAGATCGATAAAATGTATGCGCGATACGAATCTAGGTTAGGTGCGGAGATGACAAAAACTCTCGGATCGGCGGCTATTCATTTGTACGCAACCGCCGTTAGTATACTTCTCCCTATACCAAACACCGCGGGATTGATTGACGATCTAGAGACTGACCCTTTTATAGGTCACACTCTTAGAACAGCCTGCTGCTCAATTTATCACAAGTTTGGAATGTACTTAGCTCCGCTGACAACCGCGTTGACCACGGGTAAACACTGTCAATTTGGACATATATGCCCACGAACTATAAGCCCTGAAAATGATGACACAAGACACACCCGCGAGAGTGACGGAGTTGAACCCGATTGCTCCAACCCAATCGAACCCGAGTGTTACTCCGCCACTGGATGACATACCGCATATAAAAAATCCCAAAAGACAGGCAGCTGGGCGGGCGGCGGCTGCCACCCGAAAAGTTAAACAAGATAAAATACTCGCCGAGCTTCGAGAGGCTAAACTCCAATCGAGATTGGGGTTGCAATCGGGGACGGAGACAGCAAAACATCTGAAGACAGAGTTGAGTACAACCCCAATTCACGAATTGGAAGCACACCCAAATTCTTTGAATTTGTCACACAAATTCGTGAATTGGAGTTGGGTTGTTGGTGGTGGTCTGGCAGTTGTTGGTGCCATGTGCGTGTGGAAATACCCCATATTATCGAAAAAACAACCAGCCAGTGTTCAGAAGAAAGTTACGAAACACCAATCGCGATTGGAGCGCCCCCATTTAAACATTGATCGCGACCCCTTTTATATGCAATAATGGCTGACAAGACGGTTAAAAATGTTAGTGAATGCGCTTTATCACGCCGTGGTGATATCAGGTTTCAGTATCGGGTATGCTCGACTATCAAAGATGGCCCTAGGAGGATCCGCTCCCAAATTGGACTTTACTGTGAGAGACGTAGGGCTCGCGACCTTAGATGTAGCGGCCGCAGTTTGGACCCGAGATTATCTAGTTAAAGCTGGAATTCTACCAGTTAATATATGGAAATAAATGGCTTCAATCGCAATGATGATAGGTGGTGCGCTCTTAAACGCATTTGCGTTCACGGCAGCAACTTTCTATTCTCTAAACTACAAAACTCGAACGCGGATGAGGAGAGTACGCGTCACGATTTAGCTGTAGAACAATTCAATAGCGCAAAGGAAGCGTGGTCGGAAAAACGAACCGCCCATCTTGACTGGGTCAATGAAGAGCTTCGCCGCGAAAATCACGCCGCACAAACTTTTCAGAACGTTGAAGAAGCCAACCGCAAGTATGCGCTGGCATATCCGCAGAAAAGTCTCGCGCCGCTGGATCGCGAGCCTCAACTTTCAGATTTCTATGTACCGTCAGAGGCCCAAAAAGACCGCGAGATCGCGTTCATCGTCGTGGGAATGGGTGTGGTGGGTCTCGTCGGCTACTATATTCAATCGAGATTTTAAATTAATTATTTTAAATAACTTTTTTTATAAATATATATATATAGAACGATGTCAGTTGACGAACTTTATTTTGCTATGATTGATGTAGGCTACACTGCCCTTAAACACCGCATAGCTGGTGCAAAGGGTATGATTCGTCTGGCCCGAGATTCTCTCGAGACGTGGCGGGAGGACGAAAAAGCGGCCACCCTTTTCGCAAAGCGGATGTTAGATTCCTCCACCAATCCTGGGGGATTAGATTTTCCCAATTTCCTTCAGAACTTAACCCCCAATCGCGATTGCACTTCCAATAAAGGTTTATTATTATCGACGCAGTTACCGGACGATCTGGCGAGGGCATGTTGGAGATTGTCAGATATATTAGAATACATCGCATACGATGAACACGCGCAAACTTAATACCAAACTATCGGTTCGCCTAACGCGCAAGCTAGCGAACGTGTACTATAGCCCCCGCGGCTACTGGAAGGGACTCGCTGCCATCAAGAACCTCGCGGCGGCGACCAAGGTTTCAGAAAACGCTGTCAAGGAATGGCTCAAGAAGCAGGCCATCTGGCAGATCATATTTACCCGCGCCTCACAATATTCCGCGCCCGAAATTCGACGTGCCAGTACCGAACCAGTTCACCAAGCGGATCTCCTGTTTCTCCCTCACGATCGCGTCGGTCGTAAGACGTACAAGTACGCGCTGACAGTCGTTGACGTAGCGAGTCGTTATAAGGGGGCTGAGCCGTTGGCCACTAAAGAGTCTAAGGAGGTGGCCGAGGCTCTCTCCGAATATATAAGAGGAGTCCTCTCAAATGGCCGAATCTTCTCCAGGTCGATCCCGGCCGCGAGTTCATGGGCGCGGTCTCTCATCTATTGTCTAAGCACGAAGTTTCTATCAGACGCGGCCGCGTCAACATCCACCGGGACCAGGGGATCGTGGAACGCTTCAATCGAACCCTGGCTGAGAGACTGTTCGGTACACCAATACGCTAAAGAACTTGTAGACCCTCATTCGCGATCGACCGAGTGGGTGGCCAGACTGCCCGCCGTGGTCTCCGCACTGAACGGAGAGGTGACCAGATTGATAGGTAAGAAGCCCGTAGATGCCATCAAGTTTAAAAGGGTGACGAGCGAGCCCTCTGCCGTCTCGCGCGGGCGACCCGTTGGTTTAGAGGAGCAACGGCTTCCATCAGATATTGATGTCCGGTACCTCTATCAACCGGGAGAGCTCGAAGGTGGCAGCCGCCGCGCGACTGATCCCGTGTGGTCTCTCAATGTATATCATCTAGATCGATCTATTACCAAGCCAGATGAGCCCGTGCTCTACTATTTGAATGATGGGCCATCTCGAGGGTTTGTTCGCGAAGAACTTCTCGCGGTGCCTTCTGACACCCAGCTGCCCCCGGATCATCAGAGTCTTTAGATTGCTAATTTTCTTAATTTTTTTCAAAATTATTATTAAATAAATCATTAGAGAGGTTCTGTATGTATTCCGTCTGGTAACACACGTCTTTTATCGTAGTATGCCGAGAGTCCTAATTTTTGTTGACAGTACGTTTTCATAACACCGTCTTTCATTTTAAATCCCCTATTTTGTGCTACATCTATAATGTGTTTTCCATCTTCTGTAGTTTCGGTTAGTACTCGTTTATATCTATCCCAATTTAAATTGTTAGTTCTCTTGGACATTTCTTTCGCAGAGTTTTTATTAATAGAATTAAATATTTCTACAAAATAACACTTACTAGATAACGCTATCGCCCTATCTCCGCTAAATTCCATTTTGAAAAGTCCGGGCTCTCTTTCGCTCCATTTATCCCAAGCCAACCATTTCTTTTTTTCTTTTTCAAACCCGTCTAGTAAGTTAGGTCTAATCAATTCCTCTATCGTTTTTCCACTAACTCCTATATACATGCTATCCGTATCCATCTGTATTAATTCAAAGTCTTCTCTTTTTACGTATTTGTCAAGAAATTCGTAGTAAAATTCCAACATTCTCAATTTAGCTAGTTGATAAACCGCTATTCCACAATGGAATGGTCTCTTTACCGCACACCTGGGTTTTCTTGAAGATATTTCGTACGCATCTCCTATCTCTTCCAAATCATCAAAATACGCGGATCTTAATGCTTTGTCAACACAGGTTTCGTTTTGTGTATATGTCGTATTTAAATGTCTCTCCGTTGCCTCTATCATTTTTCCACAACACGAGTTTCCTAATAATTTCATTATGTCGGCTACTGGTTTCTTATTTGGTTCTACATCACCCGTTCGTCTTGCGGCTGTAACTTCTTTTGCGAACCATTCGAATGGTTTTCCGCTAATATAATCTATAACACGATGACTCCAGTTATTTCTAGGCCGTGTTTTAAATACCATTTCAACAGTGGCGCGTACAGCAATACTTTAGTGGCTGTCATAGATCCCACCAATTTTTTTCCATCTCCTCTTGTTCGGCCAGTATCTTTTAAATATTTTAACATGTGTGTGGGAACTTCATCAACCTCTACTTCTCTGTTTATAAATATTGGGGACATTTCAGAAAACTTATCTTTTAAGTTGTGTGGAACTTCTATATCCACCTCCGCAAACCCAAACCAGTCTCCGGATAAAACTCTTTTACAAAACTTTTTAATAAATTTAGGGTTATGTGGGGTATCTATATGGTGTATAGTTTCTCTCCCACACGGCATCTCTTTATTTAACGTAGATAAATATAACGCGTTTGCGTCGTACCCCAAAACAGCCTTGCACGGTTTGGAACCCACTCTAATATTTGAAACACCAGCTTCTGCATATCGTGTAAATACTATTGATGGACCGCCAACTAGAGCGTCCTTCATCATTTCGTATGTTTCTTCTTTTGGTGCATATAGAGCATCCTCCGGTATAATCGTCTTTGAAGATTTTTGTTCTTTAATGGTTCCTCTCAATAAATATTGTATAGCTACTCCAGGTAGTGTTACCGCATCTTTGAAAATATCCACACCTCTGTGTTTATAAAATTCACACATGTTTTCCACCGCTTCTAGGAACGGTGCTACATCTAAATCGTTATAATATTTCAACCAATCTCTGAAAGTTTTCATATTATTTTCTTCGAAAATTCTACGACATTTACTTAATTCTGTTTCATCTATTAACATTTTCCCAGATAGTTTGGAATACCAATTCTCTATATCCGGTAGTCCTGGGTAATCCAGTTTGTCTGGAGAATCGAACCACTCATAAGGAAAGAAAGATTTCTGTCCTTTGCATTCGTAGCTTTTATCCAACTATCGTAACTTACACCGGGGTCCTAGATAAAGTATTACATCAAGAAATCTAAACTCTGGAGTAAATAGAAATATTGTTGCGTTTGCACGTTTTCCGACCATTACTTTCTTTGTTGTTGATGCCAGTTCGCCTACTAGGTATTTCTTTATTAAGTTTATATCGTACTTACTGCTGTTAAAACCTATAACCGGTACTTGCTCTATCCACAGTTCGATCTTGGCGATTTGGTTTTTACGTAAATGTTCTGTATTAAACCCATATCTTGACCACACTTCTTCTCTTATAGCTTTTCCCCTGACTTTCAAATCTTCTACGAATTTTTCTATAAGTTTTGCGGGATCTTTATCACAAATATGAGTTACTGTTCCTGAGAAATTATCTCCTATACTAACGCTTACCGGAACGTGCTCGGCTTCGTACTCTAGATTATTACCGAGAGTTTCAAATTCTGGGTTGAGATATGCCTCAAAATCGTATACTATCTGATATGGATAAAAGAGTAGTGTCGCAACCGATCTTTATGTCTTTACCAGTTCTTTGAAATTCGCATTCCCACATAACTACTAGGTTGAATTCTTTGCTTCTTCTAATAAGTGTATCTCTTCTCATAGTGGATGCGCGTTCTTCTTTTCTATGTTTTGCATGAATCTCACACCCGTGCCAGTAACAGCCGTGATATTGATACGGTATTGGTTTCTGGACAGTATCCATCTACTGGAGCTCCTAAAATCCATCTTTCACCCCCGTGTCCACACTGTTCGTGGTGAATGTGAATTCCCTCGCGCTTTTCCACAGAGTACATCCAATCGATCGCCCCATAACTGTTAGAACTTTTTGGGTAGAACGCTTTCTCGAACGACGAACGCGGGCGCTCTAAATAATTACCATCACATACTACTTTTGTCTCACCTTTCATACATTTTGGTCCGTGTCTCTTCATATTACTCGCTTTCGTGAATTTCTGCTTGCAATTATCGCAGGCGTAAATTTTAGATAGGTTTTTAAGGTTTTTTATTAGAAATGCGTGATTATTAAACAGTCCTATTGTCATTGGTTTATTACCTATTGCCTTATTGTGCGCTGGTACCTTTTTCAACCACCATACGTTACATTGGGTGGGTTGATATACTTCTATACCGATTTTAAAAAACTCTTCAACCTTTTTCAGATCTGAAAAAGGAATTGGTGAAACCACATTACTACCAAAATATTGCTTACTAAGTTCTTTCGCCTTTTCTGTACATCTGTCGGGTCTTTTATCTGTCATATGCATAGCTAGACACCTGAACAGACAAAGGTCGTCATTATAAATATCTAAAGAATACATACCTTTTTTATTCTTCAGCCATTCTGGAAGTTCTCCTCCTGCTGCTTCTTTGGATTGTAGTCCCAAATCTTTTCCCCTACTACCCTGTATTAGCTTTAAGAAAACCTCTACCCATCTTACAAACTTCCACTTTGTATTCGGTCTGTCTATTTTATCGGACATTATTCGTGTTTGCTCCTTATCTGACAGCCATTTTTTAACGGTTTTCATTGATGATAGTGGTTCGCTACCACCGAGATTTTTGTGAAATATTATAGTTTTAGGTTTTCCATTTGTAGTTTCCTCCATAAACGATACCACGGTAGGTGGTATCATTTTGACTCCCTTACTACTACTCGAATTACTTGAAAAAAGTAGTTTCATTATTAGAATATACACATGTCATTTATACACATTACTATGGGACGATTGAGAAGAAAGCAGCAGTGCTTGTAAATACATATTTTCTTATATTATCCAACATCACGCACATTCCCCAGTTGTGTCCCCTGGGCCCGGTTGCTCAAAGCTTCTGTTAGCTTAACAGATTGTTAAATCCTTAGCATTGCTAAGGATTTAACAGATTGTTAAGCTAACATAAGCTTTGAGCAACCGGGCCAATCCTTTGCATTGCTAAGGATTTAACAGTTTGTTAAGCTAACATTAGCTTTGAGCAACCGGGCTCAGGTTATTAATGATATGAAGGAAAACCAGACATGGTGCGGACATGGGGGTGGGATAAATTACTTGGAGCATAGTTTTCCGTATGTACGGTTGATAATCCGCTCACTGAAGCTCGCGGATTATCTCCTCGTACATGAGGACGAACCGTGTTCCAATTATTACTGAGATATTCTCCCAATTCTCGTGTCTGTTCATTTTTAGAGATGGAATGCCCATCTCCACCTGTGCTAAATATCACAAACGGTGCGGTGTCCACGACCACTTACCCATACCAAGATGGCATCTATACGTATGGCACATCCGTGATGTACGTCTGCAATACTGGATATGCATTCAATGACGTCAATAATGAGGGCGTGATTACATGCCTGCTGACCAATGAATGGAGCATCTTTAACAAGACATGCGAAAGTAAGACTATACATGTAGTGAGACAATTTTGGTTCAAATTTTTAGAAGATTTTAGCTTCAGTAGTATTTCATTTATAAGTGAAATATAGCTACAAATAGAAGATTTTAGCTTCAGTAGTATTTCATTTATAAGTGAAATATAGCTACAAATACGCACTCAATACACACCACATGTATTTATTGGACAGAAAGTGATGGTAAGCTAGTCAAAGAGTAGTTAAACGCTAATCTGTAGAATCAATGTCATTGTACATTTCAATTACATAATTATGAATGGTTTATTAAAACATATATTAAAATGACATGCGAAACATGTATTTACATCTAAAAGTACATGCATATGTCACATGCACTGCAACGTCTGTATACCCACGGTAACCTTCCAGTCATAACATTTCTCTTGTAAAGTATGTTTTGTTTGTTTTTGTTTATTGGTGTTTAACGGCCTATCAACAGCTAAGGTCATGTAAGGCCGGCGGGCAAACGGGTTCAATCCCGTTTTAACCTGGTGCATTGGGGGGGGGGGGGGGATCCCAAAATCAGAACGGAATATTTACATCGAGAAAACATATATTCAGCCCTGAAATTAGAATAACCTGACCTGGTGCCAAGACGTAATGTGAGTGCCAAACCAAGTCTCTAGTCAGAATTCCAATAAGGATGAACCCCGATCGTTAAATTACCCATCGCATGCTCCCACCTACCACCCACAGCTGTATACATGTATGGCATATTCGTAGCATAGTTATGAATAGTATATACTTTATTAAAGTACTAGTACTAGTACATAATAATATATTTCTATTTACAACTTTTCCGGGATTTACAGTCATCAATACTGTCATCGCGTCTTTGGAGCACTAGACACGTGTATGCCATGTTCCCGCAGAATTGCGAATACTCTTAGACTATTGATCTTAATGACGTACGTATGTTATCTCATTCCAGTCATAACGTGCCCCGCGTTTACTGTAGTCAATGGCAGCACCGCCATCACGTCCCTGGAATATCAGGGTCAGGCAACCGTGACGTGTGATACTGGTTTCTGGGCACCAAACAGCGACCAACGCATCACCGTGCACTGCGAGACCAGCAGGAATTGGACCATAGTACCCACATGTACAGGTAATCAATACTATTGGTGTATGTGAAGTGTGGTCCTGGGGCCCGTTTCACTGAACTTCGTACGACTAAGAAGTACGTATATAATAATTACTAATATTGGTGTGTGAGATTACTGGGCACCAAACAACGCATGTAGCACATCACCGCACAGTGTGAGACCGGCAAGAATCGGACCATGGTGCTCACATGCACAGGTAATTATTAATATTGGTGTATGCCGTGTGCTCTTGGTTACTGAGTATCAAACAGCGCACAACACATCACCGCAATAATTGGACCGTGGTGCCCACATGCACAGGTAATTATATACGTCTATAGTCTATATATGCCCTTGCATGAAGCAAGAATGAGCGAAATGAGATTCTGACATTGAACTTGATCATCTGAAATACTTACGCAGCTTGTCATGTAAGGTTTTACATTAGAACGTTCACAGCTCTGATTGATAGGACAACAGGTATGCGCCCTAGCTTGTGTACTTGTTTAGATATATTTATGCACTCCTGCAGTCTGGCATGGTTCTATACTATGTGCTGAGAGCATGACATATGTGCAGCTGATCTGGTATTACACTGGTTAAATGTAATAAGCCCCATTTCTCCAGTCAAAGTCACATATTTGGCCAGTCATGTCAATTGGGGCGTACATGTATGCATTCCGAATCAGTGTAACACCTGAACATAGAACACACTAATTCAGCATGCTACGAATGTATTAAAGGTCTCTATTCGAGGCATATCAGCATAGTTGTTCTGATGATATACAGTATAGCCAATGATCATGTTGAACACAATGATCAGACTGTGCATGTCTACGACTGATGCACACTCACAGTGACAATGTTACTGTGCATTTAAGGAATACAACCATGGAATGTTGCGTTTGCTGTAGTATGAAACACAGTTGGTCTGTTTAAAGTGCGTGGCGTCCGAATTGTATTATATCACGCACAATACAGCTCAGTACATCTTTGATATTCATTGGCACTACTACTATTGAGCGACTTTCTGTTGCAGTTGAGAATTTCAAAATTACGCAAAGAACCTTCCAGCACATGGGTGACAAATCACGCGCCGTGGCGGCCATGTTTGACGAACAGAACGCCAGGAGCATAATAGACTGCGCCGCCAAGTGTACACAGTCCTACTTCTGCAGGGGAGCTAACTACCAGACTTCGGGTACCACGGGGCCTTTCGGCATTTGTCGGCTATTCTCGGAAATTTCCGATGGAAATGACTTATCGGACGACCTAGAGTGGAACTATTTTGAAACTGATATGCCGTAGCGACTACAACTACATATGAAAATTAATGTGTTTAGTATCATGCTAGCTTGGCAATGTTACTTTATGTTATTAAAGGTACTTCGTCTCAGATGATATTTTAGAAAACCAGTATGTAGTTCCTCGCATTATGTATATGTACAGTACGGCAACTGGCATATTATACAACATCTCTAAACTGGACATTATGTGTACCCATATGTGGGTAAGTTTGATGGGCTTCAGTTATTTATGGCCGAAGGCACTGCCTTGATCGTATACATGTAACACTGAAACATGCCTTGGAGTGGACATATGCCTAGTTTGGTGCTTACAGTGGAACGTATCTATACCTATCTATATCTATAGTGCAACCTATCTAAACAGGACACACTGGGAGGTGCACAGGGTGATCGGTTTAGATAGGTTGCACTGTATCAACCAAAAGCACTATTATTATTAGATAGCCCACAGAAACAATGAGAAAAATGTCAAATAATACCACTCTACCTGCAAGCATTATGTAAAACATAAACATCTTATTGGTTTTAGGCAACATTGTTTTTGTTAATAGTCGATAACGGACAGAAACAATTAACATGTGACGGTGACTAGAACTAGATGGCCGTGGCCCGCACGTCGCGCCCACCGTGGCATTTGATAATACTAAACGGGCATTGGTGGTATACAAATGTGCAAGTGGGCACGACATACACAGTAATGTGACCTTGATATTGGGCACAGGGGCCGCACGGGTTGGGCATAGAATGAAAATATGGATGATGATAAAGACACATGTGAAGTTTTGAGTGAATTGGTGAAGCGGCTTCAGAGATATAGTGTTCTTAAAAACTTTAACCAACAACCTTAACTCGGACGCATGTACGTACATATGGACGTAAGGGACGTACGGATGTACTCCGATGTGCCGATTATATCGCGCTGTCCGCAAGCGGGTGCGACAGAAATGGACAATAGTAGGTTAGTGCCGTGAATGGGAAAACATATCTGGCAAGGCTGAATAATTTCTTTATTTCTCATCAGAAGTATATGTAGTGACCACCATTTGAACCGTCTCGCCGAGACGGTTCAAATGAGTGGTCACAACATATACTTTGGTTCAGAAATAAGGAAAATAGATAGAGAATAGTAGGTTAGTGCCGTGAATGGAAAAAATATCTGGCAAGGCTCAAGAATTTCTTTAGTTCTCATCAGAAGTATATGTAGGAACCACCATTTGAACCGTCTCGCCGAGACGGTTCAAATGAGTGGTCACAACATATACTTTGGTTCAGAAATAAGGAAAATAGATAGAGAATAGTAGGTTAGTGCCGTGAATGGAAAAAATATCTGGCAAGGCTCAAGAATTTCTTTAGTTCTCATCAGAAGTATATGAAGGAACCACCATTTGAACCGTCTCGCCGAGACGGTTCAAATGAGTGGTCACAACATATACTTTGGTTCAGAAATAAGGAAAATAGATAGAGAATAGCAGGTTAGTGCCGTGAATGGGAAAAAATATCTGGCAAGTCTTAGGAAACAGGATGGGCGAGGCTCTGCCGAGCACATCCAGTTTCCGTGCCGAGCCAGATAGTTTTCCCATTCACGGCACTAACCTGCTATTCTATTTATCCCGTCAACACCTACAAATGGCTTTAAAATGCAAACAAAAATAACTCCAGCCACCGCACATGTTCATACGCAGTGATTAGGTCGTATTGACAGGATATCAAAAATGTTTCACGGCACCGTGTTTCACGGCACATACGCACTGTGTTGACGGGATAAATGCGGCTTATGACGTTTACTACAAGTATAGGGACGCATCAGCATGCGGATTAACACAGAATAATCAGAGCCCGCACTGTTCGCCATTCGTCATCAATCTTCTAACACAACGTTTCGATCAGTATCAGACAACAGGGGGCCGTTTCACTAAACTTCGTACGAGTAAAATGTAAGTGCAAATTTAAGATCGTCTGGAAATTTCAATTGATGCACTTACATGTATACATTTTATATCAGAAGTAAATTTGCACACTGATATCGGGGGCGATAACCGTGTTTCCTTAAAATGTTAACGGAGATTACTATCTATATGTATTACTATCTATATGATTACTATCTATATTTATTACTACAATTATTGATTACCTATCGTAGAAGTATTTAAACTATCTATATGTTATTACTATCTATAATGAGAACTATTCTTATATTAATACTTTACTATTTTTATTGAGTACTTATTCTATATGTATTACATCTATTATGAATTATTACTATCAATATGTATTTAACAAACTATATGTATTACTATCTTATGGATTACTATCTATATTATTACTATCTATATTAGGGTAGCTTATCTAATATGTAATTACTATCAATAGTATTACTACTAATATGATTACTATCTATATGATTACTTATCTATAGGTAATACTTATAATATATGTATTACTTCTATATATGATTACTATCTATATGTATTACTATCTTACATATATTACTATCTATATGTATTACTATCTATATGATTACTTATCTAATTATTAACATTTATTATTATGTATTACTATCTATATTATGTACTATCTATATGTATACAATAAATATGATATTAATCTATCTATATGATATTACTATTCTAATAATTGTATTACTATCATATGATTACTATCTATATGAATTAACTATCTATATGTCTTACTTATCTATATTATTTACTATCTATAATGTTTTACTTATCTATATGAATTACCCCTATCTATTAAGTATTACTATCTATAATATGTATTACTATCCTAAATGTCTTACTATCTATATCTTACTATCTATATGAATTTACTATCTATATGTATTACTATCCTATATGATTACCAATTATATATGTATTTACTATATATATGATTACTATCTATATTGTATTACTATCTTAATAATGTTTTAACTTATCTAAATGTAAATAACATATATATGATTATTTTTTACCCCCTTATCTATAAGTATTACTATTCTATATTATTACTATCTATAAAGAAATACTAACTATATGTTATTCACAATCTATATGAATTACTAAATCTATATGTAATTACTATCTATATGATTACTAAATATAAGTAATTTACTATCTAAATATGATTACTATCTAGTATGTATTACTATCTATATGATTACTTATCTATCAATTACTAATTCTATTATGTATTACTAATCTATAATGTATTACTATCTAAATGTTATTACTACTTATAAGAATTACTATCTATATGTATTTCACATCTATAAGATAATAACTAAATATGATTACTATCTATATGATTACTTACTATCAGATTACTAATGTATTAAGTATTTACTATCTATGATGTATTAATATCTATATGTATTACAATCTATATGATTACTAATCTATATATTAGTACTATCTATAATGATTACATCTATATGTATATAAATATCTAAAGTATTACTATCTATATTGATTACTATCTATATGTATTACTATCTATATGTTATTACAATCTATATGTATTACTATATATATGATTACATCTATATGATACTATCTATATGTATTTACTATCTATATGTATTACTATCTATGTACTATCTATATTGATTAATATCTATGTATACTATCGTTATATGAAATATACTCTATATGTATTTACTATCTATATGATTACTATATGTATTACTCTATATGATTACTATATATATGTTATACTATCTATATGATTACTATCTATATGTTTTACTATCTATATGTATTATATATATTGATTACTATCTATGTGATTACTATCTATATGTATTACTATCTATATGATTACTATCTATATGTATTACTATCTATATGTATTACTATCTATATGTATTACTATCTATATGATTACTATATATATGTATTACTATCTATATGATTACTTATCTATATGTTATACTATCTATATTGTATTACTATCTATATGTATACTAGTTCTATATGATTACTATATATGTATTACTATCTATATGTATTATACTATCTATATGTTATTACTATCTATATGTTAATACTATATATATAGATTACTATCATATTGATACTATACTATATGTATTACTATCTATACTGAATTCTATCTATGTTATAACTATCTATGAATCACTACTATATTATGTTTTAGTTCAGCGCATCTATGATTACTATCTATATTGACTTACTATATATGATTACTATATGTATTACTATCTATATGATTACGATCTATACTTATACTATCTATATGATTACTATGATTACTATCTATATGTATTACTATCTATATGTATACTATCTATAATGATTGTACTATCTAAATATACTATCTATGATTACTATCTATATGATACTATCTATATGATTACTATCTATAGTATTACTATCTATATGTAAATTACTACTATGTTTGATTACTATCCTATATGTTAAATACATCATATGATTACTATCTAGTATTACTATCTATATGTATACTATCTATATGTTTATACTAGCTATATACTATCTATATGATTATATCTATATTGTATACTATCTATATGTTACTATCTATATGTATTACGTATTCTATATGTATACTATCTATATGTTATTTACTATCTATATGACTATTCTCTGTACATGTATTTATGTTATGATGCAATGATCATACTTTACAATTTGTCGTAAATATTATTTTTTTCAGGTGACACATTTAATTAGTATAAATAATTAATACCTCATTTGCATATGAAAATAGCCTGATACCACCGCGCGTCACTAACAGTAAAACAAATATTACTAAATCATTATATCTGTATAACGGGCACTTATAAGTTTTATAATTTGGTGTAATAGTGGCACAATTATACACTTATTTAAATCATATAAAGAACAGTTTGTGCCTACTAAGTGGGCGTGTACCTTTAATGTGAAATTTACATAATTTTGCACTTACTAACATTTTGGTGGTACGAAGTTTATTGAAACGTGCCCCAATAGTGCATGTAAGGTAGCAGATATAGAGAATAGTAGGTTAGTGCCGTGAATGGGAAAACATATCTGGCAAGGCTCAGGAAACGGGATGGGCGAGGCTATGCCGAGCACATCCCGTTTCCGTGCCGCGCCAGATATTTTTCCCATTCACGGCACTAACCTACTATTCTATTTATCCCGTCAACACCTACAAATGGCTGTAAAATGCAAAAATAGTATTGACTGGATATCAAAAATGTTTCACGGCACCGTGATTCACGGCACATACGCACTGTGTTGACGGGATAAAAAATACTAGACTTCGCTCAAATGCCATACGCTCCTCTCTCCCGGCACAGTTACCACTACACCACCGCCCGCGCTAATCTTGCCAATATTTGTCAATTGCTTTATTTCAAAAAACATACTTTAATACTGTGCTTTACATAAAGCAACTTGATTGACTGAGCCTGAGCTGTTTTACAGCTCAGGCTCAGTCAACCAAGCTGCTTGATGGCGAGCAGAGATTACCAATAGACATTCAGAAAAGTTGACATCCTGGCAAGATTAACGCAGGCGGCTGTGTATTCAAGATTCGTGTTATAGACCATTGAATGTACATCTCAAAACAACAGGGGCCCGTTTCACTAACTTCTTACGACTAAAATGTTCGTAAGTGAAAATTTAGGATCGTCTGGAAATATCAATTGATGGATTTACATTTATTGAGCATAGGCTGCATATGCAGCCTATGCTCAATAAATGTAAATCCAATAAATGTTGACATTGTTAATGTGAAAATTACAGACTATCATAATTTTGCACTTACGAACATTTTAGACGTACGAAGGTTATTGAAACGGCCCCCATAACCAGAACATACTTTTACAAATGGTTGCGTGTGATACACGGACACTGTAAAGTACCAGAACTGACAAAAAATCGGAACTTTTGAAAGTACAGTAAACCGGAAGTGGTAGTAAAAGTCGTGCCGTCGTAAACAGTCCGGCACTGGTAAAACGTCCAGAAAAAAAAGTACGGGACTGATGAAAGTCCGCAAAAGTCAAGGACTGGTGAAAAGGTCCAAAAATAAGTGGAGGACAGGGGCCCGTTTCACTAAACATCGTACGACTAAACATTTCGTAAGTGCAAATCTAAACTTGGCAACAAATTTCGCATTAGCAGCCAATGTTGGCAAGCCATTGGTGTAGTTGGGATGGATTGTGGCCTACAGGTTAGAACGCCTGACTTCCGTTCCGAAGGTTGTGGGTTCAAACCACGCCTTAGGCATCTATGTACACCAGTAAACCATATATATTATTCAATAAGTCCGCGTTATACAGATGATACAAGCAATTAAATCACATATGTGCTACCTTAAAATTGGTCTATTATTTGCATATTACAGTCGAACCTCCCCGAACTGCCACCTCTCTACAACAACACCCTCTCTGTAACAGCCGATATTTTATATCCCAAATGGATGATTTCCTGTATATCTAACCCTTAGACTGCTGAGCATGAACATTGTCGTCTGATGTTGTTTTTGCATTCTTTCTCAATAAAAACATGCTTTGCACTTTAGAATCATTTCCATTGGAAATGATTCTAAAATGCTGTCAAAGCATGTATTTGATGAGAATTCTCGAAGAAAATAAATAAACATCAGACGATCAAATTTAATTCAGCATTAACCTCCTTACAACAGCCACCTCTCTATAACATCCAATTGTGCGTCTTCCCATGGGTGGCTGTTGTAGAGGGGTTGCACTGTGAAGGTGTGTGTGTGCATTGCTATTGGTAGGAGTATCTACATTCAAGTGGTTGATTTATGTAAGTTGCTATTGTTTTATTAGTAGGTTTTTTCATTATATTTCCATAGACGTTACATGGGGCCACAACAATGGTACAACTACCATAATAAAGCACAGTAACATTCTAAATATTTTCATACGATAATTTGTATCGTACGAAGTTTAGTGAAACGGGCCCCAGGTATACTATTTGTATCTGACTAAGCCGGCTTATCTTACAACCACGGAAGTGTATAATCGGACGGAATCTGGGGAAAACAAAAGCGGAACGAATAATCTACAATTCAACATCTGTGTTTGTGAACTCATGCACCGCACACTTTAAACTTCAACTACGAAACAAGAATTCCGCGGAATCAAATGTCTCGCCTTGTTCCTTCTTGACCTTGACTCTGGGGTCCCGAGATAAAGAATGTAATAGTCGTATATTCATCTACATATCATAGTAAAGGTATGTATAAAGTTTGATGACTGTAGCTGATAAGATGTTGAAGTAATGCTGATCGTAACACGAAAACTTAACATTGAAAGTACATGTATTTATTTAAAAAAATAGAGCCTGGGCCCCGAGAATATCTTTTGTTAATAGTACAATATTCATCTACATGTACATATCATAGTAAAGGGATAATGATCGTAACACGAAAATTAACATTGAATGTATTAACAAATAGAGTTTGACCTTGACCCTGAAGACCCTGAGGCCCGTCAAAAAAAATGTAGTATTCCTATATTCATGTACATATCATAGTAAACGTATGTATAAAGTTTGATGACTGTAGCTGATAAGGTGTTGAAGTAATGATCGTAACACGAAAACTTAACATTGAATGTATTAACAAATACAGTTTGACCTTGACCCTGGAGACCCTGGGGCCGCCAAAATTTGTTTAATAGTCCTCTATTCATCTACATATCATAGTAAAGGTATTCATAAAGTTTGATTACTGTAGCTGATAAGGTGTTGAAGTAATGACCGTAACACGAAAACTTAACATTGAATGATGACGCCGCCGCCGCCGCCGCCGCCGCCGCCGCCGACGACGACGACGCCGCCGCCGCCGACGACGCCGCCGCCGACGCCTCCGCCGACGACGACTCCGGAAAAGCAGAACCTATGTCTCGCTTTACGCTTTCTCGGGCGAGACAAAAACTGTTATACATTGCAAGCTTTCTGAATTTATCATGTTTATACAATATGTTGAACAATACTTCAGTAACCAACAACCCACTCGTCCAACGTTTCGGCACAATGACTTTATCAAGGACTTAGTGTCTACTATCCGCTAAATGGCATTTAGCGGATAGCAGACACTAAGTCCTTGATATGCCATTTAGCGGATAGTAGAGACTAAGTCCTTGATCAAGTCATTGTGCCGAAACGTTGGACGAGTGGGTTCTTGGTTACTGAAGTATTTATTATACATGACGATCTCTCTAAACCGGACACCCTGTGAGGTGTGGAACCTCTATAAACCGGACACCCTGTGAGGTGTTGAACATTTCTAAACCGGACACCCTGTGAGGTGTTGAACATTTCTAAACCGGACACCCTGTGAGGTGTTGAACATTTCTAAACCGGACATCCTGTGAGGTGTTGAACATTTCTAAACCGGACACCCTGTGAGGTGTTGAACATTTCTAAACCGGACACCCTGTGAGGTGTTGAACATTTCTAAACCGGACATCCTGTGAGGTGTTGAACATTTCTAAACCGGACATCCTGTGAGGTGTGGAACATTTCTAAACCGGACACCCTGCGAGGTGTGGAACCTCTATAAACAGGACATCCTGGGAGGTGGGTGTGGAACCTCCAGAAACAGGTCACCCGTACCACTGCAACTCACATTAACTCTAAGACAGAGATGTGTGTTTTACTTTTTACAGCGGAACCCGTCCAAGCCGGACACCCTGGAAAGAGTACGATCTAAACATGCCAACCTTTGACATAATTTACAGAAACTTATCGCTAAATCGATTACATATACGTATATGTACAGTCTAACCACTATACCGGACATTTTTTATTTGGACTTGTGTGGGTAATTTTGCTGGGTGTCAGTTATGCCGATGTCTTGATCGTTTAACAATGAAACATGCTTTGGGATGGCCATTTGCCTGGGGGCCGTTTCACTAAACTTCGTGCGACTAAAATGTTCGTAAGTGCAAAATTATGATAGTCTGTAAATTTCACATTAACAACGTTTTCTTGTAAACAATTATTGGATTTACATTTTTTGAGCATAGGCTGCATATGCAGCCTATGCTCAATAAATGTAAAGCCATCAATTGAAATTTCTAGACAATCATAAATTTGCGCTTATGAATATTTTAGTCGTAAGACGTTTAGTGAAACAGGCCCCTGGTTTACAGTGGAACACACCCATACCGGAAATCTTGAGATTGTATATAGTATAAGTAACATCAGTAACATATATATGATTGTACAATGCACGTAGTATACACCGGTGTTACCTAGCAACGAAATAAGATTTATGTCTCATAAAACTATACCTACCTGCGTCTACATAAATCAAATATGAATGCTAAATGGCGTATTTCTTTGATAGTGATCAACCAACAATTCTGACGTCTATTTATAGGCGAAATGTACAGATTACGATGACACGTGTAGCGATATATGCATGCCATTACTTTTAAGATGAGGAAGATACAATATGTATAGGTTATTTGATGTGTATGAGTTCCGCAGCGTGCGATTTTGCGCGACTTTAGGAGCGCAATATCGTTGCGCGGCGGAACGAGTGTCATATATCCACATACAAATCAAATAACCTTTTTCTTATATACGTAGATCATTCGCAATGTATATGCTGTTCAACAAATAAACAAATTAGTTGCGAGTTAGAAGGAACTATTTCGCGAGATGAAGCGTAGTTCCGGCACTGACCAATATGAATTCACGAGACGTCAATATGGAAAAATATTGACGTCTTGCGTTGCATTGTGTTTCAATAGGAAACGAAAATACGTATATGTAAGATGCAGAATTAAATGAATATTTCGATTGATTGATTCTGGGTTGTTCTCAACAATAAGAGCATACACAGATGGGAATGTACCTGTATGGGGGATTGATTGATCAATGTGTTACATCCCTTCAACAGCAATATCATACAGTGGGGTCAGCGTGTAAGTGCACACACGAACGAAGACGACAGGTTGGAACGCTGACCCCACTGTATTTCATGTATAAACAAAAAATGTAAATATTTTTCTGCATTTTTTCTCATTTCGCATCAAAAGTGTATGTTGTTACCAATCAGTTGAACCGTCTCGGCGAGACGGTTCAACTGAGTGGTAACAACATACACTTTGGGTGGGTAGCGAACCAACCTGTCGTGTTCGTTCGTGTGTGCACTTACACGCTGACCCCACTGTATACACATGGGAATGTACCTGTATGGGAGATTGATTGATTGGGGCTTTACGTCAGTTCAACAGGAAGGTCGCATGCAGACGGGAATACACACGTATGGGGGATTGATTGATTGTGGTTTTACGTCCGTGCAACAGCAAGGTCATATACGACGGAAATGCACCTTTATGGGGATTGGTTGGGGTTTTACGTCCGTTCAACAGCAAGGTTATATACGACAGTAATGTACCTGTATGGGAATTGATGTATTGTGGTTTTACATAGGATCAACAGTAGTGTAATATACAGATGGAAATGCACACGTATGGGGGATTGATTGATTGGGGTTTTCCGTCCGTGCAACAGCAAGGTCATATACAGATGGGAATGCATCTGTATAGTGCAAACTTAAACGAAAACCTGATTGACTGATTGTTTTTGACGTCCGTTCAACGGCAAGATCAAATACAGATGAAATGGACCTGTATGGGGGATCGATTGAGTGTAGTTTTATGTCCGTTCAACAGCAATGTCATATACAGATGGGAATGCTCCTGTATGGGGGGTCGATTGAGTGTAGTTTTACGTCCGAGTAGTGCATTGTGGCTTTAGACAGAAACGTTTAGTTTGTCTTTGGTTTATCAAACAGTACATATGGTAGACAACGAAATGTTTGCTTCACAATATTCAAAGTACCTGGGATCACAAGATATTTTAGTTCTGCAAATTCAATAGTTGTCAAGAGTAGCAATTACTGTGACATTACAATTTGGTCATCGGCTGATAAAACGACATATGAACATGCGAGACGGGAGTATATTCTGATCATTATATTTACTCATATACATTATAGACTGGTTAAATATTGGTGGTCTTCAGTGACGTATACACTTGTGCAAAGTTCTAATTGGTTTTTAGACAAATACAAGATGTCATCAGTATACAAGGTGACTTATATGTATTATTCATTATTTAGAAGGGCAATGTAGAAAACATTTTATTAATGCATTATGCGATCACTCTAAAATAATTGACCCCCCGTCTCACATTAAAATTCACACTATTACATTACCGAGTAAAATGGTTAATACCGCGTGTGGACACACGCGGTATTAGCCATTCTATTTGGTAATATTGTAATGGTGGACACACGCGGTATTAGCCATTCTACTCGGTCGCGGTATTAGCCATTGCACTCGGTAATGTTGTAATGGTGGACACACGCGGTATTAGCCATTGCACTCGGTAATGTTGTAATGGTGGACACACGCGGTATTAGCCATTCTACTCGGTCATGTTGTAATGGTGGACACACGCGGTATTAGCCATTGTACTCGGTAATGTTGTAATGGTGGACACACGCGGTATTAGCCATTGTACTCGGTAATGTTGTAATGGTGGACACACGCGGTATTAGCCATTCTACTCGGTAATGTTGTAATGGTGGACACACGCGGTATTAGCCATTCTACTCGGTCGCGGTATTAGCCATTGCACTCGGTAATGTTGTAATGGTGGACACACGCGGTATTAGCCATTCTACTCGGTCATGTTGTAATGGTGGACACACGCGGTATTAGCCATTGTACTCGGTAATGTTGTAATGGTGGACACACGCGGTATTAGCCATTGTACTCGGTAATGTTGTAATGGTGGACACACGCGGTATTAGCCATTCTTCTACTCGGTAATGTTGTAATGGTGGACACACGCGGTATTAGCCATTCTTCTACTCGGTCATGTTGTAATGGTGTGAATTTTAATGTGGGTGTGGTCAATTATTTTGTTGTCATTTGTGTGAATTTTACATGTGAGGGTGGTCGACTTTGATCAATTATGTTAGAGCAATCGCATAATAGATTAATACAATAGTTTCTACACTGCCTTTCTAATGAATTAATATTACATATAAATCACATTATATACTGATTGCATCTTGTATTTGTCTAAAAACATCCCAAATTAGAACTTCACGCAAGTGTATATTAGTACATTGAATGAATGGCGACTAACACAGCTGGTCAAACGTTTTACCCGGGACAGTGCTATTTTTACTTTCATCAAAACCATATAATGAAAATAAACAGGTAAAACCCTATTAATGTGTTGCTGGTCGCACATGTCGAAAGGTTCATTGTGTTCAGCTGGGCCACATTTTAGTCGACGAAAGTGGCTTATTTTGTCTTTTTTTCCCTAGTGCGTCTCCGGTCGAATCTGCATTTTCTTGCAACTAAACCCTTACATCCCTGAATATTCAATGTTGAATTTTGTATTTCTATTTCTTTAATATTCCATTAATGAGAAAACGTTGCTGTTTAAAGCATTGAACTAGAGCAAGTCGGCAGAGCCTCCGGATATCCCCGGCCGTCACCTGGACCAAGAAACTAAAACTTTAACGCAAATCTCACGGACGAACGAAATGACGGACAGAACTACAAAAACTATGTACCCCGCGACATACTTCGTATGTCCGGGCTATAACAACACTGACACTAGATCAAGGTGTATGATCACGTGGTTACAACAACAACAACAACAACAACAAGTACTGAAGCTTCCAGAAGCCCTCCGATTCAAAGTACGTATTATTTTATAACGGATTTTAATGAAATATGGCGCATCAAACGCGTCTTGTTAAGCTGCATTTGGTGGTCTAGGTAATTTGGACAAACCTTCTATCGTTTTTTCGAATAATCGATTTCCGTGTCTACTGATACGGAAATCGATTCTTCGCAAAAACGACATACGTATGTGCCGAGCTCCCGGGACCACCAAATGAATGCAGCTCATGAAGACGCGTTTGCTGCGCAGTATTTCATCAAAATCCGTTGTCTATGAAGGAAAATATCAAATAATACTTACTTTGGAGTGGGTGTGCTTTCAACACGTGTTGTTGTTATAACCACGTGATCATGCACCTTGTAGTTGCATATAAACCGATGACTCTTCTGGATATACAGTGTTTGCAAATCTTGACTGCATATGTGTAGTATGTAGGGTTGGAAGGGTTAACACGAATTTCTGAATTCTTCTTGGAACAGTCTACTGAGTACATCGCCGACATTGTATACTCTGAGCAGACTGCAGGGGCCAGTTTCACTAAACGTATTACGACTAAAATCTTCGTAAGTGCAAACTTATGATAAATTTAAATTTCACATTAACAATATTCTATTGTAAACAATTATTGGATTTACATTTATTGAGCATAGGCTGCATATGCAGCCTATGCTCAATAAATGTAAATCCATCAACTGCAATTTACAGACGATCCTAAATTTACACTTACGAACATTTTAGTCGTACGAAGTTTAGTGAAACGCACCCCAGATGCGTATGCTGATCAGGATTTACTACACACACTGGCCGTAAAGGCGTTGGACCTATTTGTCTCATGACTAATATGTTATGTGGCCGTGACTGGAGAAATGAGGTTCATCGGAATTGTGATCAGTGTAGATCCAGATCAGCATGTGCATCCGCACAGTCTGGTCAGGGTCTACACTGTTCGTCATTCCATCAATCAAACACCCGTCATGCTTCTAACATGTGGACCATTATCAGGCTACAGGAGCTACACTGGTCACAAATGTCATAAGCCCCATTTCCCCAGTCACAGCCATATATGAGACACGCCATGTGATTTGGACATTCGGACATCTGCGTAATTTCATTAAATAAGTTTACAAAACTGTAACGTATTTAATGAAATTACGCAGATGTCCGAAGGTACATAATCGCACGGTGTGTCTCGTATGTGGCTGCGACTGGAGAAATGCGCCTTATTGGTTTTGCGACCAGTGCAGATCCAGATCAGCCTGTGCATCCGCACAGTCTGATCAGGGTCTGCACTGTTCGCTATCCCATCAATGAAACATGCGTCATTCATTTAACAATCGTTATAAATTACAGAAGTGTGCTATTTGATCAGGAGCTACACTGGTATAAAATCCCATAAGCCCCATTTCTCCAGTCACAGCCATACATGAGACACGCCATGTGATTTGGACATTCGGACATCTGCGTAATTTCATTAAATACGCTTACAAAATTTACAATATTTTTCATGAATAAAGTCAAAAGCGGACAACATTTTTCAGAGCATATATAATTATATTCCGCGTGTACTCTGAAATCTTTGTCAACTTTTGACGCCATTTACGGAAAATATAGTAAATTTTGTAAAGGTATTTCGTGAAATTACGCAGATGTCCTCACTGACATGTAAAAACTGACATGGCGTGTCCCATATATCATCAATGTTTGCTAAATACATCGCCACCTCAAATAAAATTCCCCTGCAGTAGGGCAATACAAAGTTGAAGATGATGATTGGAGAAATGGGGCTTATGGGATGTGTGACCAGTGCAGCTCCTGGTAAAATCGCACACTCATGTAGCCTGATAACTATATACAGATATACAGTGGAACCTCGCCAAACCGGATACCCTGAGAGGTCCCCAGCCCTGGGAGGTCCCCAGGGTGTCCGGTTTGGAGATGTTCTACTGTATATCAGACATGTGAGCACTTCATGTCACATTTTCATGAACAGTCATTGTAATGAGAGATACATAACAACGAAACACATCTAAGGTAAACATCTATATTTACCGTGTGTTCGGTTTAGAGGGGTTCCACTGTATATTGCTTGCTAGCAGCATCACGGTTGTTTTCATTGAAGTGATGTAGTGACGAACAGTTCAGATCCTGATCAGACCGTGCGGATGCACAGTCTGATCTGGATCTACACTGGTCGGAAAATCCATACGCCCCATTTCTCCTGCCACAACCACATATTTGAACGGCATATCGGACGTAACCAAAATGAAATGGACATAACATACTATTCGTATGTAGTGACTGATATATGCAAACTGAATGACTATGTTACTATGTCTGTGGGTCGCATATATTTATTATTCATACATAATGGCTATGTATCTATGTATTTGTATGGCCATAAGCAAAGCAAATCATAGCCGTTTAAAATATTCATTTCGAATGTTGTTTCAAATGATTGTCGTTTTAATATACAAAGAAAATACTAGCCATTTACACAATATTATTCGTTTCGAATGCTATTTCAAATTAGAACTAAGTATCCATCCGATAGGACGAGGCTAGCATGAAGTTGTTGTGGGTTGATAACAAATATGTTATATAAACATGTTTTGTAATCGTTTTAATATACAAAGAAAATACTAGCCATTTACACAATATTATTCGTTTCGAATGCTGTTTCAAATTAGAAAGTGTCGTTTAAATATACAAAGAAAATACATGTACTAGCCAGTTACACAATATTATTCGTTTCGAATGCTATTTCAAGTTAGAAATTGTCATTTAAATATACAAAGAAAGTCATAGCCATTTACGTATTCATTTCGAATGTTGTTTCATATTAGAATTTGTCGTTTAAATATTGTAACTTCTGTTATTACTGCTTCTCAGATATGCATAGATAGTGATGAAACAGAAAACGACACATGTTGTAGTTATAGATGTGTATATTTCATGCATTGCTGGACATAATGGTACATGGTAAAAGAGTGACTTTCAAACAATGTGTACATAACGGTACATATAAGTCGCGTGTACAACTAATGGGGTCAATAAATACTTTGATTTAACGACGGCTCTGGCTCGATGACTTGTCGGGACCGACTAAGTCCCCATCCGATAGGACGAGGCTATAGCACGAAGTTGTTGTGGGTTGATACAAACAAAAGGTTATATAAACATGTTTTTAATCTATGGTTCGATTCGATTAGGCTTATATTTAAGGGAGGGAATTGGCTCGAACACCTTCTGTACCCGGTATTCATAGTAATCGATGGTTACTATAAACTTGTTTATACATTATTTTATTTGAGTTAATTACACTAATACATGTAACATGTAACGTTAACAATGGGAATTTCTTTCTAAATGTGGTATAGTAATATATCATTTTACAAGTTTTCTTTACTGATACGTGTACAGCGAAAGTACTAAATTATGCCGAGACAAATGATCTCCCCTGCTCATAAAAGTTTCTGATAGTAGGTACTAGAATATAACGCATGCGCGCCTTGTTTGGGATTGTGATCAAATAAAACAGTGGAATTGATGTAGGTCATTTGCAGCGCATGACGCGAAATATGCAATGTATGAAATGTGGCTGTGAGTGGAGAAATGGGGATTATGGGGTTTGCGCATAGTGAAGATCCAGCGAGCCGTTTCACTAAACTTCGTACGACTAAAATGTTCGTAAGTGCAAACTTATGATAGTCTGTAAATTTCACATTAACATTATTTTCTTGTAAATAATTATTGGATTTACATTTATTGAGCATATGCAGCCTATGCTCAATAAATGTAAATCCATAAATTGAAATTTACAGACGATCTTAAATTTGCACTTACGAACATTTTAGTGAAACGGGCCCCAGATCAGCCTGTGCATCCAGGATCAGCACTGTTCGCCATTTCATCAATGAAACACCCGTCATGCAATATAGCTCGTTATCAGGCTACAGGAGTTTGTTATTTGATCAGGAGCTACACTGGTCACAAATCCGATACGACCCGTTTCTCCAGTCACAGCCACATATGAGACACGCCATGGGATTTTGTACGTAAGATCATGTGCGATTTTTCATGAAATATATTTACAGAAACTGTGATAGCTTCTGTAAATGACGTCGAAAGATGACAAAATTGTCATAGCAAACGCGGAATAGTAATCTGCAGTTGCGTTATATGACAATTTTATCATCTTTCGACGTCATTTACGGAAAATATCGTAATTTTTGTAAAAATGTTTTATGAGATACCGCACATGTTCTTACAGTGGGGTCAGCGTGTAAGTGCACACACGAACGAACGACAGGTTGGAACGCTGACCCCACTGTATTTCATGTATAAAAAAAATGTAAATATTTTTCTGCATTTTTTCTCATTTCGCATCAAAAGTGTATGTTGTTACCACTCAGTTGAACCGTCTCGGCGAGACGGTTCAACTGAGTGGTAACAACATACACTTTGGGTGGGTAGCGAACCAACCTGTCGTGTTCGTTCGTGTGTGTACTTACACGCTGACCCCACTGTACCGGCGTTAGGTACAAACTCGTATGGCGTGTCTCATATGAGACACAGTGCATATGCCGCATTGATATCTGCATAGACACGCTTGAATGTTTAGAACATATATTAATTGAGGCACGCCATGTGACGAACGTTGTACCTAAGAACATGTGCGATATTTCACGAACAAATATTTACAAACTTTCCGGTATTTTCAGTAAATTACGTCGAAAGTTGAGGAAATGCGAATGCGGTATAGAATTCTGGAATTGCTTACACAGTTTCATCAACTTTCGACGTCATTTACCTCCAATATCACAGTATAATTATTTTTCATGAATAAATGCGCATATTCTTATAAATTGTAGGTACAAAATCACATAGTTTGTCTCATAAGGATTTACCTCAGTGAATCAAACATGCATATGCATAGACAATATTGTACCATAGTCGAGCCTTCCAATACTACTAACAAAACAACGTGTATGGAACGCCAACTCTACATAAAGTCAACTAATTAATGCTAGCTGTAAATAATTAGAGCTAGCATTAAGTATTTAAAGCTAGCATTAAATATTTTGAGCTAGCATTAATTATTTGAGTTTATGTAGATTCGGCGTTCCTGG